>JANAVB010031417.1:24472330-24688404 GCA_029216955.1 Iris pallida | reverse complement strand
GAGTGGAGATATTCACTGACCACAAGAGCCTGAAGTATGTTTTCACCCAGAAGGATCTTAATATGCGGCAGAGAAGATGGCTCGAGCTACTTGTGGACTATGATGTGGATTTGCAGTATCATCCAGGGAAGGCCAACGTTGTAGCAGATGCATTGAGCAGGAGAGCCGGAGTTTATTTCTTGACGGCGCAACCAGAACTATTGGCAGATCTTCAGAAGATGGGAGTGGAAGTGATTATTCCTTCCAATGTGGCCTTGATGGCCAGCCTACAGATTCAGTCCACCATAGTTGAGAGGATCCGGACAGCACAGTTAACAGATTCTAAGATTCAGCAGCTCAGAGCAGAGTGCGAGGCAGGAAGAAGGCCAGAGTTATGTATTCATAAAGATGGTACACTTCGACACGGCACGCGTCTTTGTGTACCCAGTGGAGATATCAGACAGGAAGTCATGGCAGAGGCTCACAGTTCGCAGTATTCCATCCACCCAGGCGGCACAAAGATGTACAGAGATATTCGTCAGCACTTTTGGTGGAATGGTATGAAGAGGGAGATAGCCCGGTATGTCTCTCGATGTTTGGTTTGCCAACAGGTCAAGGCTGAACATCAGAGGCCAGCTGGACTTCTTCAACCTTTACCGATCCCAGAATGGAAATGGGAACACGTTACCATGGATTTCGTGACTGGATTACCCAGGTCTCCGGCAGGTAGAGATGCTGTTTGGGTCATTGTGGACAGGCTTACCAAGGTGGCACACTTTCTTCCATTTAGAGTTGGACAGTCAACGGCACAGCTAGCAGAGATGTATCTCAGGCAGATTGTCAGACTTCACGGAGTGCCAGTCAGCATAGTATCAGACAGGGATACGAGATTCACATCGCACTTCTGGCGCAGTCTTCATCAAAGTTTGGGGACTCGTCTCAAGTTCAGCTCAGCGTATCATCCACAGACAGATGGGCAGTCAGAGCGTACTATACAAACTCTCGAAGATATGTTGCGGTCATGTACCCTTGACTTCGGTGGTTCATGGGAGGATCACCTGCACCTGGTGGAATTCTCGTACAACAATAGTTTCCAGGCCAGTATCCAGATGGCACCCTTTGAGGCTCTGTATGGCAGGAAGTGCAGATCTCCGTTAGCATGGGACGATGTCGGAGAGAGGCAGATGCTCGGTCCAGAACTGATTTCTCAGACGGTTGAAGTGGTCAGGAAAGTCAGAGATCACCTCCGAGTTGCTCAGGATCGTCAGCGCCATTGGGCCGATGCTCATCGGCGTCCCTTAGAATTTGCCGTCGGCGACCATGTATTCCTTAGGATCTCGCCTACCCGCGGCGTCATTCGTTTTGGCGTACGGGGAAAGCTTAGTCCTAGGTATATAGGGCCGTTCGATATTCTGGAGCGAGTAGGCGACGTGTCCTATCGTCTCGCTCTTCCGCCGTCGCTAAGTGAGGTACATGATGTATTCCATGTATCCCAATTAAGACGGTACATCCCGGACCCGAGCCATATCCTAGATCATTCGGAATTAGTTGTTGGTACCAACCTTTCGTATGAGGAGAGGCCCGTGTCTATATTGGACCGGAGAGAAAAGACGCTCAAGAACAAGACTATTAACTTAGTCCGTGTTGCTTGGGGTCATCACTCTCTAGGTGAGTCAACATGGGAGCATGAGGACGACATCCGATCGCGATATCCCTACCTGTTTGACTCGTGAGGTATAATGTCTTTCTTATACCTTACGCTTTCCCTTCCTTGCTTGCATTGCATGATTGTATGATTGAACTGCTTAGTGTAGCTTGTCTGTGCTTAGTATAGCTTGTCGTGGCAATCTCTAGCTCCTTGATTTAATTCCGAGGACGGAATTCTTTGAAGGTGGGTAGAGTTGTCACCCTCATTTTTCCGTATTTCGTATTATGCTCGTATTTGGATTTTGGCACGTATTTTATTATTCTCGACTTGCGAATTTTTGAATTCTTGTAATTGGGTTTTAGACCATGGCTTGGTTTTATTTTGGAGATTGGTTTGGTTTGGTTTGTCATGATGGAACACCATAGCCTACACACCACCTCCATTACACCACAACACCCTCATTATAACCCACCTACTTTCTCTCTCCTCCATAATTTCTCCATTAATTTCTTCTTCTTCTTCTTCTTCTTCCTCCACCAACACCCATAGGCAAGTGCATCTTGCCATTAAATAAGCACCTCTTTTATTTGTTCATTAGCTAGATTAGGACATGGAGAACAACATTAGAACTTGGAATTTTGTGATTTGGAGTCTCCATTGTTCTAGATCTAGGTTTTAACTATTTTCGGATTTACATGGTTTTGATCTATATTAGTTGGATGTTATGGGTTTTTGATGCTTCCATATGGAAGAGAATTCAATTTTACTCAAGTTAGAACCTTGAAAATCTAAATTTGGTTTTGATTTGGCAAAGTTATGAAGAATTGAAGTTTTGGGTTGGGTGTTCTTCCTCTCGGACAGAGGTAGGAGAAGAACACAGCCTTTCCCTCTTGTTGGCCACACGGCTCCCGCGTACGGCCTCTGCGTAGAGCTCCTGCGTAGTGTTGCTTGCGTAGAACCCTTGCTTAGGGTCTTCTGCGTATTGCACCCTGCGTATTGCGCCCTGCGTATTGCACCCTGCGTATTGCACCCTGCGTATTGCGCCCTGCGTATTGCACCCTGCGTATTGCACCCTGCGTATTGCGCCCTGCGTATTGCGCCCTGCGTATTGCGCCCTGCGTATTGCACCCTGCGTATGCTGGCCTGCGTACTGCGCATTGCGTATTGCCTGCGTAGTGTGCATTGCGTATTGCTTGCGTAGTGGCTTGCGTAGCCCCTGCGTATGCTGGCCTGCGTACTGTGCATTGCGTAGTGACTTGCGTAGCCCCTGCGTATGCTGGCCTGCGTACTGTGCATTGCGTAGTGGCTTGCGTACTGTGCATTGCGTATTGCTTGCGTACTGCTCACCTTGCGCAATGTAACCCTTGCGCAATGTAACCCTTGCGCAAGACAACTCTTGCGCAGCCTTGTATGCGCAGTCTATACCCTGCGTAGCCCAACCTTTGACCCCCTTGTGCTACCTACTTGTTTATGATGAATTTGTTATTTCTTGGTCTTGGCTCTTTTATGATCCTATATATATTGGTATTGTATCAGGTATTTTACGCCCATTTTATATCCTTACGCCTTTTGTCATGAACTTGATTTTACTTGTATATTTGGAATAACTATTGTATATGGCCTGGTATGACAATGAACTAGCATAACATGACAGCGACCCGTAGTGGTGCACTCCTGCCATGCCCCGACCTGACATGATAGTGGCCCGTCGTGGCGCACTCCTGACAAGTACCCTGACATGAATTATCTTGATAACTTGATAGTGGCCGTGGCGGCGCACTCTTAACTTGACTTGACTTGATAACTTAACTTGACTTGCCTTGACACCGTGGGTGTTCCTGCTTGCTTGCTTGTACAATCCACTTGTCTTGTCTTGCATCATGTCTAGGACGTGACTTCCTGGGTACCACGGCCAGGGACTCGCGCTAAATTGGACTAGGCTAATGATTAGATCAAATTAGAACATGGAGAATTCCCGGTCACAGGCAGTCTCGTTATCTGGAGGCATTAATGGACTTGTAGCTTGCCGACGAGTAGAGCACATTTCCAGCACACTGTCATGTGTTGCACCCTCTAAGTCACCTAAGGGTACATTTGTCTCCCGGGCGATGTACCCACCTATAACTCTCAACCCGCGGAAGGATAACTGGATGGTCTGCAGGGCTTGGGACTGGGAGTTTCTCACTTGCATCTTGTTAGTAATTAGGCTTGTGATAACCCTAGTTAGTTAAAGTAGTAAGCCGTAGTACTTGCTTGGCCGATTGTGAATGAATGGTGTCCAGCTCTGTCTAAGTCTTCTCTAGCCCTTGTACCTGGAACTCTTGATCATGATTGTTTTACTTATCTCTAACGATAAATGGGTAGAGACAGTGAACTATTCAGGCGAAGGGGTACAATCCCGGTCCTTGTTTGGTTTAAGGATTGTAACCTGGCTCCCGGAATGGTTCCACGTCCCTAGTCGTTTATCGCTCTGTGTACTTTTACTACTTGTACTTTTCTTTTATTCTTTATGTTCTGATATGCTGGCTTTTGTTCTTATTTGTGGCCTCCTTTGTGGCACTTGCTCTTTCTGGGGTTTGACCCAGCTGGTTTTGTGTGGCCAGATTTCGGAGCAGCTCCCGAGGATCTACCAAGCTTCCAGCCCAATGGTGACAACTAGACGGAACCCGGGCCAAGAGTGGGTTTTCCTTTTGATTCACCCACTTATATGTAAATTTATTCTTTTGAGGCGTTTAGCCGACGAGCACCTGTTAGCTCGATGCACATTTACTTACTGTCTGCCTACGGGCTGTAAACATGATTAACAAATCCTAGGGTTGATCATGTACGACTGAATTCTTGCTAGTCCTATCATTTTGTACGACTAGCTTCATGATCATCCAATATGTAATATTTGGGACGCCTTATATATATATATTTGATGCTCTAACATCTTGTAACTCTGTTAATTGCTTGAGATTGAGACAATAGGCTTGACATTAAGAGACTGCTGGCTTGTAGTAAACCCTCATATCCAGACAGCCGTGACCGTATAGTTGAGATGTATTCTATTTCAATATACGTAGCTGGCTGTGTCTGCCCCCGCTCTCCAGTATTCTGGATCTGGGGCGTGACACATGGGGTCCACTTTGATTGTTTAAATGTTTTATTTGCTTGAATTGTGGTCAGAATTTCTTCCCACTCCCAACATGAAAGTTGTAGAGTTTCTCCTTGGCTTCAAGAATATATATATTATAAATATATTATTATTTAATTGTGCAAGTTTCTCTTCCCCTTGATAACTGGCATGACTTGATAGTGACCCGCCGTGGTGCACTCCTGACAAATAGACTTGACCGGATAATTTGACATGATAACTTGGCATGATAATTCTTGATAGTGGCCTGCCGTGGCGCACTCTTGACATGATAAACCTGACATGATACTTCTGGTAAAGCCGTTGCGCCGGCTGCCTGACATGATAAGTATGAATGATCTGGACACCGTGGACGATTGTGCTTGTACAAATGAACCCGTCTTGTCTTGCATCATGTCTAGGACGGGGACCCCTGAGTACCACGGTCGGGGTTACCCACTGAAATGGACTAAGGCTAATTACTAGAATAATCCAGTAGTTCATGGAGAGACTTTCCCAGTTACCTGTTGCCCCTTTGATCCCGACCTTATATATATATATATATATATATATATATATATATATATATATATATATATATATATATATATACATGGGATTTGTTGCTATCCGTCGAGATGAGCGCACTTCCAGCCCGCCGTCGAGTGTGGTACCTTAGGACACATGTATCTTACTACAGTGTGTCTGCTATATCATGCTATCTTTTTCCTTTTCTTTGCTGGGGTCACTCAGGTAGCAGCAGGCGGGTAACTGGACTTGGAAGAATCTCGCTGCATCTTGCTAGTAACTAGGCCTGTGATAACCCTAGTTAGTTAAAGTATCAAGCCGTACTTATTGCTTGGCCATGAAATGTTGGATGGAGTTTACCAGTCTATTCTTGTCTTGATTCTGTACAAGATTGTTACATGTCCTGATTCCTTATGTTTACCTTGCCGATAAATGGTGGGAGAAACCAAGTTCTGTTCAGACGAAGGGTTACAACCCCGGTCCTTGTTTGGTTTACGGGTTGTAACCTGGTTATCTGAATAGTCCCATGGTTATCTCATCGTATATCACTTGCCATGCTTTTCCTTAATTACTGTCTTTTATTTGTAATTATATTTTTGTGCTAATTGCTGGTTTTAGTTCCTAAGTGAAGCCTCCTTTGTGGCACTTGCTCTTTCTGGGGTCTGACCCAGTTGGTTTTGTATGGCCAGATACCAGAGCAGCTCCAGAGGATCTACCAGTTTTCCAGCCCGATGGTGAACACCAGGCGTAACCAGGGCAACGAGTGGGTTTATTTTTGCTCTCCCACTCTATTGTAAAATTATTCTTTTGAGGCGTTTAGCCGCCGAGCAAGTGTTAGCTCGTGTATATTTTTACTTACTGTCTGCCTACGGGCTGTAACATGATTGGCAACCTAGGGTTGATCATGTATGACCAAAACTCTTGCTAGTCCTCACATTTTGTACGACTAGCTTCATGATCAGCTGAATATGTAATGTTTGGGACGCCTTACTATTGTATATTTGGTGATCTTACATTTTGTAACATTTACTTACTTGCTTGTGATTGAGACACTAGGCTTGTTCATGACCTTAAGAGACTGATGGCTTGTAGATAAACCCTCATATATCTAAACAGCCGTGACCGTATAGTGGAGTGGATTCCATTTCATTATACGTAGCTGGCTATGTCTGCCCCCGCTCTCCAGTATTCTGGTTCTAGGGCGTGACATGCGCAGTCCATTGCCTGCGCAATCCAAAGCGTGCGCAATCCAACCTACGCAAGTCAGAATAACTAAAAGTTAGTTATTTCCAGAACTCTATAAATAGAGTTTCAAACCTTCATTGTTACATACACAGAGATCACACATAGAGATCAGAAAAATCAGAGAGTTCAGGAGTTCTTGCCCAAGTGCTGCTGCATTCTTCAGAGGCTATCGCCTTCAAATTCAGAGGCTACCGTCTTCAAAGTTCACATCGTCCAAGGGATAAAGCGATCGTCATCTAGATCGGATTTCTACAGTTGTACTTTCCCAAAATTCTTGTAATCTTCTTACAAAGTTTATTGAAATAAAGATCAACTTTTGTTTTTGCAAACACGCAACTCAGAATAACTAAAAATTAGTTATTTCCAGAACTCTATAAATAGAGTTTCAAGTCTTCATTATGACACACAGATCACATAGAGATCAGAAAAATCAGAATCAAGAGCAGAGAGTTCAAGAGTTCTTGCCCAAGTGCTGCTGCATTCTTCAGAGGCTATCGCCTTCAACTTCAGAGGCTATCGTCTTCAAAGTTCACATCGTCCAAGGGATAAAGCGATCGTCTTCAGATCGGATTCCTATAGTTGTACTTTCCCATAATTCTTGTAATCTTCTTACAAAGTTTGTGAAATAAAGATCAACTTTTGTTTTTGCAAACAAAAGTATGCATGTAATATAAAAGCATGCAAGGATGCATGCAATGCCAGCAAGGTGAATAAATGGCCATTCGGTCAATAGCCTATGCAGCTCACAACTAGCCTTATGCGGCTCACAATTACTTATGCCATATGCGGCCAGGAACCTTATATGCGGCCAATATAAGCCCAAGCAAGCTTACAACTGCAGCTAAGTGACGCAAGCATTAAATGCTAAGCCATGCTAACGTGGCCAAGCATTAAATGCTAAGCCTAAGCCTTGCTCCCATGTGCTGATGCAACCTTGTTCCCATATACATGCATTAAATGCTAAGGTGCGCCAACAATTGTAAAGGAGATTAAATAATACACTTCCATATAAAGCCATGCGGCTCATTTAGGAATAGCCATATGCGGCTGACTTGTCCATGCGGCAGGAAAGAACACTTGCCGCATGAAATAGTCATGCGGTCAAGTACTGTTATTCTCCTCCAATTTCCGAGAAGAAGAACACCATGAAGCCATGCTTCCAAGCTCCATAATTCCATCATCCAGAGTCCAAATCCGAGCTTCCATAGGTCAAAACGGGGCAGAATAAAATTATCTACAACAGGGAACCATCAACTAGCAAAAATATGCAAGTTTGATAGATCAAAACTCATAAAAACCGAAAATACCACAAAACTAGATCTAAAAAAAAGTAACCATGGAAATGAAAAATGCTAAGCACTAAAGTGGGTTAGAAACACATGAGGAAGACAATGGAACAATAAAAATGAACTTCCTCCATGAAGCAAGGTGCACTTGCCTAAGCTCTCCACTCTCTCAGGTTGGTGGAGAAGTAATGGTAGGGAAGAAGAAGAGTTAATGAGGAGAGAGAAATGTGTGGTGGGATATTTAATGAAGGTGATGGTGGTAGGTGGGAGTGGTTTGGTTCACATAAAATCAAACAAAACCGAACCAAGCCAACAAACCGAACCGAACCAAGATAAACCCATCAATGAAATGCCAAAATAATCAAGCAGGAAAACATGCAATACGGGTCAAAATAAGTACACGTATTCCAAATACGTACTACGAGATATGGGCATTACAATATGCAATATGAGGGGTATTGGTCATAGACGCTACACTACTCCCCCAATATCCCCACAATCAATAACAATCAATATTTGAACTCTAGGAGAGAGTTCCACAATCAATATTTGAACTCTAGGAGAGTTTCGTGTAGCAATATGGTTTAAGCATGCAAGATAACAATTACTAAATAAATTGCCAATTAAACATAACCGTACTTGCCTTGGTTTTTGATTGGAAAAGGGATGTTGATACCGGGATGGAGATCAGATATGTCCTCGAAATCCTACAGTTGAGAAATCCTGACTTAGCACCAAAATCAAACCATATCTAGGTGTGCTAGTTACAATCTCTAGAATTGGTCATAATCCAGTTTTATGTTATTTACAAATTCTACCAGAACACGTTTATCGATGTGATTTACTAGTTATTAATTTACGAAGAAAAATCAATTTAACATTTATTGAAAAATCACATTTCCTGATTATTTGGCAAAACTTAGTATTTTGTAATATTATGTATAAAACTAATATTTTTCTTTAAATGAGAAAAACGTGAATTTGTTTAAATAACAAACATGTAATTTTCCTAGTTATTTAATGTAAAAAAATGATATTTATTTTTTATATCCAAAATAATATCTTTTTGATATTTTACGCGTTTATCGACAAACCAACAAAACCAAAATTTAAAAGCTACTCTACACAATTACAGAGTTACAGAAAAATAAAGTGCTGGGCTTATGCCCTTACAATTATTTACATAAATTAATCGTATAAAATAAATATATACTGGTGAACCCTGAATGCCGGAAAGCGATCCATTCAGCAGGCCGAGGCCCTGCACCAAAATATGATTTGACCAGTAACTAGTTCTAAATAATAAATATAATTAATATTAAATATATAATAAAGGAAGGGTCTCAGACTTGGTCCAAAGATCATGTTTGCAAATAGCTAATGCCTCAACGTCCGGAACAATGCCGGTTTCGTTTGCATTTCGCTAAGGGCCCATTGACCAATAAGGTCGTCGCTCGGAAAAGTAATCGGAATTCAAATCAACAAAAACCAGTTTAGAATTTAGGAATTTTATAGAAAAACCCTTTTAAAATATTTTTCTGAAAATTTGGGCAGCATTCCCTCTGTATTTGGGACAACCCAGTACTGAAAATTTGCCAAACAAAACACCGATAACTGTCCCAAACCAGGGACTCCAAATATCCCACCAAAAGTGAATATCAAACCCGAAAATGAATAGTAAATCCAAAAGCCGAAATCCAAACCACAGCACCAACATATAGCCAACCAACTACAGAACTTATAATTAGCTATGGCTAAGAAAAATCCACAGAACAATATTCTTAACCCAAGCTAGTATTAGCTTGGTCACAAGACCAAAACTAATAGAGTTCGAAAAATCCGAACTTAACTCGAAAATTCCAAGAAAGCACAATAACAAAGCCAAAGCTACAGAACCATCCAAATGGAGTTCGGAAATGTCCGAAACCAAAACTGCAATAAATCGAGCCGATTTCCATAGCGGAATCGGGGACCGTATCATCATCGACGCACGGGAGGGACGAATTACTCTGATTAACAGAAATTACTCAATATCCGTTGGTCGGGGAGCCGCGGGATAATCTCGGGAACGGAAACGGAAAGAGCTGGACAGTGGAATCGGCCACGGAACCACGGACAGCGGATCGGGGCTCTGGAAACAACGGACAGCAGATCGGGCACGGGGCGACCGGATCGGGGACCACAGGGGGTCGGGCATGAGGCGCGGGGGTCATCGGATTGACCGCGGTGTCGCCGTACAGAGGAGACGGCGGCGGCGGGATCCGCTCGGGGTCGGCCTGGGGGTGGCGCTCGGGAAGGGTGGCGCCGGAGTGACTTGGGCGGCCGAGAGGGGCGCCGGCCGGTGGTCTGGTTCGCCGGAAAAGCTCGGGTCGAGATGTCGAGAGGGACTCAGACAAAGCTAGGGCTTTGTGGAGTGGGTTTGGTGATGATGATGAATGGGTTGAAGAGGGTTTTAAATAGAAGAATTTGGGGGTTTCGGAAGAGGAGCAGTCACCGGACGTTTGGGAAGGGGAAGGGCTCGGCCAAGCTTGGCCGTTTGGTCGGCCTAACGTTTGGGAAGGAAAGCAAAGAGTTTCCCTTTGCTGGGAAAAAATGAGAGTGAGAGAATGAGAGTTTATGAGTGAGTTAATGAAAGTAAAAGAAAATAACTTCTTTTCTTAAATAAAAATAGGGTTCAATATTATACTAATAAACTTAAGGGTTTATTTCGGAAAACCGAAATTGGGTTCAAGTCAGGTTCGGGACGGGTCAGGACCAACATTCAAAATTCCAGGATTAGTATTTTTCTAAAATATGGTTTTTCATAATAATAATTAAATAGCAACAATTTATAAATAAAATTTTACGGATTTTGACTAAACTCTAAAATTCCAGAAATAATATTTTTTTTCAAAAAATACAATTTTCCTAAATTAACAACTAATAATGATTATAATAATAATTTAGTAAATAAATTATTTAAATAAAAACTAAAATTTACAGGTTTCACAACCTTCCCTCCTTAGAAAATTTCGTCCTCGAAATTAAAGGATAGGGTAGGATAAACTCAAATCAAACAGGTACGGGTACTTCGCCCGTAACTCAGGTCCAACAACAAGAATTTCCAAGGCAGTCGTGGATGAGACGTTTAGGGACAAGTTTTAACTATGTCACCATCCACGTAGAACAAGAATATATATAAGCGAACCAAAGTACACGTGGTTGATCAGACCATCATGTACCGGTTCTGATTAGACAATATATTAGTGGGTGCACCCAATAAAATACTGTCATGATCAAGCTCGATAAAGAAATAAGCTCGAAAATTAGGCTAACTTAGCAGCACCAGTCAAAAAATATTAGAACGAAAGATAATGCTTGCAAGAAATAGAAGTTTATGAGGCGGCACAGAGTTCCTGGTTTTCTTCTCACCTCTGTCAATGATCGCCACTGGCTTCTCTGGCACTGTGAGGCTGGGTCCAATCTCCAGCTCCGAATGGTCCAATATGTGACTCAGATTCGGAATGTAACGTCTGAGCTGTGAAACATGGAAGACGTTGTGCACGCTCTCAAGATTAGTTGGTAGAGCTAATCGGTTCGCTACTTCTCCAACTCGGCTCAAAACTTCGAATGGGCCGATGTACCTGGGGCTCAGCTTTCCTGCTCTGCCAAATCTGATAGTTCCTCTGGTAGGGGAGATCTTCACGAACACACTGTCTCCTTCTTCGAACTCCAATGGTCGACGACTGCTATCAGCCCAATGCTTCTGTCTAACCTGAGCAATCCTGAGCTTGTCTCTAATCACCTTTACCTTCTCTGCTGCATCGGTCACCATCTCAGGTCCAAGCAATACCCTTTCTCCTACGTCATCCCAAGCAAGTGGAGTACGGCAACGACGTCCATAGAGTGCCTCGAACGGTGTCATACCGATGCTGGCTTGGTAGCTGTTGTTGTACGAGAACTCTACCAAGTGCAAGTGGTCTTCCCAAGACCCTCCAAATTCCAAGACGCAAGATCTCAGCATGTCTTCTAGCATCTGGATGGTTCTCTCCGATTGTCCATCAGTTTGGGGATGATAAGCGGTGCTGAACTTCAGTTGTATTCCCAAACTGTCATGCAAACTCTTCCAAAAGTGAGAGGTAAATCTAGTATCTCTGTCAGATACAATACTTACCGGAACTCCATGAATCCGGTAGATATGCTGCATGTACAGTGCTGCCAACTTTTCGGTGGATAGACCAACCTTGAAGGGGATAAAGTGAGCTGACTTTGTCAGTCGGTCCACAATAACCCAAATGGCATCCTTCCCTCCTTGGGATCGAGGCAGTCCTGACACAAAATCCATCGTTATGTGTTCCCATTTCCACTCCGGGATGTCTAGCGGCTGCAACAGTCCTGCTGGTCTCTGTCTGCTGGCTTTCACTTGTTGACAAATCAAGCATCTAGCCACAAATCTGGATACGTCCTTCTTCATTCCGTACCACCACACTACAGTACGCATATCCCGATACATTTTATTAGCTCCTGGATGTATGGAATACTGCGACTGGTGCGCTTCTTGCATCAGCTCATTCCTCAGTTCGCCATTTGGTACGCAAAGCCTCGTACCATGCCTCAATGCTCCGTCGCTGGCGATTGAGAATCCTTCAAGTGTTCCTGCCAGCACTTGATCTCTGAGTTTGCAAAGTGTCTCATCTTGAAATTGTGCCTCCTTGACTTTGTCCATCAGACTTGAACGCACTTGCAACTACATCATTGATGATTATACTCCTGGTACAATGGCTTCTCTTCCTAGCTTCTTCATTTCCTCTTCGGGTAGTACAATCTCCAGTCCAAGCTTCTCTATGTCCTCCAGCAAATGCCGCTCCTTGGTCAAAAACATCGCCATCGGGTACCGACTAAGTGCATCTGCAACCACATTAGCCTTACCTGGATGGTACTGCAAGTCGATGTCGAAATCTTTCATCAGCTCCAGCCATCGCCTCTGTCGCATGTTCAGCTCCTTCTGAGTGAAAACATATTTAAGACTTTTGTGGTTTGTAAATATTTCCACTCTCTCCATAGAGGTAGTGCTTCCATAATTTCAAAGCAAATATCACAGCTGCGAGCTCCAAATCATGTGTGGGATAGTTCTTCTCATGAGTCCGTAATTGCCTAGATGCGTAAGCAATTACTTTCCCGTATTGTTGAAGAACACAACCCAATCCTTTACCAGAAGCATCACTGTAGATTGAGAAACCCCCGGTACCTGCGGGTAGCGCAAGTATCGTTGCCGTTGTAAGTCTCTTCTTCAGTTCCTCAAATGCTTCCTGGCAAGCTTCAGTCTACACAAATTCTTCATTCTTCCTGGTGAGCTTCATCATCGGCTCAGCAATCCTGGCGAAGTCCTTCACAAATTTCCGGTAGTAGCCAGCTAAGCCCAAGAAACTTCTGATTTCAGCAACAGAACTTGGTGTACTCCACTTCTCAATAGCAGTTATCTTCTTTGGATCCACCGAAATTCCTTCTCCTGTGACAACATGGCCCAGAAAATCCACCTTGTCTAAGAAGAATTCACATTTAGATAGCTTACCATAGAGCTTCTCCTTCCTCAAGGTTCCCAGAACTTTCCTTAGGTGCTCTTCATGCTCTTCTCCGGTCTTCGAGTAGATCAGAATGTCGTCGATGAAGACAACAACAAACTGATCCAGATATTCATGAAAAACCTTGTTCATAAGGTTCATGAATACTGCAGGGGCATTCGTCAATCCAAACGGCATGACCAAAAATTTATACTGACCATATTTGGTGTTGAATGCCGTCTTTGGAATATCCTCTTTCCTGACCTTGATCTGATGGTAGCCAGATCGAAGGTCTATCTTCGAGAACACCTTAGCTCCACTGAGTTGATCAAACAGGTCATCGATCCGGGGCAGAGGGTACTTGTTCTTGATGGTGATGTTGTTCAGCGCCCGGTAGTCGATGCACATCCACACAGTTCCGTCCTTCTTGGGTACAAATAAAACAGGTGCTCCCAGGGTGAAGCTACATCTCTGATAAATCCAAGTGCCTTCAGCTCATTGATCTGGTCCTTCATTTCCTTGGCCTCCTTAGGGTTGACTCTGTAGCATCCCCGAGAAATAGGGGCAGAGCCGAGAACTAGATCGATGGTGAATTCTACATCTCGATCTGGGGGTAATCCTATCAGGGAAGACGTCCATGAATTTGCTATAATAGGATGAGGAGGTCCAGGTTCTTCGGTGATATAGGTATAGGTCACACTCTCCATAACTTTCAAAGCTCGAGAGATTTCAAACTCTGGCTCTCCAGATGGGCTGAAGACTACATATCCTCTGTGACAATCTATCAGCGCATGCTGCTTACTTAACCAGTCCATTCCTAGGACTACATCATAGTTGGGTAAGGACATCACAAGCAAGGGTGTTAAGAATTTGTGGCCTGAGATAGTAATAGGGCAGTTATGGTCTCAATGATGGGTATGGGTCCAAGTATGACCGATGGTGGACCTCATCGCCAGCAGGGCCGGAACGAGTGGTCTTTCTTTTGGCCGTACTCTGGAAGGTTTTGGATGCAAACACAAGCAAGGTAGCCTACCAGTCTATAGCAAACAAAAATATTTACTTATAATATATATTTCGGACCTATGTCATGACAAATTGATGTTCTAGTGTTCTAATTATTTCTAAGTATGTTCTCCTAAGTTGTTGATCCGACCTGCATGGACCACCACTAAAAACATGTCACGACCCGGTCCCAAATTGTTGGGTCGAATCGGATCATGCCCAGCCTGCACCGTTGTTGAGACGGCGACAGTAAGCTGTATCCACTTGTAGGTAATCACAACAACAGAATCTAAATTTGTCACAACTTTAATAATTCGAATATTTATAAAAATTTTGTTCAATACAAGAAAGATACAACTGATAATCAAAACTGAATTAACTATCTTCAACACAACTTTCCCTAAACTAGAAAAGAAGAAGTAACATTTAAGCAGCCGGCTCATCAGCCTCGAGATCATCGTCTTCCAATTGGGACTTGGGTAACACCACAGGATACAGCGCAGGATCATCAATGCTTCCTAAAAATATTGGATCTCCAGTCAGGAGAGAGCAAGTACAATTATGAATATCTAACAATTCAAATAATAATGGAAATTTATAATTTTAAACAATTTAAAATACTTGAACAATATTTTTCAGCAATTTTTCAACAATTGAAAACAATGTGATTTGAATAGGTAACGACTATGACCGGCTTGGGTTGTACAATAGTATCCTAGTGATACGATACGGCTTATCCCCGTGTGTAAGAGGGGTAAGCTCGCACAATCAATATGCAATATGAGGGGTATTGGTCATAGACGCTACACTACTCCCCCAATATCCCCACAATCAATAACAATCAATATTTGAACTCTATGAGAGAGTTCCACAATCAATATTTGAACTCTATGAGAGAGTTCCGTGTAGCAATGTGGTTTAAGCATGCAAGATAACAATTACTAAATAAATTGTCAATTAAACATAACCGTACTTGTCTTGGTTTTTGACTGGAAAAGGGATATTGATACCGGGATGGAGATCAGATATGTCCTCGAAATCCTACAGTTGAGAAATCCTGACTTAGTACCAAAATCAAACCATATCTAGGTGTTTTAGTTACAATCTCTAGAATTGGTCCTAATCCAGTTTTATGTTATTTATAAATTCTACCAGAACACGTTTATCGATGTGATTTACTAGTTATTAATTTACGAAGAAAAATCAATTTAACATTTATCGAAAAATCGCATTTTCTGATTATTTGGCAAAAGTTAGTATTTTGTAATATTATATATAAAACTAATATTTTTCAGAAGAACGTGAATTTGTTTAAATAACAAACTTGTAATTTTCCTAGTTATTTAATGTAAAAAAATGATATTAATTTTCTATATCCAAAATAATGTCTTTTTGATATTTTACGCGTTTATCGACAAACCAACAAAACCAGAATTTAAAAGCTACTCTACACTATTACAGAGTTACAGAAAAATAAAGAGCTGGACTTATGCCCTTACAATTATTTACATAAATTAATGGAATAAAATAAATATATACTGGTGAACCCTGAATGCCGGAAAGCGATCCATTCAGCAGGCCGAGGCCCTGCACCAAAATATGATTTGGCCAGTAACTAGTTCTAAATAATAAATATAATTAATATTAAATATATAATAAATGAAGGGTCTCAGACTTGGTCCAAAGATCATGTTTGCAAATAACTAATGCCTCAACGTCCGGAACAATGTCGGTTTCGTTTGCATTTCGCTAAGGGCCCATTGACCAATAAGGTCGTCGCTCGGAAAAGTAATCGAAATTCAAATCAACAAAAACCAGTTTATAATTTAGGAATTTTATAGAAAAAACCCTTTTAAAATATTTTTCTGAAAATTTGGGCAGCATTCCCTCTGTATTTGGGACAACCCAATACTGGAAATTTGCCAAGCAAAACACCGATAACTGTCCCAAACCAGGGACTCCAAATATCCCACCAAAAGTGAATATCAAACCCGAAAATGAATAGTAAATCCAAAAGCCGAAATCCAAACCACAGCTCCAACATATAGCCAACCAACTACAGAACTTATAATTAGCTATGGCTAAGAAAAATCCACAGAACAATATTCTCAACCCAAGCTAGTATTAGCTTGGTCACAAGACCAAAACTAACAGAGTTCGAAAAATCCGAACTTAACTAGGAAATTCCGAGAAACCACAATAACAAAGCCAAAGCTACAGAACCATCCAAAATGGAGTTCGGAAATGTCCGAAACCAAAACTGCAATAAATCGAGCCGATTTCCATAGCGAAATCGGGGACCGTATCATCATCGACGCACGGGAGGGACGAATTACTCTGATTAACAGAAATTACCCAATATCCGTTGGTCGGGGAGCCGCGGGATAATCTCGGAAACGGAAACGGAAAGAGCTGGACAGTGGAATCGGCCACGGAACCACGGACAGCGGATCGGGGCTCTGGAAACAACGGACAGCAGATCGGGCACGGGGCGACCGGATCGGGGACCACAGGGGGTCGGGCACGGGGCGCGGGGGTCGTCGGATTGGCCGCGGGGTCGCCGTACAGAGGAGGCGGCGGCGGCGGGATCCGCTCGGGGTCGGCCTGGGGGTGGCGCTCGGGAAGGGTGGCGCCGGAGTGACTTGGGCGGCCGAGAGGGGCGCCGGCCGGTGGTCTGGTTCGCCGGAAAAGCTCGGGTCGAGATGCCGAGAGGGACTCAGACAAAGCTAGGGCTTTGTGGAGTGGGTTTGGTGATGATGATGATGAATGGGTTGAAGAGGGTTTTAAATAGGAGAATTTGGGGGTTTCGGAAGAGGAGCAGTCACCGGACGTTTGGGAAGGGGAAGGGCTCGGCCAAGCGACCGTTTGGTCGGCCTAACGTTTGGGAAGGAAAGCAAAGAGTTTTCCTTTGCTGGGAAAAAAATGAGAGTGAGAGAATGAGAGTTTATGAGTGAGTTAATGAAAGTAAAAGAAAATAACTTCTTTTCTTAAATAAAAATAGGGTTCAATATTATACTAATAAACTTAAGGGTTTATTTCGGAAAACCGAAAATGGGTTCAAGTCAAGTTCGGGACGGGTCAGGACCAACATTCAAAATTCCAGGATTAGTATTTTTCTAAAATATGGTTTTTCATAATAATAATTAAATAGCAACAATTTATAAATAAAATTTTACGGGTTTTGACTAAACTCTAAAATTCCAGAAATAATAATTTTTTCAAAAAATACAATTTTTCTAAATTAACAACTAATAATGATTATAATAATAATTTAGTAAATAAATTATTTAAATAAAAACTAAAATTTACGGTTTTCACAAACAAGGAGAATGACATTATCTGTGTTTTTGTACACGGAGAATGGCATCCTCCGTGTAATTTAATACGGAGAATGATATTCTTCGTGTTAAACTATACGGAGAATAGTCATTCTCATGCGTTTTAACACTGGAAATGACCATTCTCCGTGTAATTTAAAACGGAGAATGACATTCTCCGTGTTAAATTACACGGAGAATAGTCATTCTTATGTGTTTTAACACGGAGAATATCATTATCCGTGTAATTTAACAATGAGAATGACAATCTCTGTATTTTTGTACACGGAGAATGACATCCTCCGTGTAATTTAACACGGAGAATGATATTCTCTGTGTTAAACTACACGGAGAATAGTCATTCTCATGCGTTTTAACACATAGAATTCCATTATCCGTGTAATTTAACAAGGAGAATGACATTCTCCGGGTTTTTATACACGGAGAATGGCATCCTCCGTGTAATTTAAATCATTCTCCGTGTTAAATTACACGGAGAATGACATTCTCCGTATAATTTAAGACGGAGAATGGTCATTCTCATGCGTTTTAACGCATGAGAATGCCATTCTCCGTGTAATTTAGCACGAAAGATGCCATTTTTCGTGTAATTTAATACGGAGGATACCATTCTCCGTGTAATTTAAGACGGAGAATAATTATTCTCATGCGTTTTAACGCATGAGAATGCCACGCATGAGAATGTCATTCTCCGTGTAATTTAACACGGAGAATAGCATTCTCCGTGCTAAATTACACAGAGATATTCTTCGTGTAATTTAAGACGGAGAATGGTCATTCTCATGCGTTTTAACACGGAAGATGCCATTCTCCGTGTAATTAAAACGAAAAATGTCATTCTCCGTGTTAAAATTACGGAGAATGGCATCCTCCGTGTAATTTAACACGGAGAATGAACATTCTCATGCGTTTTAACCTCCGACATGGTGTGAAAATTGCGAATGGAGAGGAATGTTTGAAGATTTTGGAAGAAAAACCTAGATTAGAAACTGCGCGGCGTATGAAAGAAGTGGAAGAATCGAAACCTTTTTTTTTAAGAGTAGGGTTCGGGGGTGTGTTGAATAAATTAGAAGGGCAAAATGGTCATTCAGAATCCGCTTTATATATTCATCGCTAATTCTGGACACGCGATGAAATATTATTTTGCGGTAAATTTTACATAAAATTTTTACAATTTTTGGACATTTCATAATTTTTTCCTATTATAAATATATATATACTAACCGACGACTAAAAGCCTTTCTACTGAGCATCAGTATAAGTATCAGGTATAAGTGCAGGGAAGACCTTATCGGACGCAGGCATCGAAGACATAGTGATACTCGAGCCAACGGACCGCATTGGTGGCCGAATCCGCATGGCTGATTTTGCAGGAGTCCGAGTCGAATCAGGAGCCAACTGGGTAGGAGTGCAACCTGCCCTCCAATATTTACAAACAAGAGTGAGTATATGCAGTTGATAGATCTTATGTAAAAAATGTTGAGAAATGGAAATTCTAATCATTCATGGTAGATAAACTTCATAATAACTAGAAAAATACTCAGTAAGACGGCTCAAAAATGTTTCAGGCATCCCAATTCGAGATTTAAGATTGCGGAATAAAAATCAAAATTGCACCATGAATCTTGTGAATCCTTACAATCCATATTGAGAGAAGTAGAGTCTATCACCAGTTCTTACATGTCATGTGTTTTCCTTTTAACAGAGGTGGACTGTATGACAGCCTGACTGCGAAGAAGGCCATTGATCTAGCAACGGCAATTACTGAATTTGGAAATAATTTCTCGGGGACCTTTGCATCAAGTAGCCTGGACGATATATGTATCTCCGTGTTCCAACCAAGGTTCAAAGTATCGGCCGATACCGATACGTATAGGCCGTATCGGATCGATTTTGGGTGTCCCCGATCCGAAACGTGCTTAAAATATCGGTATCGGCCGATAACGCCGTTGACAGTATTGGATCGGGTCGTATCGGCCGATACGGACCGATACGGACGATACGATGCAAACAGGAAAAAAGAAATCCTAAGCATGAAGAATCGAATCTCCGACCAAAACAAAAAGAACATTGTGCTGTGTCAAATCCAACAGAGATTTCAATAATGAAAAAATTGAAACAATTCATCCCAAATTTCTATAAATAGATGAAAATCTGCCTACAAACACACAACAACTAGAAGGAAATTTTTTTACAGAAATTAGTGAAGAATTACCTCACCGTCCCCGTCTTTGCCGTCGTCGAAGGTAACAGAGGCTGAGATCTAGCTTCTACACGGCCGCCGTCGCCTTCGTCTTCGCCTTCCCCTTTGCCGCCGACGTCGACTACGAGAAGGAGGGTTTCTGGACGGCGAGGAGGCGGAGAGGCGGAGGGGACTGTGGAGGCGGAGAGGAGGCGGAGGGGACTGTGGAGAGGCGGAGAGAATTCTCGAGCTGAGAAATGATTCTCTCCCCTCTCCCCCCAATAATATATGCTAGGTTTAGCATCTCAGCCAAATGGTCGGCTGAGATGAAAGAAGAAAAAAAAAAAAATTCAAATGAACGGTCCAGATATATTTGGACAGATGGAAAAAGAAATTGCAGAACCGAAGGCTCGAACCCAAGACAACAGTGGACTTCACTGTAACAGCAGAACCAAATTTAATCCACTAACCACAAACTCCATCTTACTTTCATGTCTAAACTAAAGTCACATGTATATATATTTATTGGCTCACACATGTATATATATGTTTCCTTTGATTAACTTATTATACTGCCTCTCTTTTTAATCCACTAACTTTATATATATATATATATATATATATATATATATATATATATATATATATATATATATGTTCTTTTTTTTACATATATATAACTAATTTTTGTTTATTTTTTTTTACTCAACTAACTTTTGTTATTTTTTTACTAACTAATTATATATATATATATATATATATATATATATATATATATATATATATTGCATGTAACGTTTTTATTATTGCATGTAACATTTTTTATTATTGTATGTAACATTTTTTTATTTTATTTTTAGGATTATATAATGGCGCGTCGCACAGGAAATGGATGTTGGTTGGAACCATGACAAGTGTGTTGAAGGAAATAGGAGGAAGGTACAATGCAATTATTGTGGCAAAAAGATGGACGGAGGAGTTACTCGTCTCAAACAACACTTAGCTGGTATTAAAGGAAACGTAGCATCGTGTCCTGAAGTACCACTTGAGACAAGAAGAGAAATGTTGTTGCTTGTCGAGGGTAAACAAAAAGATAAATTAATAGCCAACCGAAGAAAACAACTAGTAGAGGAGGAGTTGACAAGAACAGCTCGTCAAGGAGATTCCTCAGAAGAAGAAGATGATGCTGACGAATACGCGGACCTTAGAAGGGACCTGAGAGAAAGTAGGAGAGAACATGCAACTGCGCAATGGAGTAGTGGAGTGTAGGGGAGAGAGGAGCAGGGTCTAGTAGGGGTCCGACGTTAGGTGCCCGATCAAAGTCGGTCGCATATCGTGAGGAGGAGGTGAGAAATATTCCAGAGGTGGGAGGAAAGAGTATGGACCCATATGTCCTAAGAAAACAAGGGGCAAAATAACCCAAAATAAAGGGTGCCCTTAAGGGAATAAAGAATACTAAATATATTTAAAAAAATTCTAATTTTTTTAATAATTATTTAATATTGTCGATACTGCCGATACCAAAAAATTCGATACTCCGATCCGATACCGCCGATACCGATACTCATACAAATTGTCCGATACCGATGCCGATATTTTGAACCTTGGCTCCAACGCCTCAATAACCAGTAACTACATGTCATTCTATACTCTTCAGCTTTCTATTTACAATTTTACATGTCGGTGTCAATTAAGTGTCTGTTTTTCCTGAAAGATTTGCACAAATCCATTAACTTGAGTCCAGATTACACGTTTGAATCATTTTCTTCTTATTTGGCAAAGAGAAATGGGAAAAGGACTAGGTTTTAAGATCTAAGCATGAGAGCCGCCTCCTTTTCCTTTCTCTTGTTTCATTGCCAAAATGACCAAAACAAACAAAATCGTGTGGATGGGAATCTCAAGGTGATTAGAGAATAGTGACAGCTAGTTTAGCACAATTGTTGCAAGTTACCCCAAAAAAAAAATCCCCTCTAATATTTTTGTTTTTATGCAAAATAAAAGCTAATTCAGGGGCTATAGTAATGATAAGTTGATTGATATAAGAGTGCAAGGTGTCACTATTAACTAGTTTGTCACTTGGAAAGTCAAAGGAAAATTCTTTGCTTAGAGCTGGTTTAGAACAATAATGACCAATAAGAGAAGAACCTGAATATTGCTTAGTACCATTCATTGTTCCATCTCCGGGCCAATATGTTATATGTTTCAGACTTAAAAAAAATTGGGGTTTGATAGATGTTGATCTTGTGCAAGGGGATAGATTGCTATCAGTTTCTGTTTTCTCTCTCTCCTCTGGTGACTTCTGAAGCTTTCTTTACCCTTCCTCGACATACAACAACAACAACAAAGTTTTTATCCCAAATTTTCGGGATTGGCTCTTTGAATACTTCTTCCATTCAGCTATGTTAAAGACCATGTCCTCTGTAACACTAACAAAACCATATCTTTTTCTAAAACTTCAATCCCCCTCCTCGACATCTCAAGAAGACTTTTCAACCATAATTGGTTACATTTCTTTAACTAATTTACTGTTATGGACTTTTCTGAGATATCCTAAGTCAATTGATTCGGAAAACATTCAAGTCCTTTCCTAGTATGATATAGCAATTCGGCAAAGAAAAACATTCGGGACGGCAAAAATACGAATATAAATCGGCACAGTATAAGTAAAATACGTTCAAAAATTCGGTCAAACATTCGTCTAACAGAAAACATTCGGATTAGATTTAATTCGTGTTTAGTACGTTTCATATGAACAAATTCGACACTAAAAATTCGGCATATATATATATAGGACCCACCCGTACTCCTTCATAAACTTCCTGGAAGCCAGAAGAATAAAACAAGTACCACGGTTGGTGGTGCATTACAAATATATCTATTGTCATACAACCCAAATGTCCACCGATCTATATTTCCACCAGAGAAATAAAACAACTTGTGAAGCCAGAGGAATCAAAGAAGGTTCACATTAAAACAAGTCAATATTATCAGCCATGCAAGCAGTAGGTTGACAAATTAAATTGAAACCGAAGTTTGTGGCAATTGCAACATGCAAGCAGCAGGTGGGATGGAAACCGAAGTGTTTTGCTTTAATTGTTGCAATTGCAACATGCAAGCAGCAGGTTGGAATTTGGAATTGGAAAGACTCTTGGGTTCTTCTTTTTTGCTTCTGATAATTTTTTTTGAGAATTGTGTCATCTTAATACTTAATAGCAGCAACAGACTCAAGTGTCCAAGAAAAGAGTGTGGTGGGAATTAATACTTAATAGCAACTGTTGGGTTTCTCAGGCATATTTTTTGGCCGAATTTTTTAAAATTTCGTATAGTACGCGTTTTAAAACTCTACAGACTTAAAATTCGCGTACAAATACGATTTTTTCAAAAGTACGCAAGTATTATATGTTTATGTAAGATACGAAAAAATTCGCGTATAATACGCGTTTTATTCGGGTGATTGCTGACAAGGGTATGATCTGGCAAACATATCATTTAAAATTTTAAATTTTCCTAATTTAATTTGCTAGTGCTACAATTTAAGAGTTTAAAGAAAATGACTTCAACAAAATCTCTAATACTTTGACATCTGCCATAGATAAGACAAAAAAAAAACATATTTTGCTGTGTTATATGCTGGTGATGTATGCTACATTAGTTGATGAATACATGAACTTTTGGTTACCTTTTCCAATCACAGATTGAGGCCAATTAACTGTTTTGACAATTTTGTGCAAAATTGTGTTTTGGTATTCAGTCTACCCTCCAGTCCACTAGACATGGTGATAGACTACTACACCTATGATTATGAATGTGCGGAGCCGCCTCAGATGACAAGCCTACGCAACACCCTGCCATTGCCGACCTTTGCTAACTACGGAGATGACCGCTACTTTGTAGCCGATCGCCGAGGCTTCGAGAGCCTGGTGTATCAAGAGGCAAGTCAGTTCCTTAGGACAATTAAAAACGGCACCATCAAGGATCATCGGCTAAAGTTAAACAAGGTAATTTCAGCATTATAATGAGAAGTGGATGATGCTATGTAGCTAGTAATTAAGGATGTCTTGTTGCTGCTATTTAAGAAAATATGGGAGCATTGTGCCCACAATTTTCTCTCAAAATAGAAGTCAGTAAGGGTGTCGGGAAGGTCCTAATTTATGAACAGTACAACCTGTATTAGTTAAACAATTTGATCTCTTAGCTTAAATAGTTGTTGCATAGAGATTGAATTTACTTGAACATGCTATAATTTCTTTCTGAGAGTAACATTCTTTGCGCTATTTGGCTTATGCAATAGAGATGACTACAGTTATCTAAATCAAAAGAGATGAATACGCTATAGGAAAATCTAAGAGGGCACTCCTAGGTTGCATGAGCTTAAAGTACACTACCAAACAAGGAGGTCTATTTACCTGCAAACTGGTCTAGATTTTACAGCAAGGCCTCTCATGTCATGTTCCTAGATATATGGGTTAGGAATTTGGCACCTCGGACAGGGTTCACGTCATGTTGAGAACATGTCATAGAAACTGTCAATTCTTTTGCAGGGCTTTCTCGTCCTCCATGTCCAACCCCACTTTGACGAGAGAAGGCTCGGATTATGATGATTTAGAAATGATATTGATATGATCGCTTTTAGATATTAGAGAACTGCATGCCCCTATGGAATAATATTTAAAATTTGAATGTGACAAGTAGTCCTATCAATTATGATATACGTGGAAACTTCATGATATGGCTCTGAAAATGGTCAAGCCATGTGAGAGAACAACATCATTTCGATTAAACTTCCAAAAACTTTTCATCGAATCCCAACTTTTGTAATCAGATTTGGAAGATGGAGCAAAGCCCTTACAAGGGTAAGAGAAATAGAATGATTGAAAGTTGAATTGAATTGATACCTTATTTTATGTTATTTTAGGAACTTCTTGCAGATGCTAAATGGCTGATTGAACAGCGTGCATCGTGTTGATGCAAAGCACAATTGGTGAAATTACTATGGTTTAATTTGGCAGGTGGTAAGGCATATCAAGCAATCTGGAAATGTTGTGACTGTTACAACAGAGGATGGTTCAGTTTATAAAGCAGACTTTGTAATACTCTCAGTAAGCATCGGTGTGCCCCAGACCAATCTAATCAAATTTGAACCTGACTTGTGTAAGATTTAGAATTAGTAGAAAAGAAAAAGAATCTACAGTCACTATGGAAAGTGTTTTCTTTTTTTCTACAGACATCTATTTTCGTGAATCTGCACAAATAAATCAAGCTTTAAGGCTAAAGTGGTTACAAGGCAAAGTTTCTGCTCAGTGTTATTGGTCACTCTCAATCTAGCAGGAGCACGCTAATAGTTTTGTAAGAAGATCATGGCAATTTATAAAATTAATATGGCAGTATTCACCAAGAACTCTCTCAAATTCCCATATAAGTTCTGGCCAAGTGGTAATGGGACAGAGTTCTTCCTTTATGCTAGCAAAAAGAGGGGATATTATCCAATTTGGCAGGTAAAATTCCATCCTTCTTTGAGTTCATCGTTTCTTGAAGTCTTCGGGAGCTATAAGTCTATAACTACTAGATACTTACTGATCCTAGTCTGGTGGTTTCTGTTGTAATTTTTGGTTAGTTTTCACTGCCACTGCACACAGGATCTATATTGGCAAGGTTTGTGCAAGTGCTCAGATGAACTCTTCAATCCTTCTGATTAGTTTAAGACGTGTTTAGGATAATATGTAGCCGTACAACACAGACCCTTTTCTTCCATCCTTCTCTGCCGAGGGCCATCCTCTTTAAGGTCTACCCCATATCCTTTTTAACAGCCCCAATCCAACTTACTTAAGGTCTACCCCTAGTTCTAGTGGCTGCTTTAACTAATATCTTGCCGCTCCTAAATGGTCCATCTATTGCTTTACCTCTACACATGTCCAAACCATCTTACATGAGTTGTTTCTCCTTTTATCCACGATTGAAACCAACTTCACTTTCTCATCATTCCTTGTCTTGCCTTTTAATGCATTATCAATCAATCATCTCAACGTTCTCCTTTCAGATATGCATATTTTTCGGACACTTTTCTTAATTGCCCAACAGTTCAAACCATAAAATTAACATAACTAGTCTTGTAGTTAAGCACATATAAGGGCCAAAGAATCCCATGCTCAACCCTACCATAAATTTTCAACAAAAAGCCACTTCTTTCGTACTGTTAGCCACAGCCCATAAAGGTTCTAAGCTTGTTGCAAACAAACTACGAGAAAATACAATAGGAACACGGACAAGGTATAGACTTTGGCGGGTTCAAGCTTATTTTGGATAACCTTGTCAGGCATGTTGCACAAACACAATTGGTGTTCGTATCCATATTGTGTCTATATCTGTGTCCGTGTCTATATTCGTGCAACATAGGCGAGTACTTATATATCCATTTTAAAATGTCATTATCCCGCATCTGTATCATGTCTTGTAAGACAAGGACACGACGTAGACTTTGAAGATCCGTGCTCCTAAGGCCCAAGAATCATCACTGGTCCATTATGAACTGTTGACTACAGACTATCTGCAAAAGTTAACAATTTATGAACAACTACAACCCATTTGTGCATTACATAGAGTTAGATGGGATGATTTTATTTTAACTTTCTTGTAATTGTCTTGCAGCAACTTGACAAAGAAATCCTAGAAGCCAACATTTTATTAGTCATCGTCACAGATGACGAGTCAAAAAGGATCGAGCAACAATCAGACTCTCAAACTAGAGCAGAAGCCATGGAGGTCCTAAGGTCCATGTTTGGTAAGGATATACCGGAGGCTACAGACATATTTATCCCTAGATGGTGGTCTGACAGGTTTGTCAGAGGTGCTTTCTCGAACTGGCCGATAGGGGTTAACAAGTGCGAGTTTGATCAAATTAGGGTAATGTATCGCTACCTTTTTCGTTTTACGGCTCAACTGGTCTTCATTCAAGCAACATCCGATGCTGCAATGATATAGACAACCGGGAAGGATAGAGAATACTTTTATGGAAGGAATTACTATGACTGATCCCCAAACTATTTGCAAATCTTAGGAAGCATTTGGAAGAGTATACTTCACTAGAGAGCATACAAGCAAACTTTATAAAGGTTATGTACAAGGTGCCTACCTAGCAGGTCTGTCCTACTTCCTATTTAACAATTCTAACACTGAAATCCGCTGTGAGTTACTGCTTATTGTCATGTCATATCTTAACAGGCATTGATTCTGCAAACATGCTACTCAATTGTATCAAGAACGGAGATTGCAAAATATAGGATGCAAAAGACAGTGAGACAAGGTTTATGTAATAATAGCACTTATTAGAGTACTCGATCGACTAGTCTGGGATTGCAATGCAATTATATTTCAAAGGGGTATACCTATGTATAATAGGCCAAAGTTGGGCCTATGACATCTCTAGACCGACATTGATGACACGTTTATGAAGCTAAGTCAAATAAATACAACTATATATTTGTGCAAGACAGCATGTTCCTGAATCCAGAATTCTAAGATAACAGAGAAAAAAAAAATTAAAAAAATTCTGTTTCTTTCTTTTCGGGATAGATTATAGGAGACCCTCTCATGTATTAGAGATTGAAATAGACCCAAATATTTCAAAATAAAGTCTATGTTGCCTCAAACCAACTGAAGCGAGGTCATATGATCAAAAGCATATGATACCCACAGATATCCCGATCTTATGAAATAAACATTTCTCGTGATTTGTAATTTTTGTAATAACCTCTTTCCTTTTTATCGCCTCCACTAACCATCATCACTGCTATCATCACCCCGCTCACAATCACCACCTTTCCTCTGCGGATGGTTTGTGGACTGATACTGACCCTCTTCTAGATCGTTGCTGCACATGATTCCATTGAGAGAGAATTAATAATCACAATCTTACCCCTGTGTTTGGATTATTTGGTTCTATTCTTGTCTAGGGCAACTTGGAAGATTGTTCTTTGGTCGCATGAGCTTATCAAGGACTAAAAAAGGCCAATTGGATTTCTGGTTTTATAAGGAGGTACACTCTTTTTATAGCTGCGTTAAATAAGAAGGATAAAAACTAACTCCGAATTTTTATGGGTTTCTCCGTGTAGATCCATGAACTATAGCCGAAGCCGTTCCGATAGGAGAAGGTTCAGCTAAGGTTGTATTGGGATGGCACTCTATGTAGATCTTGATTCGCAAACCGATTCAAATTATTTGGATTTTGTAGTAAAGGCGATTGCAATCAAATCGACTGTCCAGTACTAACTAAACGGAAGGCAGGTCTTTGCTTGAATGTAGTACGGCTTCTATGGCATTATCGCATACATCCATCTCGGTCTCATCAAAGCACGAGGCTAGATATAAACAACAGTGTCAGTGATGCACAAAGTAAAGGGGACACAGCACCTGTTTCGGCGTGTCCTAGTTTACTTTGGAGTGTCAGTGCCGTGTCCAATACGCAACACGAACCCTGGCACCGATTTTTGGAGTGTCCGCTAGATATTTGCTATATCTAATGTGCCATGATGCAAAATGTAGCAGTTGTTGACAACTAAAAAGTAGATACAGCCATGGCTGAGATCTATAATAGAACCATAAAGAAAACACACAAATTTTAAGGAAATTTTATTGGTTGGGGAATATTACCGAACAGTTGGCGCGCAATCGAGCTTCAGCCATTCTTGGAGTGTTGTGCAATATTTTTTGTGGATGCCTGCAATTAGTCACACTTTTGTTGTAAAAAACAAATTTTTTGAGGAATATAAATCTCGAGAGAATTTGACAAAATATATAGTGACAAAAGGGAATAATAATATAAATTTGGACATAATATCTAAATAGAGTCCCGACCAAATCCACCAAATTAATAGAAAAAAAGAACATTTGTAAAGTTTTTAAAGTCAACAACAAAAATTGAAGATCCCAGTGGGCCCACGTCATAGAACGAGAAAGTACAAATTGGGCTCCATCTGATATTCTTGGATCCAATATTCCGGCCCACAACTAATATTTTTCCTGTTGTTCACTCCTGGAAATTATTAACCAAGCACCTAATGTCTTCAGCTACATTATTAAATAATGTCAATTTTATTGAATAGTATACAATACTATTCATATATTAGTTTTAGGTCAAATAAAACTTGACTTTTGATATCTTCCTTAAGGTTGCATTTAGTTCATTGTAAGAACAATTTTATAAATTTTGTAATGTAATAGAATTATAATTATATTACAATATTTTGTTGAGACATGTAATCAAATCATGTAATATAATATCAATTTGTATCAAATATTCAGTTTAAAATATAATATAATGAAATGATAATTGTTATTTGTCTCATTTTGACAAGTATATTTTTGATATTTATATATTCTATTTTGGCCAACTTTACATTATAATTTTTTTCCCCAAAGTAATAATAATAATAATAATAATAATAACAACAACATAATAAGAAGCAAAAAAGTAAACAAAAAAGTTCTTTTTTAAGTTCTAAGTTGAAATGTAATTGTCATTACAATATTTTTATGAGGTAATTAGAATATTAAAAGAAAGTTATCTAATGCAATCAAGTTTGTAACGGCTACTATATTAATTACGTTAAAAAAAATTGTCCAAGCAAACACTCGACTTAGATTTATAATATAACGTACATTACAGTCCATTCCTGCAAATCAAACGCATCCTAAATATTTAGCCATGCAAATAGTTTTTTTTGCAGAGTCATCATACGAACTTGAATCCACGAATCTATAAACTATACTCTACTAAATATGAAGTGCAACACTCGTGCATTTTATTAGAATTTATCTATAAACATAACAAAGTAGACTATCTTTCGTGGTGTCCTCCAAAGCAAACCAACTCCCAAATGAATTGTAATATGAATTTTTAGACCATTTTCTAAAAAGTGTAAAATGTACAATTGAAAATTTACCTTGAATTATATTTTGTATATATACATGTTGAATATTCCCAAAAAAAAAAGGAAAAATATATCAAATTTACCACGTTATAGATGATTGTGAATGCAAAATTACTTCTTTTGTACGATTTAACCTTCAAAACATAAAGTCATGATCGAAACAATGAGCATTTATCGTTTCAGGCTAGTCTTCTCGAAATTAAACCACATAATCGTCATGAATTGTTACATATCGTTGTCGGTGTTTGCTCTACGTCTCTCGTATACGTTATCATCATCCATATAATTGACTTTTTCGTCACTGTCGAACACAATTCATTATTGTTGCTCGTGTATATTCTCTATTGTTGTTTGTCGTGTTTGAGTTTATTCAGTAATCACGTGCCAATGACGAGACAAACGTCGATAAATCTACCATCGATAACAAAAAAGGAACGAAAAACTGAGATGGTAGAACGAAGGTAAACAATAAATTACGGTAAGATAAACTGAGAAAACGAGACTTGGTTAAGATGGTCCATACAAGTATATGCTACATAAAATATGTAAAACTATGCTACTATATAAAAAAATGTATACACACTGTAAAATAGAAATAAAAAGTAATAATAAAATAGATAATAATTTTTTTACATTTGTAATAATAATACACAAATTTTAAAAATCCAACTCACCTAAAGCATCATCTATCTCCCCCCTTGGCCTTCCACCCTGTCTACACCTATGAATCCTCTCTCTCCTCCTCTCCCCTCATCTTTATATATATGGTTCTCTTCTTCCCCCTTTGCATTGTTAATAGAGTCCAGCGGAATTGAAGGGGAAAAAAAAGTTTCAAAATTTTATTCTTCTCACAATCAACACAAAGAAGAAGAAGAAGAAGAAGAAGAAGGAGAAGGCCATAAGAGGACTCTCTCTCTCTCTCTTCTCTTCGATGCCGATTCTTAGATCCATTTAAAGAGAGTGTCTCTTCCATTCAACATCGGAATCCCAACCTTCAGATCTCTCGGTGAGCAATTCCTACAATTCGTTCGATCAGCTAAGGATCCGAGCCTCCTTGCTTGGATCTAAGCTTCCGATCGATCGATTCGAGCTTTTCCTCGATGACCCACATAACAAAATCCGATTTTGATATCTGGGTCGTGATTAGTTTCCTTTGATTTCCGTGTTCCTATTGGATCTGGTGGATTTGGCTTTGAATTGGTTGCATTTGATTGTAATTTGGATTTGAACGGTGAATTGTGTGTCGGGGGGTTTGCAGGGAAAATGGAGTCCGATCTCGGGAAGCTCTTCATAGGAGGGATTTCTTGGGACACGAACGAGGACCGCCTCCGCGAGTACTTCCAGGGCTTCGGAGAGGTCGTGGAGGCCGTCATCATGAAGGACCGGACCACCGGCCGCGCCCGCGGATTCGGGTTTGTCGTGTTCACGGACCCGGCCGTCGCGGAGAGGGTGGTGATGGAGAAGCACCTGATCGATGGCCGGATGGTAATATAATTCACCTTGGGTTGCATTGTGCTTTAGCAATTCGTGTTCGTCGTTTCTGATTGTATGTATATTTTGCCTGTGAATGAATATCAATCAGGTGGAAGCCAAGAAGGCTGTTCCTAGGGACGACCAAACCGTGCTTACTACTAGAAACAGCAGCAGCAGTCATGGTTCTCCCGGCCCTGCTCGCACCAAGAAGATTTTCGTGGGAGGCCTGGCCTCCACCGTAACGGATGCCGACTTCAAGAACTACTTTGAACAGTTTGGGACGATCACTGATGTCGTCGTGATGTACGATCATAACACTCAGAGGCCGAGGGGGTTCGGATTCATCACTTACGAGTCCGAGGATTCCGTGGATAAGGTTCTGCTCAAAACTTTCCATGAGCTGAATAATAAGATGGTCGAGGTCAAGAGGGCCGTCCCCAAAGAGCTCTCCCCTGGGCCTATGACACGCTCACCTATGGGCGGATATAACTATGGCATGAACAGAATCAATAGCTTTCTTAATGGTTACACACAAGGTTATAATCCAAGCTCTGTAGCTGGCTATGGAATGAGAATGGATGGTAGATTTGGACCTCTAGCTAGCGGGCGAAACGGGCTCCCTTCCTTTAACCCTGGTCATGGAATTGGGATGAATTTTGAGCCCGGGATGAACCCAAGTTATGGAGGAAACTCAAATTTCACTAGCAGCCTTAGCTACGGACGGGCGCTGAGCCCCTACTATAGTGGGAATTCTAGTAGATTTAGTAGCCCTATAGGATATGGAGGAGGTAACGGCAGTCCTGGGTCGGTATTTAGTTCACCTGCTCGTAATTTGTGGGGCAATGGTGGCCTTAACTATACCACCAATTCTGCCAATTCTAATTCCTACTTGGCAACTGGAACTGGGAGCTTGGGAGGATTTGCAAATAGTGGCCTGAATTGGGGAGGTTCTTCTTCCCCTACTTCGGCTCCTGGTATGGGAAGTGGCTCAAACTATGCTAGTGCTAGCGTTGGTTATGGATCTAACGAGAATAGCTTCAGTTTGGGTGCCACCACTTATGGTAGGAACAGTGGTGCTGCAGGTTCTCTTAGCACCTCCTTTACTGCTCTAAGTAACGGATATGAAGGGAATTATTCAGACACGTACGGTGGAAATTCAATCTACGGAGATCCAACTTGGCGGTCGGCAACCTCTGATCTCGAGGTCTCTGGTCCTTTTGGTTATGGGCTTGGTAGTGCAGCTTCAGATGGCGCAGCCAAGAGTTCGACAGGATATATTGGTGGTTACAATGTTACCAGTAGACAGACAAATGGAGGTAAGGGCCTTCTTCCTCTTCATTAATTGTTATTACGTTATGAATTTTACTTGGGTACATGCATCTTTAATGTCTTTGGCTCAGAAACACAATGTCTGTAAATTGCTTGTTTGTTCTGCAGACTCTTTCCCATTCTTATGGCTAATTTGCCTTGGTATTTACCTCCCCTTTGAATCTTCAACTAGTGGTTCTACTTCTGGTGTTTGTTTAACTTTTATATAATCTATTCCTAAGTTTTTCTAAACTATTGGTTGAAGGTACATTGTGTCATGAAGCATTTGGTGTTAAAAAAACGTGCAACTTGGATAGGTGACATTCTTTGAACCCGAATATCTGAGGCGTCAATGTGGCATTTCAAATAGATTTACTATAGACAAAGGCTAGATCTTACGGAATGCCCCCACTAACCTGAAACTCAATACTAACCCGGCGCACCATATATAACTACCATGCACACACAGAGTCGTCATCATCATCGAAGCCTTCTATCATCTGAATGAGGTTGACTATGGAGCATTAACAAGCTCCATTAAGAATTTGAGAAAGTTTTTATTACTGGTATCAACCTGATGTCAACCCTCTCTATTTGTGCCAAATTCCTAACCAAGGTACCTATGAGCATGAGAGGGTCGTGCCATAAAACCTAGGTGGCCAGTTGACAGGTACCTAGACCTACTTTTTGGATATGCAATTTAAGTTCATGCAACCAAGGAGCACCGTCCGTGTTCCCCTGCACTATATGAGTCTAGACAAAGAGGTATGATGATACAATTTGCTATAAGGAACTACATTCATCTCTATGACACAGAACACAAATAGTAATAATAATAATAATCCATTGTTAATGAAGAAACTGAATAACAAAAAAACACTTGAGGAATCCCTTTAACGTTTGTTCCTTTTAGCATTACAACCGTCTCCTATTTACTTTGGGAGGACATTTATAAAGTTCCAATTTTTCTTATTCTATAATGTGGCTTGTAGATATGAGACACATAAGATGGGAGCGAAGACACCTTGCAATTCTTACTCGACAGTATTCTCTCATTTTTACCACATTCTAGCCTGCAAAAATTGGAGCAGCTCAGTAACAGGAACTCAATAAGAGGGGATTATTCGTAATTTCTATGAACGTGGAGGCAAACATGTTAAAATTTAGCAGATTGCATTTTGAGGCTTTCATTGGGAAATTTTTATATTTATGTTCCCCTGATTCCTAATTCTTATACAACAATCAGATTACCTTTCTCATTTGGCTGTACAGTTTGAGAAGGAAAGAAAAATATAATTATAGACAGAAGAGAGAAATCTTGAACTTTGATAATTTCTACCCAAGGTAGAACTACTCAAATCCATGACTTATTTAGATTTTATCCATCCAAATATGTTTCTCAGAAGTTTCTTCTTTAAATAGATCAGCAAATGTTCAAAATATTGTGATTTCCCTGTACATTGAGTCGCACCAGAAATAGGTGTCATTCCTTGTTATGGTCTATATAGTGAAACAATATCAGGGTTTGGGATAAAGTTGTTGGCATTGCTATTTGAGTACACATCTCACTGAATCCGTGAATGCTATGACCGGTAAGCTATTTTGACGGACATTCGTAGCATTTGAAAAATAGAAATATATTACTATAAACTAGAATTGAACCAGATGAGGTAAGTTTTTTACCTTGACATTTACCCCCACGACATGACTTTCCTGGAATATTTTATTCGATCAGAAATGCAAGATACAAATTTTCTAACAAGCGGAATGAGATTCTATTAAGTTGCAATATGTTTCTGGATTGTTCATTTATTCAATCTCTCCATCATCATCGTATTCATCCAAGCTTCTATCATCTGAATCTGGCTGCTTATGGAGGAGCACGTGAAGGCTCTGAGGAAGGATTACGGAGTTTCTACCACCGCTGTCAGTTTTCAGTTTGACCCACTGTCCTTGTGCCAATTGGTAGTTAAAGCAGTTTCAAACAAGAGAGGGCCTTGCATAAATCTGCCTTCCATAAATCCTAAGAGGCTAGTTGGGGAGTAATAAACGTACTTTTGCAATTTAAGCTCATGCAACCAAGCAACACTCTCCAAACTCTTCTAGACTAGGAAGTTGTTGATAAGGTGAGTAAAATTTGTTATAGCTAATTCCATTCACTCTTTGGCACATTAAGGCAAAGTGAAAAGGATGACAGTACCAAATAGATGGATCCAGACTACTTAGATTTCCCCACAAACTATGAGTAATATATATTTGGAAAAGAAGCTAAAAGCAAAATATTTGGAAGAGAAGCTTCGTCTTTTCCATGTTCTTGAGAATTAGTCAGTTGAACAATTGAATCGGCAACCTCTCTCAGCAAGGCAATATATGGGCTTGCGGTTTGTTGACATAGATCCCCATATCGGGCTTTCTATAAACAAATGAACTATATAAAAGTGTTCTATCAAAGTGTAAACAACCGTTTAATTGACAAACTCCTTTAGAAAGTGGGTTATTGTGACAGTTTTTAGTGGGGATGATAGTGTAAGATAAACTCCTGTGTGGTTGGCATCTCCAGCCATCATCTGTATACCACAATAGCAAGTTCAATTATTCATCAATATTGTAGCAATTACTAAACAAATCCTTCATCTAAAAAAAATTCAGGTTGGCATCATTGGCCTCGGACAAATGTTAATTATGCAATAATTTTTTTCCATATGAATCCTAATTATTAATTACTTAACTTTGATCAATAAAAGAGGGCTTTGCCATATAAACCTCACCTAAGGTTTAGTACTGTGGAAATAGCTTAATGAATATTATTTTATTTAACCTCACATTAAAAAGAGACTATTAATGTATCCCAAACAAATCCTTCATCTAAAAAGTTTCAGTTTAGCATCATTGGCCTCCAAATGTTAATTATGCAATTTTTTTCCCATGTGAATCTTAATTATTAATTACTTAATTTTGATCAATAAAAGAGGGCTTTTGCCATATAAACCTCACCTTTAGGTCTAGTACTGTGGAAAGTGAAACCGTTAAAGTATCCCAAATATATAGTGCCCCTGAGGGATCTTGATACAATAAAGTATACAATTGTAGGATGTCATAGAAGGGAAACAAACCATTAAAGTATATATTCATAATAACTAGTACCCACAAAGGGATCTTGATATAATAAAATGTACACTTGTAGAGGCTGTCACAAAAGGAAAGGGAACTACAATTGCTACTGACAAAAGCCTAAAGCTCTAATGCAAGTATTTTTTTGACATAGAGTTGAGGTTCCTTGTGTGCATGATTTCATGTTAAACTAATTATTGTTGTTTTAGAGGGAATTTAGTATGGAAAATAATACAAAATATTCCTATTATGCACTTACAATGAACATTTATATATTGTTGTATTTGTCTCTCTAAAATGATTGTACTAGATGACTAATACTTGTTTCATTGCCATTACTTCTTACAGGAATTGCTGCCTAGGAGAGCTTTCCCTCCAAAATCTTATATAGGTGAAAAGTCCAGTGAACGGGTGCACGACTGTGAATTTTATATATTTCGTGAACATATGTGGGTTAGTGTGTAATCTAGAGCTAACCAGAGAGTTGATTTCATAAAATTCAAAATCAGAGTATTCAAATATATAGGATATTGTGTAAGGTTTGAGTTTAATTTCCACATCGAGTTTAGGTTTTGTTTCTGGGTTTGTGATGGAGATGTAAAATCAGATGGCAGGACTATCTTCAGAAGAGTGTTCAGAATTGTGTCGGCAATGAGCCAAAAATAGACCTCTGCTTCCTTTTTTTCATTTTAATTTCAAGTAAAACTGCTGTATCACCTGGTACATTATTGCCAGATTTGGTTCTTTTCAACTGTTTCTAGTTTTTTTTTACCTCCGGGTGTATCGGATATGTTGATCTATTATTGTGAAATTGTTGGGGTGCCATCTGGTCCCTAAGAATAAAGCTTCTACTAAAATGTTCTGATTTATGTTTATGGCTTAATTGCACTTTGCTACCCTCAACTATTCCGCCTTTTCAACTTGATACCATAAACTTTTTTCGTAACAAATTGGTACCTCAACTATTATTTTTTTTCAACTTGATACCTAATTTTTCAAAAATGCCGAAAATGCCCTTCCCTCTTCCTTCCCTCCACCCCCTTCCCCACTCCGGCCGCCCCCCCTGCTCACTCCGGCCGCCCCCCCCCCCCCTGCTAGCTCCGCCCCCCCCCCCTCCGCCCCCCACCCCCCCTGCTACCTTCGGCCACCCCCTGCCCCGCCTCCCGCCCCGCCCTCCCTCCCCAGCCCCCCTCCTCCCGTGCTGCCGCGGCCTAGGGGAGAGGCGGGGGCGGGCGGGCGGCCGGAGTGAGCAGGGGGGGGGGGTGGGGGGGGGGAGCTAGCGGGGGGGGGGGGGGGGGGGGGGCGGAGTGAGCAGGGGGGGCGGCCGAAGCGTGCAGGGGGGGAGGGTTAGGGGTAGGGGCATTTTAGTCCAAAATAATATCTGGGTACCAAATTGTTACAAAAAATAGTTTAGGGTACAAAGTTGAAAAATGGTAATAGTTGAGGGTAGCAAAGTACAATTAAGCCTATGTTTATTATCGGAAACTTGTGTGCTTTGTATGTTTAATGGCCTCACTATTGGAGGATCCTTTGATTGAGTACTTCTTGTTGTACCTTCCTCTTAGCTGTAGGAAAACATGGCATCATGTGGGTTTACAACATTTAGTTTTTCTTATATGAATTGCTTTGAGTTCATAGAGATTTGTTGCTGCTTTCACAGCTACTTAATTGGGCATGTGCCTTTCCTTCTTTCCTGTTTTCCTATCCTTATTTAGGCAGTTAGAGGCAACTTGTACGGACCTTAACTGTACACTCCATATGGAATAGAATAGGGATATTTAGACTTTAGGTCTCAAATAAGTTTCAAAAGTTGTGTTTGGATCTTCATATTATACATAATTAGTGTTTGGATCTCAAAAGTGTCACTAATTATTTTTTGTGATACTTTTGAGACTCAAACACTAATTATGTATAGTATGTGTTAGTGCCAGGGCACAATTTTTCGATGGAAAACTGAGAATTCGTAACAATTGTAAAAATAATCGTTATTACGTAATACTTCACAGAAGGTACGTAACAGAAATTTTACTAATGCAACACTTCACAGAAGGTGCACAGATTTCTACCAACGCAAACATTTCACCGAAGGTGCGCTAATAGAATTCTGATAAACGAAGAAGGTGACAGGCGAATGCAACACTTCACAGAAGGTGCACAGATTTCTACCAACGCAAACACTTCACCGAAGGTGCGCTAATAGAATCCTGATAAACGAAGAAGGTGACAGACGAAAGATGGAAAAACTCCTGCTGGGGTGAATGATCACCGCTGCTCAAAGCTTTATTTGCCCCACACTAATAACTTCCAGGAACCAGCAAGTTCGTCGGAAAAACTTGGAACACTCTTGCTCTTCTGACTCCTCGGATGAACACGAACTCCCGTGCAAAACTCAACGCTGGTACAATACCTCTCTTCTCTCTCACAGCTTCTAAATACTTGTAAACTTTCTGTCTACTACCTGTGTATTAGTCCCTTACTGCGAAAGAGAAGGAGGAGACCTTATATAGTCCCCTGCAACAACTGCCCGGTTAGCACAATGTTAGGAACGTGGTAATAACCACCCCGAACATGGAGCAACCGCTCAGAACATGCAAAGACACGTTCTGCCGCAAATTGCGCCACTTGCGTAACCAGCGTGATTTGCACTTTACGCACACAGCCATTTTACGCAACCTGCGCACACTACGCACTCTACGCACACTGCGTACGCTGCGCACACTGCGCACTCTACGCACACTGCGTACGCTGCGCACACTGCGCACTCTACGCACGCTGCGCACACTAAGCACACTGCGCGTACTGGACTGCGTAACTGGGCCGGCGTAACTGGGCTCGCGTAACGGAGCCCGCGTAACGTGGCGCACGTAACTGGGCTCGCGTAACGGGCTGCGTAACTGGGCTCGCGTAACGAGGCCCGCGTAACGTAGCGCGCGTAACGTGGCCGCGCAAGTGGCTCGCGCAACTTAAGCGCACTATGCGCCTAGCGACGATGCTGACGTGCTAAGTACAAAGTGCGCCAACAAAACGCCACATTACGCCTCATGAGCCCTTGAGTCTGAGTCCGAGCCCGAGTCCGTGTCCGAGTCCGAGTCCGAATCGCTAAGCCTTTATGGGGCTTAGCTCCCATGGAAATAAATTTCCCAAGAGCAAAAATCTAGAAGCTTACCATGGAGCCTTATTCTTACCTCTTAGTAAAATCACCCACATGGTTCCCACCTTTGGGTCACCACCCATGTACACATCCCAACAATACATAGAAGCCTATATATGTTGAGATACCACATGGTGCATTTCCGATGTGGGACTAAAACTTCACTAAGCATGTAGAGAACAAGTTCTCTACATGTCAAGAATACAAATGCCCCAATAATTCTCCACATATCTCAATATATATGGGTTCGAGTGTTCCCCACAGTGATTGTCCATCATGCATTAGGAGAGATGTCGTGATGACTTGAATCTTCCCGCATGGATTAAATAACAGACTATAATACAAGAATGGACTAAGCCTTGAATTCTGCACCATAGCTGAAGTTGTTCCCACTCACACAATGTAGTCACATGTGCTTCTGGCTATGCACATTAAAGGCCCTGTGCCAGCCTGGTTTCAGTGTATACTCTTGGACGTCTACAAGTTTACCTTCAAGAGACGGACTGATATCTCTGTCCATACACTATAGGTGAGTTCATTATAAAGTGACATGGCATGGAACGCTTTACGCTCCCCTTACGGTGCTACGTCGCTATGACATGGCCCGAAGCCAAGGTATTACCCCTCCCTAGGAATCACCCCATATATGGGAACCTTTGTAGTGTCATACTACTGTAGCATGAGGCAACTGCCTCTTTGTAGTGCCAAACTACCCAGCATGAAGCCTTAGGCTCCCTTGCGATGTTACGCCGCAACGACATGGCTTACAAGGCCGATGCTTTATCCCTAACCAGGTACCTCATCGTGGTGTCGTGCCACTGTAACATGAGGAACTCCTCATCTTTGTAGTGCTGACAACACCCCTCTTTATTTTTAACATACAGCATTAGGCTAACTATCTATTTGCGATGCTACGCCGTTGTGACTTGGCCTGCGAAGCCGAGGCTTTATCCTATTCCTGGGCAGCACCCCACATATAGGAACCTCATCATGGAGTCACCCCAATGTAGCATGGAGTTTCACTCCTTGTAGTGCTGCTCTACCGTGCTTCCTGTAAAGCACACCAGGCATTCACTCTGCCTGAGAACTCATTAAGGCAATTAAGCCAACCTTCCCACAGGAACCGTTTTCCGCAGAAAACAACAGTAGACAACAGTGGTTATAGGTCCGTAACCTCTCCATGCCCAATAGAATATGTACCCACCGTTCCTGATATTCTTCCAGTTAATGGTCCTCCCTTGAACCAAAAGCTAGATGCCTAGTAGATAAATCTTTGAACTAATAGCATAAAACTTTATGGTAGGAATACAATAACTAATATCAGAATGCCTTCAAGCCCATTTTACATGCTGAGTCATCGATCAGCTGGCGCCTGAGGCCCTTGGTAAATGGATCCGCCAGGTTTTCCTGACTCCGAACATCAATCACTACAATTACACCTCTCTTAATAAGATCGTGTACTGCCCTATGCTTTAACCGTACAGTCCTCTTCTTTCCGTTGAAGAGGTCATTTGATGCCACCGCCGCAGTCGCCTGGTTGTCGCAGTATATCGGTATTGTCGGTATTTGTGCCCCAACCACTGGAAGATCATACATGAGCTCCCGAAGCCATTCTGCTTCCTCGGCTGCGGTGTCAAGTACAAAGAACTCAGATACCATGGATGACCGCGAGAGCATTGTCTGCTTCTTCGACTTCCATGATATAGCAGCTCCACCCATTGTGAAAATATATCCACCTGTGGACCTCTCACTCTCCAAATCTGAGCACCAGCTGGCATCACTGAAGCCTTCCACTACCTGCAGATCTCCGCTGTAGTACAATGCATATGTCTGAGTCTTCTTGAGATATCTCATAACCCGTTTCACAGCCTTCCAGTGTTCAACACCAGGGTTGCTCGTGAAACGACTCAGCATTCCCACGACGAAAGCTATGTCAGGCCTTGTGGCAATAGTAGCATACATCAAACTCTCGATTACGCTTGCATACTCCAGCTACCTGACGCTTTCTCCTAAATTAGGCTTCAGCTTCAGATCACACTTGTACGGCGTATCGATCCCTGAAAGATCTTGATACCCATAACGAGTGATCATCTTCTCAATATAATAAGACTGTGACAGTGCTAGTCCAGTGTCTGTCCGGATGATCTTGATCCCTAAGATCACATCAGCTTCCCCCAAGTCCTTCATACTGAACTTGCTCGAGATGAACCTCTTTGTCTCCGTGACACAGCTCATATCCGTACCTAGGATAAGCATGTCGTCCACATACCGACAAACGATCACACCTCTTCCATCAGCGAACTTCGTGTAAACACACTTGTCTGTCTTGCTGACCATGTAGCAATTTGACCTTATAACCTTATCAAATTTCTCATGCCACATCTTGGGAGCCTGTTTAAGATCGTACAAAGATTTTACCAACTTGCAGACTTTGTTTTCAAGACCCATGACGATAAATCCCTCTGGTTGTTGCATATAAATCTCTTCGGTCTGCTCGCCATTTAGGAAAGCCATTTTCACATCCATCTGATGTATCACCATCTTATGTATCGCTGCGAGAGCAATCAATATTCTGATGGTAGTCATCCGAGCTACTGGAGCATACGTGTCAAAGTAGTCGATTCCCTGCTTCTGAGAAAACCCCTTGGCTACTAGCCTAGCCTTGAACTTGTCAATAGTTCCGTCTGCTTTCATCTTCTTCTTGAAGATCTATTTGCATCCGATGGATTTTGCTCCTTCAGGAAGATCAACCAACACCCAAGTGTTATTGGAGGTGATGGATTCAATTTTATTGTCAATCGTCTCCCTCCAAAAAACTGCGTCTCTGGTCTTTATCGCCTCATCATAGGTAAGCGGATCTGCTTCCACATGATAGGTGACAAAGTCACTTTCGAAGTCCTTCGGCCTCCTCACTCGCTTCGTTGACGGCTCAGCGAGATCTGGTTCAACCGTTGTTTCAACAACAACATCTTCTTGGACCATATCTTCATTGAAGACCTGTGCACCCTCATTATTCTCCGGAACATCCGCAAGAACAATATTCTTGTGCATTGCAAATTTATCTTTAAAATATTCTGCGTCGCGAGATTCAATAATATGATTTGACTCAATATTAAGAAATCTCCGAGCATCACTCTTCTCCGCATATCCCAAGAAGATCGTATTAGTAGTCCTTGTCCCAAGCTTCTGAATCTTCAGATCTGGAAGCTTGACATATGCCAGACACCCCCACACTCGAATGACATTCAAGTTAGGTCTGACTTTGAACCAGAGTTCATGAGGAGTAATGTCAGAAGTTGCATGAGGCACCCTATTCAGAATAAAAGTGGCCGTCAGTGCAGCTTCTCCCCAGTAGCACTTAGGAAGACCTGCAGTAAATAATATTGAGTTTATCATTTATGTCAATGTCCTGTTCTTCCTCTCAGCTACTCCGTTGGATTGAGGAGAGTATGGAGTCGTAGTCTCATTGACAATTCCATGTTCTTTGTAGAATGATGCGAATTCATACGACCTATACTCCCCACCCCGATCACTTCTTATTTTTTTGAGTTGTTATCCAGTTTGCCGCTCAGCTACGACCCTGAACTCCTTGAACTTCTCAAATGCTTCGTCTTTAGCCTTCAGCAAGTAGACGAACGCATACTTAGAGAAGTCATCGATGAAGGTTATGAAATACTTCATTCCAGCCTTTGTAGAGAACTGTTTGAAGTCACAGATATCTGAGTGTACTAACTCCAGAAGATCTGTACTTCGATTAACCCGAGGAAAGGGTTTCCTTGTGATCTTAGTTTGAGCACAAACTTCACATTTCTCTACCTTACCTCCACACTTGGAGATAAGCCCTAGACTAGACATTCTGTTAATTCGTTTAGAATGAACATGTCCTAGCCTATTATGCCACAACTCAAAAGTATAAGCAGAATGAATGATTGCATTAACAACATTGAACTGATTTACAAGCTAAATTTTGAACATTCTTTCGGTATAAAAAGCTTTTCCAAAATATGTTTTCCTGATAGACATCACCATCTGGCCAGCATTGATGTCCATCCTGAGGCCTGGTTTGCAGAGTAGGCCTCCTGAGATCAGATTCTTGGCGATAGTAGGTACATGCTTCACGCCTTGAAGCGTCAGAGACTTGCCAGAAGTCAGCTTCAATACCACTGTCTCGATCCCAAGCACTTCAGTTTGTGACTGATTCGCCACCATAACCACATCAGAAGTAGGGGTGTAGGTGGTGAACCACTCCTTACTAGAGCAAACATGACAGGTGGCTCCAGTGTCTACCCACCAGTCAGCATCAGTTCCTACCGTATCAACCTGCGCAATCATAGCAACAACATCAGTGATCATAGATACCTTACTAGGCTCTCCTTGCTCCGATTTCTTGGCTTTTGCTTTGCACTCATTCTTAAAGTGGCCCTTCTTGCCACACTTGAAGCAAGCCAAGTGGGACTTTGGCTTCTTCTTCTTCTTTATTGAAGTACCCTTGACTTTTAGATTGTCAAGGTGTCACGCACCGATTCCGTCGAATCGATTGTCGTCCCCCGGGCGTGATGTCGTACGAGCCTAATTTGCGATCGCACAAGGCCTAGTCATAAGGTAATCCGAGACACGAGATCTAAGAGAGTACGCAGACAAATTGATACACACAATAAGTAAAGAAAACTTGATCTTTATTGATAATGAACATCTTTTACAGACTCCGATACAAGACTCATTGCCGCACGGGTAACAACATGACTCGATTACAAAAGAGTGCCGATGAGATAGCCATTCCATACATTGCACACATCCCTCAATATACACCAGTACTTCATTGACCTGGATGGAAGGGACGCTGAGTCATCTTCCTTGGACTGTCGAGAGCCTTCAAAAGGGGAGTCACAGAGAGAGAGTCTTCGACGCACGGCCGAAGCTTCAAAAGTCACGAACGTCGCCGAGCTAGTTGGCACGTCCTTCCTAGTTCGCGGGACCTGCAAGGAGCGAGGATCAGCACAAAACACATGTACTGGCGAATGGCTAATTAAAATCCAAGCTCTGCATTTGATTCAAGAAGTTTCGTAAACATGTTAGCTAGCTATTTCAATGATCTTTCTAACCATCCTGTTCGATTTGCATGTTAACATGTTTTGAGGCAAGCATATGAAATTGTATAACATTGAGCAACTTATCAAAATTATCCCGTGCCCTGTGCATTTGTTAAGCAGTGAAAAGGGTGTGAAGGCCACTGGCAATTTCAAGCCATCGCGGACATATAGCTGAGTTAGACGGCGACCCTTTCGCGTCGGGTAGCGAGCCCTGTGCGAAAGTTCTCGCATAACTCGCGCCGATGAAGGGCTGGCGCTTGCTATAAACTCGTTCCTCCCGGGCCGAATCGGTCCCTTGGCCTAGGTAACCATTCGAGGAAACTACACCTTGTCGACAAGTTGTCCAATGACCGTTTTCTTTGGAACTTAGTTGATTTACTCATTTATCCGTATCGTTGCGATAAGCGTTAATTGATTCATTCCTTGGTTTGGCATAGACCAAGTATAATTGCGTAGGGAAGCATGTTTTCCATTTCCAAAACCGGCAGTTCGTTAACAAGTATTTCGTGAAGTATCGTGCCACGATTTTATTGATTCTACACTATTATGACAAGCATTTATTTTACTTCAAATATTGAGTTTTGAAGTAGAGAGACGGAACGGGACGAAGGAGGTCAGCCACTCGCCTTTGCCTTGCTTCAAGCGAGCGACCGGTTGGCTGCGCTGACGTCGCCTACGCGATCACCTGCAATCGCATAAGCAACTGATTAGAATACTGTATAATTCAAGGATATTCGATATGAATGCGAAGCTCGAAAACGTATCACGAAAACCCATCGAAAATATTCACGAAAACACATTCACGAAAACCAAAGCCAAAGCAAATCAAGTGCGGCATGAAAACTAGAGCAACGGGAGGTCTCTCCCGACTCAGCCGCAGAGCCAATCCTCGAGGCGCAACCCGCTGAATATGGGACTTGGTTCCGAAGAAGACATTCCATAACGAGGAATGGATCTTAATTCAACCGTTCCCGTTCGATCGACTCGGTCGATCCCGACCTATCGGTCCCGTCCGAATTGATAGCGACATTGTTCCTTTCTCGCGCACCCCGTGGACAGAGTACGGGGCGCGATGTAGGGACGGGGCACTACATCATAACCAACTAATAAAAAGTTTCGTCCTCGAAACTTAAAGATAGAACCTACCTCTACGAGAATAACGAAGGAAATTTCTCCTTCATTTTCGATTCAAGCTCCCACGTCGACTCTTCGACCGAATGGTTTCTCCAGAGGACGCGGACGAGAGGGATCGCTCGATTGTGCAGCAGCTTATCCTTGCATTCTAAGATTTGAACTGGCTCTTCAACGTAGGATAAGTCAGACTTTAGCTCCAGCTGGCCAAAATCTACTACGTGGCTCGGGTCGTGCACGTACTTCCGCAGTTGAGAGACATGGAAGACATTGTGTACACCTTCAAGTGCCGGTGGTAGGGCAATTTTGTAGGCCACTGGTGCGACCCGTTCAAGTATTTCGAATGGCCCAACGAATCTCGGACTCAACTTCCCCTTTGCGTCGAACCGAGTAACTCCCCACATGGGCGACATTTTGAGAAATACGTGATCGCCTTCTAAAAACTCGAGAGGTCGACGATGAACGTCCGCATAGCTTTTCTGACGACTGTGCGCAGTCTTTAGTTTTTCCCGAATGAGCCAAATTTTCTGCACGGTCTGTTCCACCAGTTCCGGGCCGAGAATCTGCCGCTCTCCGACTTCGTCCCAGCAAATGGGTGATCGGCACTTGCGCCCGTACAAGGCTTCATACGGCGCCATTTGAATGCTGGATTGATAGCTATTGTTGTACGCAAATTCGGCCAGAGGTAGATGATTGTTCCAGCTTGATTTGAAGTCAATTGCGCAGAGTCGTAGCATGTCTTTGAGAATCTGATCGACGTGCTCCGTTTGGCCGTCGGTCTGAGGATGATAAGCTGAGCTGAACTGCAACTTGGTACCCAGCGTCGACTGAAGGCTACTCCAGAATCGCGACATGAACCGTCAATCCCGATCAGAGACGATGGATATTGGAACTCCGTGCAGCCGTACTATCTCATCAAGATATATCTGCGCCAGGCGATCAACGCTCTAAGTAACTTTGATGGCAATAAAATACGCTGACTTGGTTAATCGATCGACGATAACCCAGATGGCATCATTTCCCTGTGGCGTCTTCGACAGACCAACAATAAAATCCATGCACACGTGCTGCCACTTCCATTCCGGAATCGCCAGATTCTGCATCTCCCCGCCTGGTCTCTGGTGCTCAGCTTTCACCTGCTGACAGGCCATGCATTGCGACACGAAGAGTGCCACATCTCTTTTCATCCCGTGCCACCAGAAGTTTGTGCGGAGGTCCTTGTACATCTTCGTGCTACCGGGATGCAAGGTGTATTTCGTATAGTACGCTTCCGACAGGATCTCCTTTCTGAGTTCTGAATCGCCCGGAACACATAGCCTACCCTTCAATCGAAGCACGTCGATTTCGTCTTCCGTAAAGTCGGTCGTCCTGCCTGTCGAAATTAGCTCTCGTACTTTCTTCAAGTACGGATCGTCCGTCTGAGCGGTCTTGATCTTTTCAAGCAAGCTCGGCTCTAACTGCAACTTTGCCAACTGCACATTCCGAAATCTGACTCGGAGCTCGATGCCCATCTCTTCTAGGTCGCGTAGCAATCTGGGGTCGATGGATAACGAGGTAATGTACTTCCGACTCAAAGCGTCCGCCACAACATTTCCCTTTTCCGGCATATAGTCGATAGTCAAGTTGTAATCCTTGATCAGTTCAAGCCAGCGCCTCTGCCGCAAGTTCAGTTCCCTCTACGTGAATAGATACTTGAGGCTCTTGTGATTAGGGCTGCAAACGAGCCGAGCCGAGCCAAGCTTTGGTAAGCTTGAGCTTGGCTTGACTAAAATTAATCGAGCTCAAGCTCGAGCTCGAGCTTGATAAATTTTTTATTTTAGAGCTTGAGCTTGGCTCGAGCTTGTTTATATTAAGCTTGAGCTTGGCTTGGTTTGAGCTCGAGCTTGGCTTGATAAGAAAGCTTGATTCAAGCTTGATAAACAAGCTTGATAAGCTCAAAATCAAGCTTGTTAAGCTTGATTTCAAGCTCGTTCAACTTTATTTCAAACTCATTAAGCTTGATTTCAAGCTTCACGAGCTCGATTTTAATTTAGTTAGGTTTGAATTCAAGTACATGTAATATTAACAATTTAATTATAAAGTTTTAGTTAAAAAATTCCTTAATATCAATTATTAAGGACATATAAATATATAATGCACATATATATATATAATTAGAATTCAATAAAGAACAAATGAGCTTCTAAACAAGCTCCTAAACGAGCTTCTAAACGAGCCAGCTCGCGAGCTCATAAACGAGCCAGCTCGCGAGCTCAAACGAGCCGAGTACTTCTAAGTTTGAGCTTGGCTTGTTTATTAAACGAGCTCGAAAATGAAGCTTGAGCTCAGCTTGTTTATTAAACGAACCGAGCTCAAACGAGCTTTTATCGAGCCGAGCTTCGAGCAGCTCGCGAACGGCTTGGCTCATTTGCAGCCCTACTTGTGATCGGTGTAGATCGTGCACGCCACGCCATAGAGGTAGTGACGCTACAATTTCAACGCAAACACAATCGTCGCTAACTCCAGGTCGTACGTAGGATAATTTTTCTCGTACGGCTTTAGCTGTCGGGAAGCAAAAGATATCACCTTGTTTTGCTGCATCAGCACACACCCCAAGCCCTGATCGGACGCGTTGCTGAATATCTGGAAACCCTCAGTCCCTTCTGGAAGTGCGAGTATCGAGGCCGAGATGAGCCGTTGCTTTAATTCTTGGAATAAAGCTTCACAATCGTCTGACCATTCGAATGCGACTCCTTTCTGGGTGAGGCGAGTCAGAGGCGATGTGATCTTCGCGACGTCTTTCACGAAGCATCGATAGTATCCCGCTAAGCCAAGGAAACTTCGAATCTCGCTGACGGATATTGGCCGCTTCCAATCAATGATGGCTTCAACTTTCTTTCGGTCGACCGCGATGCCTTCAGCAGAAATGATGTGTCCGAGGAATGCGACGCTGCTAAGCCAGAATTCACATTTGCTTCGCTTCGCATATAGTTGATTTTCTCGAAGGGTCTGAAGCACGGTCCGCAGATGCTCGGTGTGTTGCTGCCTATTCTTCGAGTAGACGAGTATATCGTCGATAAAGACTACTACGAACTTGTCGAGAAATGGTCGGAACACCCGATTTATTAAATCCATGAAAGCAGCATGGGCGTTCGTTAGGCCGAATGGCATTCTCAGGAACTCGTAATGGCCGTATCGAGTGCGGAAGGCAGACTTTGGCACATCGTTCGGCTTGATCTTGAGTTGATGGTAACCCGAACGCAGATCAATTTTAGAGAATACCGTGGCTCCTTGAAGCTGATCAAACAGATCATCTATGCGGGGCAGGGGGTATTTGTTCCGGACGGTGGCTTTATTCAGCTCGCGGTTGTCACGCCCCGATCCGGAAAATCGTTCGTCCTCGCTAGATTTTACCCGAATCATCGTCCTCGCTGGGGCGTGATGCCGCACGAGCCTGGAGTTGCGCTCGTGCAAGGCAAGATAACGATTCACATAGGGATTATCTCAAATTCGTAACATAAGCAGCGAAAGAAAATAAGAATAACATAAGAATCTCTTTTATTGATTATGAACTGAAGGTTACAAAGGCTCTGAATAGCCAAACATAAAATGCCAATTGGCTACAACGCTCATGATCTCTCTTAGCTCACAAAGGATTACATTGTTCCATACATCATGCCTCTTTATAGCCACCAAGTTGTCTTCGGCCGAACATCTCCATGTCGCAAGTCCGAACGTATATGCGGAAGCTCCTCTTGAACGCCAAGGACTCCATGCCTCGGCACGTCCAAGCCAAGCCCCGCCCCGAGCCGATCATAACCTGAGCCTGCACATAAACTAGTGGGGATTAGTGCTTTCGTCCTCGCTTCGCACTGATCAAGATCCGCTCGCACCCAAACCAAACACTAAATCATTTAGTGGAACATGCATCATTATTTGTGATCTTTCTACTTAGCCTTAGGATCAGTTTCATAGCAATACTTAAACATAGCACATTATCATAAATGTGTCCCATGCCGTGTTCCTGCAGCAGATACAGTTAGCCATAATATGAACGTAAACATAGTGTTCGTGCTCATCCCGTCCCATTTTCCTTAGCCTGCAGTGGTTAGAACTTAACATAAGCAAACATAATCGGTTCGTGCAACCGGCCAATCATAAACGTAAATATATGCATAATGGGTAGCAGGCCCTGCGCCTTCACCCAGCTCTCATCTCAGCCCACCGACCCTATCTATATGAAGGTCACGGTATTTCGTACCGTAATGGACTTGGCATCTCTTATGTGTAAGCCTACAATTGCTTCGATACGGATTGCTAGCCCAGTATCCGAAGGATCCCAAACTTACGGATATCATAGCTTATCACAGCACTGGACGGTCGCAATCCGTCCGAATATTGTAGACCATAAATACCACACATAATTCCCTCCTAGGCCAAACGGTCCCGGCTCCCCGGCGTAACCGTTCGAGGGAAGCCGTACCCGTGCACGGGCCATCCGAGTCCATTGACCATGCAATACGCACCATAGCATATAAGTCATACATTCCAATCCATCTCGTGTTCCATAAATATAGTCTTGTTTCATAAACGGTTTCCCGTGCCATAAACATATTTGCGCCTCATAAACATAATCCACCATTCATATGGGAAGCTCCGTCAGCGTTATGCCCCAACACATCCATATTGGTGCACGACGCCCAACGGCTTAGACTTCTCGTGCTTATATTCACACGTCCCGTTCATAATGTTATTTGCATAGCCTACTTCCGTATTTACTTAGTCATTTTATAGTTTCCGTGCACGAGGGCACGCTTAACGCCATAGTCAATATTATATGCCTAGTGTTCAATGTTCTCGGAGGCGTGCACGTGATGCACATCTCAATATCATCTTTCAATGTTCTACCATCATTGTCCTACCGCGACTTGTACACTTGATGCACGTCGCTTCAATTGTTCGATTGTTCAATGTTCTATCTTAGTGTTCGACACATACTTAGATCTTTCGTCGTCGAGCTGCGCTTTCTAACTTGATAACATATTACACATACAATGATATCTCTTATTAGACGTGAAGGAATAGGGAGAGAGAGTCAAGAACCCGCCCACCTAAGCCGATACGCCTTGCCGCCTCGCCGATTGAAGTATCTCGCTTCCATAACTCGATCGCATAGCTAACTTCCGGACTTAGCCATTCCTTTGAACTACTCGGTTGATTTGGCCTATCGTGCCCATACCACGATTCGTAATCCAGCATAAAGGCATAGCCTGCACGCCAGATCAACCAACATTAGCACTTGCTCAACGGAACTTATCCTTTGCATCGATTCGATTCATAGATTCCAACCGACTCAAAGCTTACCTTTGGCTAACGTAACTCTCGTATCGATTCGCATTGATACTTCATCGGCTCAACGCAACTCTTCGAGTCAACGAATCATCATAATGCACCGTGCAGAGCGGGGCATTACATAATATACCACTCAAAATCAGGTTCGTCTTCGAACCGAAACCAACAATTAATCCAAGTGCCTCGCATAGATCGCTTCACGATCTCGTGCTACTACCGTTGAATCATACAACTTAGTCTGGATCATACACATATTTTAGGCGTTCCACCAATATATGCATTTCAGCTAAGCTTAGTTATAGGATATCGGGACTTACTAACATGCTCAACTTAAATCCTCAAGCACCCATCATTTCGTACTCGACTCAGTCAAATCTTAGCTCCTGTTCTTAAAATACTTCTCGTATGCATCATCCCATAACATGCGATCCTCTTCCAAACATCTCTGCACATAACTTGATTCAAACTCGTAACTTCGATCTCATAAGTTTTTCGACGGCCATCTAACGCATGCATTGCAGCAAGTCGTTGCGCATCCGATCGCAACAATTCTTCGCAATGCCTATTCGCCCAATCGTGTTCTATCTCTCGCATAACTAAAGTCTTTCATCCAATCATCCATAACGCTTGGCCTTAATGACATGGACTAAGTCCACATATCTCCATTTTCTTTGCCTACCATCCGTACTAAGTCTCGCACACAACTATTTCAACACGATCCACGTTCTCGAACTACCCGCACATCGAGTCTGGGGTTATCCCCGCTAGGCAACTTATCCAGACATCATGCTCGCGCTCTTTCGACACAAAAGGTCAACTTGAGTCTACGATGCTCAAAGGCAATAATGTTTCCGACCCAAGGTCTCTTACGATACGCTCATCCCCGATTCTCGATCGAGTATAAATCCTTTACTCAAACTTCGATTCAATCCTGACTAGTTCGTTTCGTAACATAGATCGCGCACTCAATACACATAGCCTAACCGTTACTCAACCGATCTACGACACACTCTTAGGTTGTTCTACTATCCGATGCTCTCGCACATTGCAAAAATCCTTGCAATCGCCTTATCGCATCGCTATGCTAAGCACGTTCCTCAACATATACTCGATCCAACATAACTTTTCTTGACCATATCGATTCTAGTACTTGCTAACTTTTAAGACACGATAGTTACTCGCTTAGACTTATCCTCAACATGCACTACCTCATTCCTTATCCTTCTTACGCGACTCCTTTAGGGTCATCCTATAGGACTTCAACATTCACTTGATTTGGCGGTCAAGTCTTCTAGGGTTATCTGCCCCAAAACTACGCTCGATAATTGAAGATCATCAACGAGGGACAGTTACAACGAACCATGCTATATCCTATTGCGGAGCCAAATCAATTCCCGATATTTCCTATTCGACTTTTACCCAATCCGACATACCAATCCATAATTTGTCTACTCCCGCACAACTGATGCGCCGTTACTACTCGAGTCACTTAGGCACTACCATTGACAATATCGCACAATCCTCAATTTCGCCTTCACATCAAACCACAAGTCCATATCAAATTTGCCACGCCTCGTAAGTTCGATCATCCCCGCTGGATGAATCATCATACCAGCGCTCACGCAGAATGATCATTCTAATTTGACGTGATGCATGTGCGAGGCTGGTGTTGCGCTCGCTCAAGACAAGAATGTCAACATAGTGGTGATCCGCGAAGTAATCAATCACTTCCGTTTTCTTCCGAGTAACATCCATCGACTCTTTAAATTCTTCGAAGCATTCCTACCGTCATTGTTTGCAAAAACAAAAGTATGAAACTTTATTGATACAAACTTTGTAAAGATTACAAGAATTCTGGGAAAGTACAACTGTAGGAATCTAATCTAGAAGACGATTACTTTATCCCTTGGACGATGTGAACTTTGAAGACGGTAGCCTCTGAAGTTGACTTGAAGGCAAAAGCCTCGGAGAATTGAAGGCAAAAGCCTCGGAAGAATGCAGCAGCACTTGGGCAAGAACTCCTGGACTCTCTGATAATTTTGATATGTGATCTCTGATCTCCTTGAATGGAGACTTGAAACTCTATTTATAGAGTTCTAGAAATAACTAACTTTTAGTTATTTTGGACTGCGCATGATGGATTGCGCATGAATTGGATTGTGCGACAGTGGACCGCACAGGCAGTTGTCTGATCATGGGCCAACTGTCTTGGACACATGGCATCATTTGATTGAAATGCGCATGATCGTGCATAGACGGTTGCCACGTAATGAGAAATTGATGGCATGAATGCCACATATATATTGTCAGTTGTATTGATAGAGCGCGCAACCTGAATTGCGCTGGCTTTGGATTGTACAGGAATGGACTGCGTAGGCATGGATTGCGCCAGTATGGATTGCGCATCAGATAGGCTGGCAGATTGCACTGCCAGCTGTCCTCGAGCGCCGTGCTACACGATTAAACAAACAATCGCCTCGTTCTCCGTGCTGTCAGCTGTCAGAAGATTTGATTGTGTCAGGTAATGACGATGATTTGCTACGTCAGTCTGCGCGCTTGAAAGTGTGCGCAGTCTAGTGTGCACAATCTGTATGCTGCGCAATCTGATGTCTGCGCAGTTCATTTGAAAGATGTATTTCTTGATCTTCATAACTTTGTTGATGTGTGCAACTTGATTTTTTAGGACCTACAAGACCCCCTTCAAAGTTTTCGAAAGTTGAACTTATTCAAAATTTTGAAATACTTTGAATTTTAAAATTTCAATCAAATTAGGCATGTACTGAGCAGTCTGCGCAATCGGATAGATCAGTCCGACTTTGTCGGCGCAATCTGAGGCAGCCGTTACTCTTCGAAAGGCTATAAATAGTTCTCTTCGATATTCATTTCATTCTTTACTTTGTTTTCGTGATCTGAGAGAGAAGTCTCGAGCTATTCCTTCTTTTTCTCTTCATCGAATCTTCATGGCTCCTAAGCGATTCTCCGCTGCTGCCAAGGGCAAGGCCCCCGCCGAGTCTTCGGCTAGGGTCGCGCGACGTGCTTCTCGCCATGAGACTGCGCATCCCGCATTGGAAGGTAGATGACCCAAAAACTTTTTTTAGGGTTTTTGATTTCATTGTTCTTCAGAATCCATCTCTTTTTAGAGATGTGATCATACTGCGCCACCCTTTTTAGGGTTTTGGTTGCACGAAACCATTTATTCTTTATTTTTATGAAGAATAATTTCTCGCACAATCGGTTGAACTGCGCTGGCAAAAGTCAGCACAATTTGCTGTTTTGCGCAAAAATGCCAGCGTAATCTGATGACTATTTTGCTGCACAATCTGATTGCTGCACAGTCTGATGATTGCAATCTGAGTTTGCGCAATCTGATGGTCGCGCAGTCTAATGGTTGTATCCTTGATTTTTCCTTGTTCTGAATTTTTGTTTTCTCTGTTTGATGCAGTTAATACCAGAGAAGATCCGGGATATGAGAACTTTGTAGGGACTCTTTCAGAATCAGAATACAAAGAGGACTTGTCCCATGTGCATTATCTACAGTATGATCTACCAGCTTCCCGCTAAGCTATCTTGGTAGCCCAAGATAATGAAACTCTGTTGTGTCTGATAAATGGACAACCTTTGGAGTCGGTAGATGCCATCATTCACAAGAAGCCCCTATTTCTGTTTGGCGAGGCTTTTGAGAAGAGTTCTCAGCCAAGGCCACGGATGGAAGAACGGATTATCCATCAAAAAGATAGAACAATCTCTATACCGGATGTCTTCCGCTGCCTCCCCTTGTCTCGATATGCTCATGCAAGCTATCCAAGGAAAATGGAATAGAATCTTACACCTTTTCAGGATGCCCGTCCAGAAAAGATTTATGTGAAGAAGGGGTCTGACAAGAAAGACATATTTTATAGTTCTTCAGAATGATACAGTGTCTTGCTCAGAGGTTTGAAGCCCGGTTGTATTCCGCTGGAAAATTCTTCTTTGTTAATGCCCGTGAGAGTTCCCATATTCGCGAATGAGTTCGCGAAGGTTGAAGGGAGGTACCCAGATCAAGACCTCAGATTAACTGGACTGGTGAATCCAGACTTTAAGAGATGGAATTGTATAACAAACTGGATCTTGACTAAATTTGAAAACGAACTTCAACAAATTAACTTGTATCAAGCAGTGCATGCCACTGTCTACGGTTTTGCTCCCAATTCGCATCTATTCCTGGCTCTAGCAGAGAGATACAATTACAGGACAGGGACTTTTATGACTCCCTGCGGAGAGATCGGGTTTGCCCTTCATGAGATGCAGTACCTTTCTTACTTGCCAATGGGGGATGCCCCGTATGAGAAATTTGTCCCAACTAATGATGAATTGGACAAACTTCGAAGAGAGAACGCAGACATGGTAGCAGTCTTCGAAGAACTGCTATGTCATTATAAAATCTGTTCTCTGTTTTATGAAAGCGGTACATCCAATACCTGCTATTCATCAAAATGGTTGCCTTATCTGTTCCTCAACCATATTAAAGAGAAGAAGACCAAGGAACATGATAGCTGCCATCCCGACTTCTTTAAACCACTGAGCAGCACTGAAGTGGTAAAGTTGATGGAGGTAAGTGGGGATTTGGATGAAAAGATCAAAGACGATTATCAATGTCCTCCTCTAAAGAAAGGGGACACTCTCGAGAGTTATATGAGAGTGGGATATAGATTCATGTCAAAAGAAGCCCAATTAGCAGGATTTCTGACGTACTGGCTCCGTCGGTTCGTTGTTCCTGGATCAAGTGTCGTAGACCGCTTCCATCGCGGTGTTCTTTTTGCCACCGTTCGACTAGTCTTCGACTATAAGATGGATCTTTTATCGGCGATGACATGTAGATTGAACGCCGGTCTCCGCCTGTACGTCAATTTGATGCTGAAAGCTAAGGGCGAGAAAGAGTTTCCTCGGCTAGAATTGCCGTATACTTATCTGTTCGGGTGGTTACTTCTACACCATCCTACTTTGATGGACCCCAACATGGGACCAGTTGGGGGCAGCTTTTTGCGAAGATACTCCCAAAGAAAGTGGAGATACACTTCTCTGAGGGATTGCAGATATGCTTTGAATCTGGGTAAAGGGTGGAACTTCTATTATACCTATCCTCCTGTCGGATATGAACAAATGCCGACCAACATGGTTGACTCAAAGATGCAACCTTTGAGTCGTACAGCTTTTAATTGGTTGAAGACAATTCGTCCATCCCACCTGGTGTATCGATTTGAAGAAGAATGCTTCTTGGAGCCATATCTTCCCAGTCGGTTTGCTCGACAGTTTGGATATGACCAATTCCATGTAGGTAATGCCATCACATGCCTACAAGAAAAAGGTTTCTTGATAGATGGAGCCCGAGCTTGGGCTTATTACAACGCTCGAGATACGAAAGCAACATTCTCGATGCCGGTGAACAGTAGTCATGGCCCTCGTATGCTGTTCACATATTCGGTGTTCTATACATCAGCAAACACTTTTGCAGAGAACTTCAATCTTGCGGATAGCTTCGCATCTGTAACAAGATTGAGGAAGGGAGGAGTCATCATGTCACTCCTAGGTAATGATGAGATGCACGAGCCAGTGGATGCACTATTAGAAGTTTCGAGGGACACTATGTTCCCTGAAGAGGTTAGCGTGCCACAGCACGTTTCTTTGAAAGTTGCTAAATCTCCAGCCAAGAAGAGAAGGAGAGAGGAGCCTTCAGTCCCAGCCGCGAAGAAGAAACTGATCTTGGATCATTCTTCAAAAAAGATTACGACCAGATCTCAATCTCGGCAATTGGCCGAGACAATTCAGCAAGAAGAAGCTGTCACACCGACCTCTGTTCAAAAACAAGTCGAGACAATAGACGCAGAGAGTCCTGAGAGACCTCTGCATAGAAGGAAAAGGTTGGTCCGTAGAAGACAAGTTTCATCTTCAATTGTGATAGACGCTGCAGCGGGACTCACCATGCCCTCTTCCACTCCTGTTTTTGAGTCTGGGAATAAAACTCCCAGTCCAAAGCAGAGAGAAGAAATTAAGCAGAATGAAGAGCTGGACCAGAGAAACGAGGCTGAAGAGCCCAGAGATAATATTGTAGAGGAAGAGCACAATGCCGTACGATCTCCTTTGCCAACAACAACGGAAGTTCATCTTCCTGCCACACCGGGAGCAACCCTTGCTGAAGAAGATCGTTTAATGATCGACGCTTTATATGACTGTGACTTCGGTTATCAGGAAGAAACTGATCAAGCCGCTGATGCTGCTAATGAAGAGGTTCCCGAGGACAGCGAGAATGAGGAGAGCACCTCATCAGAAACTGCTGATGAAACACAAGATCCAGAAGAGAATGTTGAAACCCAGAGATCCCCTCAAGACACTTTGATTTCTGAAAAGGAGGCTGAGGTGCTGAGATCTCCTGAGAAGATTGCTGATGAAGAGGTGGATGTGGAGAAAACTCCAGTGGCTGCTCCCGAAGGTATTGTAATAAAAATTAGCGATCTTCTTTTAATAAGTAGTTTGATAGCTAACATCGTTACTTTTATTTATACAGAACCCGGATCATCTTCTGCTCCTCCAACATGTATGGATATAGTACTGGCAACGACAATTGCCAGTAGCAGCCACCATTTGTCTTGTGGCTCTGAAGCAGGAAGCAGCCAGGCCGTAGCGTCTGAAGCCACTTCTGCTCAACTAAAGTCTGTGCCTGTAGATGACAGGCTTATTACTGGATCCACTCATGGTAAGACTGTTTTCAATTTTGATTCTCTTTATCAATAGCTAATGACAGGTAAAGTAACAGTATTTGATTTTGCAGAGGAACAACCAGGAGGAGCAACCAGCTCCACTTTGGTTCCTTTATTCAAAGAGACTGTTGTTCAGATACGAGAAATCGAGCGTCCTGCAGCTTCGTCATCAACAGGAGTAGCTGTAACTCCTGGTGCTCTGGCGACTAATCAGCTCGTCATTCAGTCATTCACCAAAAGCTTCTTCGAGTCCTTGGGACCTCTGATAAATAGAATGATGGATAAAGAAGATGCTGATTTTTTTATGGTTAGAGGTCCGACCTCTTTCTTGGTAAAGGCCATCCGAGAGCAGGGTGATGAGGTTCAGGCCACTTTCCTTGACCATATCTTGAATGAGCTGGAGATCTCCATAAAGAACTATAAAGATCTCAATAAAGGGGAAGTGGAGCCTTTAGTGCAGGCAGAATTTGAATAGATGGCTCAAACAGCTGCGATTGAAAGAGTGAATCTCCAGAACCTCTTGGACGCTTATACTACTAAATCTGCTGAATATAATTCCAAGTTGGAATCGGTGATCTCAGCTGCTGAGAGGAGAGAGAGAAGGATTGCTGAGCTGAGGGCAGAGATTGCTCGTCTCGAAGAAGAACTAGAGAATGAAGTTACAGAGCATCAAACTTCAGTCCAACAAATTGATGCTCTAACTCAGGAAAGAAATGAGTTTTTAGCAGCTCATGATGCGAAAATCACTCGCCGAATGGTGACCATGCCCGTTTTTAACGAAGAATTTGGGATGGAAGAGGCCAGGAGAAAAGTGATGGCATCTCGTGAAGAACGGCTACAGATTCTGAAGCAGCAAATTGCTAATCTGATAATGCCTCCATCTCAATAGAAAGAACCTTTTGTATCTTCTTGTCTTTCTTTTGCTATGTAATGTCTTAAATATTAATCAATAAAAGACATTTTGTTGTGGCTCTATTATTTCTTGCATATCTTATTCAAATATAAAATAATAGCGATATAAAATATATTCAGAGGTGCAGGACATGATATATTTTTTGATGATTTTGTAGAAAATAATTATATTCATTATATCTGCTCAGAGGTAATATGGACGTGGCAGAATATGATTTGTCGAATATGATTATTTCAATAGATAACTTAATCAAGGATGATAAGTTACTGATGTAAATGAAATTGAACGAAAATGAATCATCATAATGAACGGATAAACCGTCGGATGATGATGAATGGATGAACCGTCAAGTGATAATGAATGAACGGGCGAACCGTCGGATGAATGTGAACGGATAAACCGTCAGGTGATAATAAATGAACTGTTTGCAAAAACAAAAATTGAAGAACTTTATTGATACAAACTTTGTAAAAAAAATTACAATTTGAATTCTGGGAATGGTACAACTTTAGGAATCCAATCTAGATGACGATTGCTTTATCCCTTGGACGATGTGAACTCTAAAGACGAAGCCTCTGAAGTTGAAAACAACTCTGGAATTGAAAGCAAAAAGCCTCGGAGATTGAAGGCAAAAGCCTCGGAAGAATACAGCAGCACTTGGGCAAGAACTCCTGAACTCTCTGAACTTTGAAGTCTGATAATCTAATCTCTGATTTTTGATTATTGATCCCCTTGAATGGAGAATTGAAACTCTATTTATAGAGTTCTGAGAAATAACTACCTTTCAGTTATTCTGGACTGCGCAGGATGATTTGTGCAGCAATTGGATTGCGCAACAGTGGACTGCGCAGGCAGTTGTTGGATCGTGGTCCACCTGTCTTGGACACATGGCAACTTTTGATTGAATTACGCATGATCGTGCATAGACAATTGCCACGAAATGAGCAATTGATGGCATGAATGCTACGTGTATTTTCTCATTTGTGTTGATAGAACGCGCACACTGAATTGTATTGGTTCTGAATTGCGCAGACTTGGACTGCGCAGGAATGGATTGCGCCAACATGGATTGCGCCAACTTGGATTGCGCTGCCAGCTGTCCTCGAGCGCCGTGCTGCACGATTAAACGAACGGTCGCCTCGTTCTCCGCGCTATCAGCTGTCAGAAGATTTGATTTGTGTCAGGTAATGATGATGATCTGCCACGTCAGCCTGCGCGCTTGGAATTGTATGCAAACCATCGTGCGCAATCTGAAGGATGCGCAATCTGATGTCTGCGCAGTTCATCTGAAAATTGTATTTCTTGATATTCTGACTTTGTTGATGTGTGCAACTTAATTTTTTCAGGACCTACAAGACCCCCTTCAAAGTTTTCGAAAGTTGATTTTATTCAAAATTTTGAAATACTTTGAATTTTGAATTTGAAATCAATTTGCGCTCGTAGTGAGCAGTCTGCGCAATCTGAGGGTTTAGCCCATTTTTAGGCGCAATCTAAGGCGGTCGTTTTGATTTTGAAAAGCTATAAATAGCTCTTCAATTCTTTTGAAGTATTCTTTACTTGCTTCCTTCGTGCACTTGAAAAAAAAAACTTCTGAGTTCTTCCTTTCTTTCTTCTTCAACGATTTCAATGGCTCCCCGACGATCTTCTGCCGCCGCTAAGGGCAAGGCCCCCGTCGAATCATCGACTAGGGTTGCGCACCGAGCTTCTCGCCATGAAATTGCACATCCAGCAATGATAGGTAGTTAACCTAATAAAAAAAACTCTTTTTAGAGTTTTGATTTCACTGTCCCTTTCGGAATCCATCTTTTTTTAGAGATAGGATCATACTGCGCCACCCTTTTTAGGGTTTTGGTTGCAAAATCAGTTCATTCCTTCATTTTTATGAAGGACGACTCTCTGCGCAATCAGTTGAACTGCGCTGACAAAAGTCAGCACAATTTGCTAATTTGTGCGAGATTTGTCAGCGTAAACTGATGTCTGTTTGTTTGCGCAATCTGATTATTTGCGCAATCTGATATTGCGCAACCTGAATCTTTGATTTTGACTTATACTGAAAAATTTTGTTTTCTCTGTCTGTTGCAGTTAATACTAGAGAAGACCCAGAATACGAGAACTTCGTAGGGACCCTTTCGGAATCAGAATATATAGAAGACTTGTCACATGTGCACTATCCACAATATGATCTGCCGACTTCCCGTCAGGCCATTTTGATATCCCAAGACAATAAAACACTGCAATGTTTGATGAACGGACAACCTCTGGAAACGGCAGATGCTGTCATACACAAGAAACCTTTATTCCTATTCGGTGAAGCTTTTGAGAAAAGTTCTCAACCAAGACCAAGGATGGAAGAAAGGATTGTCCATCAGACGGATAGATCTTTCTCAATACCAAATGTTCCACGCTGCCTCCCCTTATCCCGGTATTCTCATGCGAGCTATCCGAGGAAGATGGAATGGAACCTTACACCGTTCCAAGATGTCCGTCCAGGAAGAATTTTTGTGAAGAAGGGTCCCAGTAAGAAGGATATGTTTTACAGTTCCTCAGAGCGGTACAGTATTTTGTTGAGAGGTCTGAAACCCGATTGCATTCCGTCGGAGAATTCTTCTTTGTTAATGCCCGTCAGAACCACAATTTTCACAAATGAGTTTGCGAAAGTCGAAGGAAGATATCCTGAGCAAGACATCAGACTAACTGGATTGGTGAATCCAGATTTTAAAAGATGGAGCTACATAGCAAATTGGATTCTGACTAAGTTTGAAAGCGAACTGCAGCAAATCAACTTGTACCAAGCAGTGTATGCCACTGTCTATGGTTTTGCTCCGAACCCGCACCTGTTCTTGGCTTTAGCAGAGAGGTATAATTACAGAACAGGGACCTTCATGACTCCCGGCGGAGAAATCGGTTTTGCACTCCATGAGATGAAGTACATCTCTTACTTGCCAATGGGAGATGCCCCATATGAAGAATTTGTTCCAACCAATGATGAGTTGGACAGACTCCGGAAAGAGAATGCAGAAATGGTAGCAGTCTTCGAGGAACTGCTATGCCATTATAAAATTTGTTCCCTGTTCTATAAAAGTGCTACATCAAACACTTGCTATTCCTCGAAATGGCTACCTTATCTGTTCCTTAACCACATTCAAGAACCAAAGACCAAGGAACATGACAGATGTTATCCTGATTTCTTTAAGCCATTGAGCAACACAGAAGTGATGAAGTTGATGGAAGAAAGTGGTAATTTTGATAAGGAGATGAAAGATGATTATCAATGTCCTCCTTTGAAGAAAGGAGATACTCTCGAAAGTTATCTGAGAGTAGGATATAGACCGATGTCAAAAGAAGCCCAATTAGCAGGGTTTCTGACACATTGGCTCCGTCGGTTTGTAGTCCCGGGATCCAGTGCTGTAGATCGCTTCCATCGCGAAGTTCTTTTTGCTGCCGTTAGATTAGTCTTCGGCTATAAGATGGATCTTCTGTCAGCAATGACTTGTAAGCTGAATGCTGGTCTTCGTCTATACGTCGATCTGATGCTGAAGTCCAAGGGTGAAAAAGAATTTCCACGATTGGAATTACCATATACATATCTATTTGGGTGGTTGCTCCTTCACCATCCCACTTTGATAGACCCCGGCATGGGACCGGTCGATGGCAGCTTCCTGAGGAGATACTCTCAAAGCAAGTGGAAATTTACTGCTCTGAGAGATTGTAGATATGCTCTAAACTTGAGTAAAGGATGGAACTTTTATTGCACCCATCCTCCTGCTGGTTACGAACAAATGCGGACAAATATGATTGACTCGCAGATGCATCCTCTGAGCCGTGCAGCTTTTGAGTGGTTGAAAACAATTCGACCGTCCCATTTGGTGTACCGGTTTGAAGATGAATGTTATTTAGAGCCGTATCTCCCCAGTCGATTTGCCCGATAGTTCGGGTACGACCAATTCCATGTGGGGAATGCTATCACATGTCTTCAGGAAAAGGGTTATTTGATAGATGGGGCCCGAGCATGGGCTTATTATAATGCTCGAGATACGAAAGCGACGTTCTCGATGCCTGTAAACAGCAATCATGGCCCTCGGATGCTGTTTACATACTCAGTTTTTTATACATCTTCAAACACCTTTGCTGAGAATTTCAACCTCACGGATAGCTTCGCATCTTCAACAAGATTGAAGAGGGAAGGAGTCGTCATGTCGCTCATAGGAAATGACGAAGTACATGAGCCAGAAGATGCACCTTTGGAAGCTTCAAGGGATGTTATGTTCCCTCAAGAAGTTAATGCGCCACTACGTGTCTCTTTGAAGGTGGGCAAATCTTCAGCAAAAAGGAGGAGAAGAGAAGAGCCTCCTGCTCCAGCAACAAAGAAGAAATTGATCTTAGATCATTCTTCTGAAAAGATTACAACTAGATCTCAATCTCGACAGCTGGCCGAGACAATCCAGCAAGAAGAGGCCACTACACCGACCTCTGTCCAAAGACAAGTCGAGACTGTAAATATAGAGAGCCCTGAGAAGCCCCTGAAAAGAAAGAAGTTGGCCCAAAGAAGAAATTGAGCCCTGTCTTCAATAATAATGGATGCTGCAGCTGGATTAACCTTGCCATCTCCCACTCCTGTTTCAGAGCCTAGGAATAAAACTTCTAGTCCAGAACATAGAGAAAAGCAGAGGAAAGATCCTGATCCAAGAACTGAGGCCGAAGAGCCCAGAGGAAGTATTGTGGAAGAAGAGCAAAATGTTGTACACTCTCTTCTACCTGCTGCGGAGATGATTCAACTTCCGCCTACGCCTAGAACCCTCCGCGAAGAGGAAGATCGCGAAGTGATTGCGGCTCTAGAAGATTGCAGTTACAGCCCGCTGGATGACTATTGTGACCAAGCTGCAAATACCAGCGGGAATGCACCAGAAGAAGATGAAGATGAAGAGAGCTCTTCGTCTGAGAATATTGATGAATATATGCAAGATCTCGAAAGAGATGATGAAGAGCATATATCTCCTAATGCTGTTGATGGTACCTTGAATCCTGAAAAGGATGTTGCGGTTCCAGAAAATGCTGCTGATGCCTTAAATCCTGAAAAGGATGTTGAGGTAACAGTATCTCCAGAAAAAGCATTAGATGAAGAAGCTCCGGAAGAAACTCCCGCCACTGATCCTCAAGGTATAAAATGAAATTAGCAATCTCCTCTTAAATAGATTGATAGCTAACGTCTTTATTTGTATTTCCTGCAGATCTTGAGACTTTTCTAGCACCTCCGACGTGCACGGACATAGTGCCTATAACGACGGTGGTTGTTAGTAGCAGTCATCATCTATCCTGTGGTTCTGAAGCGGGCAGTAGTCAAGCTGTTATGGCTGAAGCTACTTCTGCTCAGCCAGAGTCTACCCCAGCAGATGATAGGCTCATTGCTGGGTTCAACCATGGTAAGATAATTTACATCTTTAATCTTCTTGGACAATAGCAAACAATAGGCAAAAAATGACAATTTTTTCTTTTTGCAGAAGAACAACCAGGAGGGGCCACTAGCTCCACTTTAGCTCTTTTGTTCAAAGAGTCCGCTGTCCAGACGCGAGAGATTGAACGTCCCACGGTCTCGTCATCAACAGGAGTAGCTGCAACTCCTGGTGCTATAGCAACGAATAATCTTGTGATTCAATCTTTTACCAGATGCTTTTTTGAATCTCTGGGACCTCTAGTAAAAAGAATGATGGAGAAAGAGGGTACTAATTTTTTTATGGTTAGGGGTCCAACCTCTCTCTTAATAAGAGCCATCAGAGAACAAGGTGACAAAGCTCAAGCCACTCTCCTGGAACATATTTTGAATGAATTAGAGATTTCCATCAAAAGCTACAAAGAGCTCAACCAAGGAGACGTAGAATCTCTAGTACAAGCAGAATTCGAGCAACTGGCTCAAGCAGCTGATATTGAAAGGGTCAATCTCCAGAATCTTTTGGAAGCCTTCTCTACAAAATCTGCTGAATATAACTCCAAGCTGGAATCAGTAACCTTGATGGCCGAGAGAAAAGAAAAGAGAGCTGCTGAGCTAAGGGCAGAGATTGCTCGTCTCCAGAAGGAATTAGAAGATGAAGTTGCTGATCATCAACTAGCGACTCAACAATTCGATACTCTGATTCAGGAGAGGGATGAGTATGTGAAAGCTCATAATACTGAGATTACTCGCCGAATGGTGGCCATGCCTGCTTTCAATGAAGAAACCGGGATGGAAAAGGCCAGAAGGAGGGTGATGTCCACTCGTGAAGAACAGCTGCAGACTCTAAAGCAGCAGATTGATAATCTGATAATACCTCCGTCTTAGTGGAACATTTTGTATTTATGTTTTTGTAATGTCTCATATCTTAATTAATAAAAGACATTTTTGCTGTGGCTCCATTATTTGTTGCATATCTTGTTCAGATATAAATAATAGAGATAGAAAATATATTCAGAGGTGCAAGATATGATATATTTCTTGATGATTTTATAGAAAATAATTATATTCATTATATCTGCTCAGAGATAATATGGACGTGGCAGAATATACCGAATATCATTATCTCAATTGACAACTTAATCGAAACGATAAGTTGCTGATGTGGATATGAAATGAACCGGAAAACCGTCAAATGATGAAATGAACGGATAAACCGTCAAAATGGATAATAACGAACGGATGAACCGTCAAGTGGTGATGAATGAACGGGTAAACTGTCGGATGATAATAAACGGACGAACCGTTGGATAATAATGAACGGACGAACCGTCGGGTGATAATGAACGGAGGAACCGTCAAATGATAATGAACGGATGAACCGTCGGGTGATAATGAACGGGAACCGTCAAACGAATATGAATGGGTGAACCATCGGATAAATGTAATGAACGAACGAACCGTCAAGTGAATTGAATGATGAAGGAACGGACGAACCGTCAGATGATAATGAACGGACGAACCGTCGTGTGGATTGAATGATGAAGGAACGGACGAACCGTCGGATGATAATGAACGGATGAACCGTCGGGTGGATGTGTTGCTTCATTATTTGCCTATAAATAGAACAAAATTTTGGCAGAAAGTAGCACTTTCTCTTTTCTAACATAAAAATGTCATCTGGAGATGCATCCAAGAAGGCTGATCTCGCCCCAAAGGTTGAGAAGGGCACTGAAGAATGTCTTGTCGATCCAATTCAATCAAAGGAGGCAGAAGTAGGCGTAGGTTCGTCTGCACCCAAGCTACCACGAGACATCCTGGACTTTCTGCTTGAACCAGGAAGGACCAAAGAAGAGGAAGCCATAAGGATGGCCGCTTGCAAGTTTCTAGTGGGTTCCAGCAACGAGGTTCTCGGCTCTTTTGCTGACCGTGTTTTTGAAAAGGACAACAGTGGTCCTCGTCCAAATGTAGAGAAGGATGATAGTGACCTTCCTTAATATCATGTACTATCATTCATGAAGAAATAAAATTTTATTTATGAACTTGAACTTGTCTGATGATTTACAAGCATTTATATTTACACATAGTACTTTTTAAGGAACTTGTCATTGATAGGCATCATTGCAATTCGTCCATCCAGTTCTGAGAGTTGATAAGCTCCATTTGAGAAGACTTTGCTTATAATGTAAGGACCTTCCCACTTTGCGTCAAATTTACCTTTACTCATATGAGTCATAGTCATAGGACGTCTGACTGTTAAAACAAGTTCTCCTTGCTGAAAGGCTCTGACCTTCACTTTACGGCTGAAAGTCTTAGAAATGCGAGCTTGGTATAACTCAATATGTTGTTGAGCCATTAACCGTTTCTCATCAAGTGCCTCCAATTCTTGAAGTCGAAGAAGATCATTGTTCTCTGTAGTGAGCTCATTAGCAATGACAATCCTTAAAGAAGGAATTTGGAGTTCCAGAGGAAGAACAGCTTCACAGCCATATACCAAAGAGAAAGGCGTAAAACCTGTGGGGTTGCGGACCGTAGTTCGGTAGGCCCAAAGACATTCACCAAGCTTTTCACTCCAATTCCGTTTGTTAGTAGATACAAACTTCTTGAGGAGCTTGATAATAGTTTTGTTGAAAGCTTCAGCTAATCCATTAGCGGCAGAATTGTAGGCGGTCGAAGCGACGTTGTCAATCCGGTGATCATCACAGAATCTGGTGAATTTTTGGCTGATGAATTGTGGTCCGTTGTCATGAATGATTCGCCGAGGGACACCAAATCGATAAATGACATGGTGTTTGACGAAGTTGATGACACTACTGGTGTTGACTTCAACCAAGCGTATAGCTTCAGCCCACTTAGAGAAGTAGTCTGTTATAAAATGAACCGATGTCCTCTAGAAGAAAGAGGATTAATAGGACCTATGACATCCATGCCCCAAGCTTCGAAAGGCCAGGAAGCGGCTGTCGGATGTAGAAATTCTGAAGGTTGATGAATGAAATCTGCATGGATTTGACAGGCTCGACATTTTCTTGCATATTCAATGGCATCTGATACCATAGAGGGCCAGTAGTAACCCATTCTTCGGATGTGATCCTGTAGTTTAGGACCAGGCTGATGTGCTCCACAGACACCGTCGTGAGCTTTACGTAACACCTGTTTTGCTTCCTCACCAGCTAGACAGCGTAGAAGGAGACCATCATAAGTCCGTCGATAGAGAGTCTTAGTGGTTTGATTGTAGTAGAACCGTAAAGATCGACGTCGAATACTTGTAGCTTCCTTAGGATCTTCGGGGAGTATATCGTGAACCACGAAGTCGATGAAAGGAGTTCTCCAATCTTTATTGATAATATTAATTTCAGCAAAATTACTGAACTCGATGTTACGATTGTTTTCGACACAAAACAATTCTCGATTAGAGATAACCACCACTTGTTGTCTTCTGATGGGAACGGCTAAGACTGCTGCAAGATTGGCTAAGGCATCTGCTTCAGTATTGCAAGCTCGGCGTACATATTCAATAAAGAAAGCTTTGAATGATATAGCCATGTTGATTGCTGCTTCAAAGTAAGGTACCAGATCTTGATGACGGACTTCATAAGTTCCTCTAACCTGGTTGACAACCAGCTTAGAGTCGCCGTAAACTTCGAGATATTCAAAGTCCAATTGCTTGGCTAATTGAAGACCGATAAGTAGAGCATTGTATTCTGTCACATTATTGGAACATGATTCATCTAGAGAATAAGCTCTTTGGATAGTTGATCCGTCTGGAGAAACGAGAACAACTCCAACTCCTGCTACAATAGCACCATTGGGTCCAATTCTGGATGCTCCGTCAAAGAATAGACGCCAGGTTGGAAATTCTTCAGAGATCATGTTGACTTCCAACGTCTCGTCTGAAATTTCATCGTAAAGCTTGGATATTTCTGGTACAGGATGAGCCGCCAAGAAATCCGCCAATGCTTGACCTTTGACAGACTTTTGAGAAACATATACCATGTCATATTGGGCTAGAAGAATGGCCCATGTAGTAAGCCGAGAGTTGAGTGTGCTAGGCTTCTTCATCAGTACCCGAAGAGGATTGACTCGGGATATAACATGAATGGTTTGACCAATGATATAATGCCTTGTCTTTTGAACAGCGAACATAAGGGCTAGACATTCTTTTTCAACCAGACTATAACGGTGTTCAGCACCAATCATAGTACGACTGAGATAGTAGATGGCTTGTTCATGTCCTTCTTTATTCTTTTGGGCGAGTAAAGCACCCAATGAATGATCCATAGCACGGACGTACATTAAGAATGGAATACCTGAGATTGGTGGCACCAAGACTGGTGGGTTCATGAGATATCGTTTGATGTCGTCGAATGCTTGTTGACATTTTTCAGTCCAAATAAAAGATACACCCTTCTTCATTAGTTGAGTGAATGGTCTGCAGCGTCCAGACAAGTTCGAAATAAATCTCCTGATGTATGCAAGTCGACCTTGGAATCCTCGTAGCTCTTTTAGGTTGCGTGGAGGTTGCATCTCTTGAATGGCTTTGATCTTCTCGGGATCCACGTGTATACCCTTAGAGGTAATAACGAAGCCGAGAAACTTACCACTAGAGACACCCAAGAATGACTTGGTGGGATTCATCTTGAGCTGATGTTGATGCATGAGATTGAAGATTGTTCTCAAATCTTGGATATGATCTTCTTTCAGACGACTTTTAACAGTAATATCGTCAACATAACATTCGACAGTCTTGTGAAGATGTTCTCTGAAAATGGTACTCATGGCTCGTTGGTAAGTTGCACCAGCGTTCTTGAGACCAAATGGCATCACTGTGTAGCAATAGACTCCCCGAGGAGTGCGGAAAGATGTGTGTTTTTCATCTTCGGGATTCATCTTGATCTGATTGTATCCAGAGAATCCATCCATAAAAGATATTCGCTTGAACCCACAGGTATTGTCAATCATGATGTCCGTGATAGGGAGAGGAAATTCATCTTTCGGACATGCTTCATTAAGATCCCGAAAGTCGATACAGACTCGAACTTTGCCGATTTTCTTCAAAACTGAAACAACGTTAGCTACCCAATCAGGATGTTGTTCTTCTCGAATAAAGCCACAAGCGATAAGCTTCTTGACTTCATCATCGATCGCGTCCATCATTTCAGGCTTGAATCGCCGTGCTGCTGTTTGACTGGTTTAGCATTAGGCAGAATGTTCAATTTGTGAGTAGCAATTTTAGGATCTAAACCTGGCATGTCTTCGTAACTCCAAGCAAAGATATCAATATATTCTTTAATAAGAAGAATCAACTCCTGCTTATCTGCTTCTGGAAGATTCTTGCTGATAAAGATTGGATGAGGTGACTCGCTTTCTCCTACATCAATTTGAACTAGTTGATCTTCAGTAGGAGGTTCTCTTTGTTCAAATCGGAGTACCCACTGATTATCCATCTGTTGAGCCTAAGGATCTGTTTCAGGATTTTCTTCAATGTCCTCATCATATCCTTCCGGAAGTTCAGCGGATACCATATTAGAAGATACGATTACACGATGGACTTCACCAATGCTAGTATCAAAATCCCATGACCTGGAATCAGAAGAGTTAGAGCGTTCCTCGCTATCAGATTCAGAACTTGCTGGAGATAACATCGGAGGAGAAGCATATCCGAGCCCTCTTTTGGTCCTGCTGTAATACATTTCTGAGTTTCCTTGTGGAACAGCGGTACGGAGAGGAGTTCGTCTACCCTTACCGTAGTTGAGGCCGCTTTTAAAGTCGTAACCCATCTTTCGGATAATATCTTTTGATTGTTGACTGTAACGACGGAATTGAAGATGTTCCGTGTCGTTAATTTTGCTATCATCCGTATAGCTGAATTTTTGTTCCGGTCTTTTTTACTAAAAAGTATTGGACGTTCACCTTTCTTACGAGCAGGAACAATACGATATGAGTCTTTTGGGTGTTCACATGAAACTTCTGTTTGAAGAGATTGTACAACTCCCATTGTAAATGATTTGAAATTATCTAACATATCCAAATAGCATTTAGTATAATAAATAACATCAGTATACTGGAAAGTAGATGCTTTTTCATTGATCTGTACATCTGTATTTATAACAGGACTTTTAGCCTTAGCAGGCTTGGTCAAATTGATTACAAGAGGGGGAAAAGAAGAACGTGGAGGAGGCTTGTTACGACGAAGGTCAATAACAAGTGGCTCAGAAGAGGTGAGCTCCCTTTTTTCCTTATTATGAGTTAAATCAACAACAAGTGGCTCAGAAGAAGTGAGCTGCTTTTTGTCCTTGTTACGACGTAAGTCGATAACAAGTGGCTCAGAAGAGGTGAGCTCCCTTTTATCCTGATCGCCATCAGTAGACTGCCGCTGGACTGGCAAGTGAATAGCCAGTGGTTTAGAAGACTGAGGGTGGGAAACACGCCCTTTAACAGGTATAATAAAAGTGTCTTTGGGCACTGCTTCTTGGTCTTCTTCAGTATCCATGGCCGTCACGACCCGCACCCTAGAGTAAGGGCACGAGATGTGGGTACGTCCAGCCTACGCCGCAGTGTCGGCGGTAGAACGCTGTCCTAGGTCACAACATCTAGCAATGTAATATCTAAATAGTTTATACTCCCCGAATGGGGGTAACAAAACAATAAAAACTCAATCACAACTAAGGAAGATATAGCACGATATGAACAGAACTCAAGAAAATGAAATAGATAAAACAGTAGTCTAAGATAATCCCAGCAGTACAAGTCTCAGATAAAAGAATATATACAGAACTGATCTCCACATAAAAGTCTAACTAGAACAAGTCTCCAGACTACAAAGATAATAAACTATCTAGACTAGTCTAAATAGTCGGGGGAAGGTCCTCAGCTACTACTGGATCCTCCAGAGGGTCCAGCTCACAAGTGTCGTCTAGGGCTGCCCCGTAGTAGGTGTCCAGGCAAGCCTCCTCCTCGTCCTCTGTAATATTTTCAACAGGTCCAGTCAGGACAGGAGCGAGCACAGTACATCTCAACAGATCATAGCAGGTTAGAAAATAAAGACATGCAGTAAAGTAAGATACGGGTACTGAAGAAGTGCAGTATGTAAACAGAGAGAGAACTGTAATAGAAATATCTACTATACATAAAGAGCTAGCAGTGACTAGTAAATCAGAGTACAATATGAACATGTAAATGGCATAGGAGATTCTGATGCTACACTATGGAAAAGATTCTGATACTACACTACTTGGATATTATTCACATGTCCATTTATACTCCCCCGTACCCCCAATCGATACACAAGGATCCGGCCAGGTTATGTTATATGATGCTATGTAACAGACCCCGAAGGTGATAGACCCCGAAGGTGATGAACCCCGTAGGTGATACATAGTAGTCCCATGAATGGGATAAGGATTCTAGGAAGACTCTACGATCATAAGAGTATATGTCGTAAGTGATCAAAGAACCAATGAAGCATGTGATACGCCATGTAAGTGAAACGCACAGAACATGTAGTACCTGATGCTCCCTAAGGATAACATCTCAAGAAGGGATCCATATAGTACCAATCCGTGTGACCATCGTGACAGTACAAGTAAAGTAATCTACTGCAGGAAATAATTCTAAGCAAGATATGAAATGATCAGAGAATGTACTCGCCTGTAACTGAGTGTCCGGTATGAAATGTACTGTCCAAGGAGTGGTGTCTGGCTCCTAAACAGAACAGCACAAGTCACAACAAGTTCAGAATAGTAACATGGAGTCCTACTATGCATTCTACATGATTCTAGGTCAATCTAGGCCAAAGTCAACTCTTGGTCAACCTTAGAAGTCAAACTAGGTCAATCAAGTCTAGTTGAGTCTAAATTAGGCCTAACTAGTCCATACTAGTCTAAACAAGGCTAAACTAGCCTATGCTAGCATACCAAGTCTTTACAACCTATATAACACAAGTCAACCAACATCACACATATCATCATGCAAGTTCATGAATATCCCTATATACCTATAGGCTAATAACCATAGGCCTCCATATGATACTTATACACAACACACATAACTTCATGTTATGATTCCTATATATATGTATCCCCATATATACACAATATATTACATATATTTAGATACACATACCTATCTAGACATTCATAAATAATATATATATATATATATACACATTGAATGTAGGGCATACATTAGATACTTGGACATAAAACCACCATTACCTAAACATACATATACATGTATCATGTTCCTACACATAATATATATACATAGATGTAATATAGAGAGAAGCATGTGTGTGTGGGGAAAACAAATGACAGGAAAGTAGGCATGAGGGAAAGTGTGTGACAGTGCATAACAAAAGGCAGTGAAGAAACTGGAAGCAGGAATCAATGTGTGTGCATGTGTATGTGTATGTGGGGGAACAATTTACAGGAAGTAGTGGCTAGTGTACAGGCAAGTGCAGGAATTAAAATTATGTGACAGTAAAGTGAATGTGTGCAGGAAAAACATTGTACAGGAACAAGTGTGTGTGAACTGTCAAGGAGAGTGTGTGTCTAATATTATGCAGGAAGTGACAGTAAGGTAGATGATGTAAAAAGCAGGAATCAATGGAATAAACTTTAACTCATCAAAATCACACAGCCTTTAAGGTTCAAAACTGAACCAAGTTTCAGTTCTTAAACCCAGGTTATGCCATCCCCTATTTTGAGATCAACACACAACCAATTAATCCCATTTCAAACCTACAGTTAGACAACATATAAAAGTAGTGATTTATGAGCTAAAAACCAAAATGTAGTAGTAGTAATTAGGCCAAAACTGGAACAAAATTCAACCCAAAAATCTGGAGAACCAGGAAACTGATACTCATGTTTTCAGAAATTGTATTTTGGCAAATAAGCTATTGAAGAATCCATTTAACACAAAATAATAGTTGGTAATGTAAATTTACATTGCATACATGTTGTACAAGTTATTTGTGTCCACCCAAGTGGACACAAAGTGTCCAAACTAGGAAAATACACAAAACAGTATAGGGGACACAGTCCAAACTAGGACAGTCTCGTGCACGTGTGCACGAGGCTCGTGTGCACAGTAGGGTGCAAACCAAGTCTCGTGTACATAGGAGTAGGTACACCTAGTGTCCAGCTAAGTGTCCATACCCCTGCACAGTGTCCTAGTGTGTCGTGTCCAGAGATAAGAACCCGTATCAGTGACCACACACACACGTGGACAGCTCCAGTGAAAACCCAGTGCACCACGAATAACTTCCAAACCACAGCATAATATCCAGTGAAATTTAGGGAGAAGAGTGTCAGTGTATGCCCCAACACTCTTCCAAAATATGGTGTCAAGGCGAGCCGTGTCGTGTCCACAGTGGACCCCGAAATGCAGGGGAAAACACTGTAGCCGCGCGCGGGCTAGTGCGGCGCGTGTCCAGACAATGAATCCGATACAAAACGACACAATAAGCATCACAGAAGATTAGGGACCAATAAACCATGATAAATCTATATTTCCTATTTAAAAATATTGAACAAATGAGATCGAAATGCCCTTTGAGGCATTTCGACAAACACTGCAACAATGGTTCAGATACGTGTCCAGAACAGACACGAAACAAAGGGTACTGGACACAACCCAATACGAACCTTAGGAGGGGACCTTAGGGTTCCTATTCATGGAAACTACAGGAGAATTTATGGAGGAATGAGAGTTTACCTCAATGTGAAGATTAATAGAATAAAAGCCTCTTTGTGCTCCTCACTTGGTATCCCAACTTCTCCAAATTATCTCCAAACTGAACCAAACCTCCACAACAGCAAGTAAATCACTATTAGGAACTATTGCAACAAGTTTGAGGATTTTAGGAGTTAAAATGGAATTAATATGGAATTTACAAATCAAGAACTCACCTCTTTCCACTTGGATCCAAAATTTCTAAAGAGGGAGGCTAGCCCTAAGTTTGAGAGGGGTTTATATAGGGTGGGATTCCCTATGGATAAGGTGTGGCCGGCCAAGGGTTAGGGTAGGGGGTTGAGCTGTATAACCCTAGAGGGGGGGGGGGGGGGGTGAATAGGGAAATTAAAAATAAACTAAAACAAAAGATGCAATAAAGAGTAAATAGTAGAAAGATCAAACGCAAACGCAAGGATGTATCCTGGTATCCTCTTTTGAGGCAATCCAGTCCCGGAACTCTCTCCGGCTTTAATCTACTATTATGCAAATAGTACACACGAGTTTGGATCCGAAGAACTCGCCAACTTCAACACGAGTTTGGATCCAAAGACTCGCCAACTTCTACACACGAGTTTTCTTACGAAGGCTCGCCAACTTCAAACAAAAGAGAATGAGAACTTGCTGATCTTCTAACACGTGAAGATCGAAATGTACAACTCTTTAATACTCTAGCACTTTGGGAGAGGATGACAATGAAAAGCTTTGAGAGAGTATTAATGGTGGAGCTCTTGGTTGTTGGAAAATTTATGGAAGAGTTGGTAAAGTAGCTCAAGAGAGAGAGAGAGCTTCCTTTTATAAGAAAACCAAGAGTGGGTGGCATTTAATGCTTCTGAGTGTACGCAGACCGGCATGCCGTCGGTATGCCGCGGCATACCGCCGGTATGCCGGCCAAATAGTAACGGTCATATTTATGACCGTTCAAGAGCATTAAATGCGGCCATTAATGCATGTCAGACCAAATCGAAAAGCAGATTATTCGAAATTCGGTATACCGCCGGTATGCCGGAGCATACCGTCGGTATGCCGACTAAAGTCACAGAAAGTTTAAGAGCTATAAGAAACGGCATGCCGCCGGTATGCCGTAGCGTACCGTCGGTATGCCGATAATAAATCACAGCATCTATTGTGTTGCTAGGAAACGGCATGCCGCCGGTATGCCGCAGCATGCCGTCGGTATGCCGACATTTCGAGACAGCAACTTTCTGGACACAGAAAGCGGTATGCCGCCGGTATGCCGAAGCATGCCGTCGGTATGCCGCTTATTGTCACAGAAACTTTTCTGAACACGAAAACGGTATACCGCCGGTATGCCGTAGCATGCCGTCGGTATGCCGCTTTTTGTCACAGAAACTTTTCTGGACACAAAAACGATATACCGCCGGTATGCCGGAGCATACCGCCGGTATGCCGCTCTGAATTACTTGATTTTCGATTTGTGCTTTAAGTTATCATCCATCCTTTAGTGTTTTATAGAAATACCTAGACCAGTACAGACACGAAGACTCTAAGCAGGAAGACGCCGACTATATGCAGGGAACGCCGGTAACTGCTACGGTCTTCAAGGACGAAGGAGGAAGCTCTTGAAGTGAAGAACTCCATGTAGTACAACTTCTGAGAATATTTGAATCTGAAGAACAGAAGACTACACTACGAAGATGCTGTTAATTACTCAAAATAAAATGTGCCAACAAACTCCCCCATTTTGATAATTGACAAAATAGAGAGATAGCATCTTCAGGGAGTAGCTCCCCCGTAGGTAGACAGCTCCCCCTCAATACGATTTCTCCCCCTTTGTCACTTAGTCAAAGATGGGGATAACTAAAGGAGACAGTGCAATAATAATAATAAAAAAAAACGAGAGTATAGATAAAAGCATGCAGGAATATATTGAAGTAGGAACGATAATACATGCTTGACCCATACAAAGCAAGAAGATAAAAGACTCTCCATCATGAGAGTCGGACAACAAAGACAACCATAGATAATGTCCCCGAAGGACAGCAAACACTGAAAACAACCATAAACCGGTCCCCGAAGGACCACTAAAGACAAGAAACAGAAAACACACATAAAAAAAGAACCATTAAAACACCATAACCATCACCAAGGGAAACCCATCCCTAATCCTCTGCCGGATCATCATCACCATCATCATCCTGAGCCTGCTGGAGGGCGCCAAAGGGATCAATGCCGTCCGGGTACATAAACCCATAGGCATTGGGGTCAGAGAAACGCGGGGCCGTGTATATGGGATCCTGAAGATTAAGATCCAGAAAGGCATCCCGGTCTTGCAGAGTGCGCTGGATGAAGTAGCCCTGATCGTGGAAGCGAGACTGGATGAGGGCGCCAAGTCCACGAGTGTGGGTCCGCATCTGCTCCTCCGCCTGGGCCATCCTCAGATCAAAGTGGTGCTGAGTAAGAGGCATATAGCGGCCCGTAGATGGAGGGGTAGATGCAGGGGCAGCAGGAGTGGAACCCGGTTGCTCGTGGGAAGAGGAAGCACGGGGAGAAGAGGCGCCAGCTAGGGTACGGGAAACAGCAAGAAATAAGGGGACCCCATCCGAGGAGCAGAGAGACAAGTCAACTTGTTTGGCCTCCATAAGCAAGGTGATGAAAGAGCCATAGTAAAGGTTCTGCTTCCCGGAAGGCAAGGTACGCCGGAATTGCAAAAGCAGAGTCTTTGGGAAGGAAAAAACGCTTTCGGGCATAGAGATAATACATGAGGACAAGAGCATCACCGGTTATTGCGTCATAGTTCCCGCCCATTGGGAACAGAGTGTGGCACACGATACGATGGAGCTCGTAGTAGAATGGCTCCAGCTGGGCTGAGAGGGCCGGAATGGCAGGAGGGTTGGGACCCTTACAGATGATACGGCAGAAGTCGTCGAAAGGAGACACCGCCGATGAGGTGAGAGCACCCAAAAGAGGTAACGCATCCCCTCTGTCCGGGACGCCCAAGATGGCCCCCACTTCCTTGGATGTGAGACGGAAGTGGCGGTCATTGACCATGGATTGGATGGCGGTAGGGTCGTCGTCATCCCCTCGCATGTTGCAGTAGAAAAGGCGGACAGCAGCAGAGTAGACAGGAATTTGCCGCCGAAGAAGGGAGGAGAGACCGGCATCGTCAAACAACGAGACGTGACCGGGGAAGAGATTCCAGTTGATAGCCCGTCCTTTGAACACGTTCTGGTTGACGAAGTGCTGGAACCAAAGCTCAGCCGCCAAAGCGTTGGAGAAAACGCGTTGGTCAAAGCCGGAGGGTAGCGCCACCGGGACGAAAGGGTTGAAAGAGGAGGAAGAGGATCGGGGGCGCTTAGGGTTGGCCATGAAGAAGGATTTTGGGCTTTGGTGTGAGAGGAAGAAGTAGTAGTGGAGAAGAAGGAAGAAGGAGGGTTTTTAAAGAAGAGGGGGAATATGAAGAGTTGAGTTTGAAAAAGGGTGGGGAGGAGGGAACGGTTAAAGAGGAAGGGTGATGGGGGTAGTTGAAAGGGTGATGGGGTGAATTGATGTGTGGAGTAAAAAGAGGAGAGAAAAGGGGAAAGGTGATAAGAAGGGTAATTAATAGGAGGGGAGTTGAGGAGATGGGTAATTAATGAGGGATTTGATGGATTAAAGAAAGGATGGAAGGAATAAAGGAGGAGAGATAAAATAGTGGGCCCGCAACTTAGTTCAGGAATTATCTCCGCCGTCATCCGACATGCCGGCGGAATGCCGACGTATACCGACGGTATGCCGAAAAACGAAACAGAACATAATTCTGTTTCGAAAAACGGCATGCCGGCGGTATGCCGACGTATACCGACGGTATGCCGAAAATCGAGACAGAACCTAATTCTGCTTCGAAAAACGGCATGCCGGCGATATGCTTCTGCTTCGAAAAACGGCATGCCGCCGGTATACCGTAGTATACCGTCGGTGTGCCGGACAAAAGAGACTATGGATCAAAGGATAAAATGCCCAATTCACGGCAAAAGAAAGAGAACCGATCTTCCGGGAGGGGCTTAGTGAAGATGTCAGCTAATTGATAGGTAGTATCAATAAATTCAAGATGGATATCTCCTTTTTGTTGATGGTCACGAAGAAAATGGTGTCTAATTTCAATGTGCTTCGTGCGTGAGTGACAAATCGGGTTTTTCGTGAGATTGATAGAGCTAGTGTTATCACATTTAATAGGGGTGCAAGAATGAGAAATACCATAATCTAAAAGTGTTTGTGACATCCAAAGAATTTGTGCACAACAACAACCAGCCGCAATATACTCTGCCTCAGTGGTTGAGAGAGCTACAGAGTTTTGCTTCTTACTAAACCACGATACCAAGGACTTCCCGAGGAATTGACATGTGCCACTAGTGCTTTTTCGGTCAATCTTGCATCCGGCAAAATCCGCATCCGAAAAGCCGTGAAGCTCAAAGGATGAGGATTTCGGATACCAAAGACCCATGTTAATGGTGCCTTTGAGATAACGAAAAATGCGCTTGACGGCACTCAAATGTGATTCCTTTGGATTGGCTTGATATCGTGCACACAAACAAACACTAAACATGATATCCGGACGGCTAGCAGTTAAATAAAGTAAGCTACCGATCATACCTCTATACTTACGAATGTCGACCGATGTGCCATCTTCATTATTGTCAAGCTTGGTCGTTGTAGCCATAGGGGTCCTCATTGATTTGGATGATTCAAGGTCGAAACGCTTGAGGAGATCCCTTGTATATTTTGCTTGATTGATGAAGGTTCCTTTAGGTCCTTGTTTGATTTGGAGCCCCAAAAAGAAGGAGAGTTCACCCATCATACTCATTTCAAACTCTTTCTGCATAACTTTGGCAAATTCTACACAAAGTGTGTTGTTAGTAGAACCAAAAATGATATCATCAACATAAATTTGAACCAATAAGAGAGTCCCATCATGGGATTTAATAAAAAGTGTGGTGTCAACTTTTCCCTTTGAAAAATTGTGAGAAACAAGAAAAGAGCTAAGACGCTCATACCAAGCACGTGGAGCTTGTTTGAGGCCATAAAGGGCTTTATGGAGTTTGAAAACGTGGTTAGAAAATTGAAAATCTTCAAAACCGGGAGGTTGTTTAACATAAACTTCCTCCTTAATAATACCATTAAGAAAAGCACTCTTAACATCCATTTGAAATAGCTTAAAGTCATTAAAACAAGCAAAGGCACAAAGCATACGAATGGATTCAAGACGTGCAACCGGAGCATAGGTTTCGTCGTAGTCAATGCCTTCCTCTTGGTTATAGCCTTGAGCAACCAATCGGGCTTTGTTACGAGTCACTAACCCATCTTCATTTAGCTTGTTGCGAAACACCCATTTAGTTCCAATAATGGGATGATTGCTAGGTTTTGGAACAAGTTCCCAAACCTTGCTTCGCTCAAATTGATTAAGCTCCTCTTGCATAGCTATCATCCAAAATTCGTCAAGAAAAGCATCATTAACATTTTTAGGCTCTATTTGAGAGATGAAAGCCACATTGGCACAAAGATCACGAGTGGCGGATCTTGTGCTAACACTTGAGGAAGGATCCCCAATGATGAGCTCCTTAGGGTGATTGGTGACAAATCTCCATTCTCTTGGAAGATCCTTTAGAGGAGGCTCGAGAGGAGGAGACTCTTTTGATGGGGTCACAACTTCATTGTGAGATGAAGAAGGACTATCCTCAATAGAGGAGTTCTCCAATCCAAACGAGATGTCATCAATATCCTCGGAGGAGGAGAATGTAGAAGAGTTGAGTTCATTAAAAGAGACATTGATTGACTCTTCGACAACAAGACTTCTTTTATTAAAAACACGAAAACCTTTGCTATGAGTAGAGTATCCAAGGAATATTCCTTCATAGGCTTTTTCTTCAAACTTGCCTAGGTTATCCTTGGTATTCAAAATAAAACAATTACAACCAAAAACCTTGAAATATTCAATACAAGGAATTTTGTTAAACCAAAGCTCATAAGGGGTCTTCTTAGTAATAGGTCTAATTAAGACCCTATTAATAACATGACATGCCGTATTAACGGCTTCCGCCCAAAAATATTGAGGGAGCTTATATTGGTTTAACATGACCCGGACCATATCGCCAAGGGTTCTATTCTTTCTCTCCACAACACCATTTTGTTGAGGAGTACGGGGACAAGCAAAGTCATGTCCAAAACCATTCTTTTCACAAAATCTTTTGAAATCAACATTATCAAATTCACCTCCATGATCACTCCTAATTTTGTTAATAGAAAAACCTTTCTCATTTTGAACACGTTTACAAAAAGCAACAAATTCACGAAAAGTATCACTTTTGCAAGCAAGAAAAATAACCCAAGTAAATCTCGAAAAATCATCAACTAAAACAAAGGCATAAAGTTTGCCTCCAAGGCTAGCTACTCTACTAGGCCCGAAAAGATCCATATGAATAAGTTGAAGGGGTCTAGTGGTACTCACAGAGTTGATGGATTTGAAAGATGACTTGGTTAACTTACTTTTCTCGCATTCTTCACATACCATATCCTTCTTGAAAGGGATACTAGGAAGTCCTCGTACAAGCTTTTTGGAGGCGAGGCGAGAGATGGTATCCATGTTAGCGTGTCCAAGCCTCATGTGCCAAAGCCAACTCTCATCGTTCTTTGCAACTAGGCACCTGTCATTGTTAGTACCTTCAACAAGATAAAGAACATAAATATTGTTTTCTCTAATGCCTTCATACACAATAGTTCCATTGGTGCTATTGGTAATGTAGCATTTGAGTTTAACAAACTTGATATCATAGCCATTATCGGTGAGATGGCTAATACTAAGGAGGTTATGCTTAAGATTAGTAACAAGACATACATTATTAATACAAGGATAAGGAGGAGAACCGATATTACCATTTCCAATAATATAACCTTTTAGATTGTTACCGAAGGAGACATGTCCTTCCTTCTTCATCGATAGCGTTGTAAAAAGTGAAGCATCACCGGTCATGTGCCGTGAACAACCGCTATCGAGAATCCACTTGCTTCTAGCATGAGAAGGATTCGTCACCTACAACATAAGTTGAAGATGAACATTTTGGTACCCATGATCTTATGGGTCCTTGAGTGTTAGTCTTAGGAACCCATTTAAGAACTCTCATGTCAACTTATTTTCTTGTATAACAAAAATTAGAAGTATGACCAAGCAAACCACAATAATTGCACATTAAAGAAGATCTAAAAGAAGAAGTGTGAGTGTTGTGCATATGTGAGTCTCTAGTGTGAGATGATCTACCATGAGTGTTATGATGATAGAAAAATGCATGATGAGGAGTTTTCTTTTTAACAAAAGGTCCTTTTCTAGTGTTAGAAGAGGAGTTGTGTGTAGTGTTCATGTAATGGTTATGCCTAGCATTGTGATGAGTGTGGGGGTGTCTAGGAGCATGCATGTGAGTGGAATTCTTATTACTAAAATTCTTACTCCGTGTAAGAAGATCATTATACTTAATAGAAGTGGAATATTCTCTTCTATTAGCATCTTAACATTTGCGCATGGCAAATTCATAAGAGCTTCTCATGGATTGAATCTCATCATCCTTTTTCTTGATGGTGTCAAGAGATTCTTGAAGTTTTAGTCTCAAAGACTCCACTTCATCCGTGTCGGAAATAGGAGATTTTCCCTTCACATCACTAATGATGCTTGAGAGCCTCTCTACTTCAAGTTGAAGAGCCTCGACCTCCTTAAGAGATTTCTTGTATTTATTCCGAACACCTTTGTGTTCTTCATGTAACTCAAGAATGGCTTTCTCCAAATCATCATAGGTAAGAGTGTTTAAGGAAAAATCATCAAGTACCTCATTGGTTGCCATGAGACAAACGTTGGCATTGTGTTTGCACTCCTTGTCATTGTCGGAGTCGCTTGCGTCGCTTTCACACCAAATGCTAGTGTTGGCAAACTTTCTGGAGGACGAGCTTCCCTTGCTTGGCTTCTCGTACTTGCTTGAGTCTTTTCGTACCATCGGACAATCCCTCTTGATGTGTCCGGGTCTTCTGCATTGATAGCATGCCGGGTCTTCTTCATTGTCCCGTCTAGAGCGGTTGGCCTTGTTGAACTTTAAGAACTTTCTGAAGTGCTTAGCTGTGAGAGCTATTTCTTCATCGTCGTCCGACTCATTGTCGTCGGAGCTATCCTTGGAGTAGGACCTTGAAGCTTTGAGTGCAAGAGTCTTCTCCTTTTCTTTGGTCTTCTCCTTCTCCTTCTCTTGAATAGAGGATTCCTCTTGATCCTTCATGTCAAGCTCGTGAGTCATCAGCTTACCCATGAGGGTCTCTAGGTTCATGACGGTAAGATCGTTCCCCTCAATGATTGCGGTAGCTTTAGGACTCCAAACTTTTGTCAAACCTCTAAGAATCTTCCTTATCTTTTCATGAGCGGGATATTCCTTTCCAAGAGAAGAGAGAGGGTTAATAATATCACCAAAGCGAGTAAACATGCTAGCAATAGATTCATCATGCTTCATTTTAAAAGACTCATATTCTTGCGTGAGTCTACTGATCTTAGATTCCTTCACTTGTGAAGTCCCCTCGTGTGTGACTTCAAGCAACTTCCAAATTTCATTGGAAGTCTTGCAAGTAGAGATTCGATTGAATTCACTACTGTCGAGAGCACAGTAAAGAGCGTTCATTGCCTTGGCATCTCGACAAGCAAGCTTCTTGATGTTTTCAGTGAGTGTTTCCCGAAGGGTGTCAGAAGCAATATCCTCTATAGCTCTGGAAGGAGTAGGGATGCCATTTATCACGCAATCCCATAAATCGAAATCTATGGACTTGAGATAAATGCCCATCCTAATCTTCCAATAGTTATAGTTGGTACCATCAAATAGGGGAGGCCTATTTGTGGAGTGTCCCTCATTGTGAAACGTGTTGATGCTAGGGTTAGAGGCCATGGATCACTCAAGGGTGTAAATCCAAATCAAGAGAACAAAGCTCTGATACCAATTGTATAACCCTAGAGGGGGGGTGAATAGGAAAATTAAAAATAAACTAAAAACAAAAGATGCAATAAAGAGTAAATAGTAGAAAGATCAAACGCAAACGCAAGGATGTATCCTGGTATCCTCTTTTGAGGCAATCCAGTCCCGGAACTCTCTCCGGCTTTAATCCACTATTATGCAAATAGTACACACGAGTTTGGATCCGAAGAACTCGCCAACTTCGACACGAGTTTGGATCCAAAGACTCGCCAACTTCTACACACGAGTTTTCTTACGAAGGCTCGCCAACTTCAAACAAAAGAGAATGAGAACTTGCTGATCTTCTAACACGTGAAGATCGAAATGTACAACTCTTTAATACTCTAGCACTTTGGGAGAGGATGACAATGAAAAGCTTTGAGAGAGTATTAATGGTGGAGCTCTTGGTTGTTGGAAAATTTATGGAAGAGTTGGTAAAGTAGCTCAAGAGAGAGAGAGCTTCCTTTTATAAGAAAACCAAGAGTGGGTGGCATTTAATGCTTCTGAGTGTACGCAGACCGGCATGCCGTCGGTATGCCGCGGCATACCGCCGGTATGCCGGCCAAATAGTAACGGTCATATTTATGACCGTTCAAGAGCATTAAATGCGGCCATTAATGCATGTCAGACCAAATCGAAAAGCAGATTATTCGAAATTCGATATACCGCCGGTATGCCGGAGCATACCGTCGGTATGCCGACTAAAGTCACAGAAAGTTTAAGAGCTATAAGAAACGGCATGCCGCCGGTATGCCGTAGCGTACCGTCGGTATGCCGATAATAAATCACAGCATCTATTGTGTTGCTAGGAAACGGCATGCCGCCGGTATGCCGCAGCATGCCGTCGGTATGCCGCAGCATGCCGTCGGTATGCCGACATTTCGAGACAGCAACTTTCTGGACACAGAAAGCGGTATGCCGCCGGTATGCCGAAGCATGCCGTCGGTATGCCGCTTATTGTCACAGAAACTTTTCTGGACACGAAAATGGTATACCGTCGGTATGCCGTAGCATGCCGTCGGTATGTCGCTTTTTGTCACAGAAACTTTTCTGGACACAAAAACGGTATACCGCCGGTATGCCGGAGCATACCGCCGGTATTCCGCTCTGAATTACTTGATTTTCGATTTGTGCTTTAAGTTATCATCCATCCTTTAGTGTTTTACAGAAATACCTAGACCAGTACAGACACGAAGACTCTAAGCAGGAAGACGCCGACTATATGTAGGGAACGCCGGTAACTGCTACGGTCTTCAAGGACGAAGGAGGAAGCTCTTGAAGTGAAGAACTCCATGTAGTACAACTTCTGAGAATATTTGAATCTGAAGAACAGAAGACTACACTACGAAGATGCTGTTAATTACTCAAAATAAAATGTGCCAACATGAGCTAGGTTTGAGTCCAAACTAGCTAAGTCACAATATGACTTGTGAAACCACAAGCCATTCACTAATCAAAAGATTTCTAAAACTTCTAATCCCATTTCTAGTGAGTCTCTAAGCACTAACTTAAGTCATGCTAATTAGATTAGGGTCACTTGACCTAACCAAGCTCCACTAACTAGGGTTAGTCTCTAGGTGGGCCTACAAGGTCAAAACCTAGCCAAAAGTCAACTCAGTCAAACAATTCCAAATAAATTCCTAAAAATCCCCATAAATTCTAATTAATTCTAATGAATTCAAAAATACCCCAAAATGACAAAAATACCCTCACACTAGAAATGTGGTAGTGACAAATCTATCCTCCTTAAAAGAATTTCGTCCTCGAAATTGAAAGGCGAAAAGCAACTGATGAGAAGGATAGAAAGTATACCTCACGGTCCAAAAAGATAGGGGTACCGCTCGCGCATCACACCCTCCCGCTCCCAGGTAGACTCTCCTGGAGAATGATGCCTCCATGCGACGCGTACCAAGGGTATCACCTGGTTCCTCAGAACCTTCTTCCGTCGATCCAGAATCTCCACAGGCTGCTCTGGATAGCTGAGAGAAGGACCCACCTCAATCTCCGAATGATCGAGCACATGGCTAGGGTCAGCCACATACCGTCTCAACTGTGATACATGAAATACGTTGTGGACCCCCACAAGTGCAGGCGGCAAGTCTAGCCTGTAAGCCACGTCACCGACTCTCCCGCTGATAACGAAAGGGCCGATGAAGCGCGGGCTAAGCTTTCCGCCTCCACCAAAACGTATCGTACCACGAGTCGGAGATATCCTCAAGAAAACCTGGTCTCCGACCTAATCACAAGCAAGGTCTCAATTAATAAATAACAACATGATCAAAAATTCAAAACAACAACCTAAATCTAATCCTACTCTAATCTGTACCTCAAACTCCAAGGGCCTCCGGTGGCTATCGGCCCAGTGCCGATGTCTGTCCTGCGCCACGCGAAGTCTGTCCCTGATAAGCTTCACCTTCTCGGCCGCATCCACAATCATCTCTGGCCCCAGCAAAGCTCGTTCACCAACATCATCCCAGGATAAGGGTGTACGGCACCTACGCCCGTACAGAGCCTCGAAAGGTGACATCTCGATGCTGGCCTAGAAACTATTGTTATAGGCAAACTCCACCAAATGAAGATGATCCTCCCAGGAACCTCCAAAGTCCAGGACGCACGTCCGCAGCATATCCTCAAGGGTCTGAATAGTCCGCTCCGACTGTCCGTCCGTCTGGGGGTGGTACGCAGTACTGAACTTGAGCTGAGTGCCCAAGCTGGTCTGTAGACTCCTCCAGAAATGGGAAGTAAAACGGCTATCCCGATCTGAGACGATGCTGACCGGAACTCCGTGGATCCTGACTATCTGCCGCATATATAACTCTGCCAGTCTCTCTGTAGACGTGCCCACCTTGAATGGCAAGAAATGGGCCGATTTGGTCAACCTATCCACGATGACCCAAATTACGTCTTTCCCTCCTGGGGTACGCGGTAATCCTGATACAAAGTCCATAGTAATATGCTCCCATTTCCACTCGGGAATGGACAGCGGCTGCAACAATCCACCGGGCCTCTGTCTCTCTGCCTTGACCTGCTGACAGACCAAGCATCTAGCTACAAACTGGGACACCTCCCGCTTCATTCCTGACCACCATACATGCTTCCGCAGATCTCGGTACATCTTATTGGCACCCGGGTGTATAGAGTACTGAGATCTGTGGGCCTCCTGCATAATCTGCTCTCTGAGCTCCCCGCTAGGCACACATAATCTGGCACCGTGCCTCAGGGCACCATCCTCTGCAAGTGAAAACTCAGGATCCCCCACTCCTATACTGATCTGCTCTCTGATACTCTGAAAAGCCACATCCTGAAACTGGGCCACCTTGATCCTGTCTACCAAGTCTGACTGAATCTGCATCCCCCATAGCTGCATCTGTACCCCAGGCACGATCACCTCAATCCCTAGGCTCTCCAAGTCGGCAAGCAAATGCCGATCCATGGTCAAACACATGGCCGTCGGATACCTACTCAAGGCATCGGCAACCACGTTGGCCTTCCCGGGATGATACTGCAGTACAATGTCGAAGTCCTTCATCAACTCCAACTATCTGCGCTGTCTCATGTTCAACTCCTTCTGAGTGAACACATACTTTAGGCTCTTGTGATCTGTGAAGATCTCCACCCGCTCACCATACAGATAATGCTTCCACAGCTTCAAAGCAAAAATCACAGCTGCCAGCTCCAGGTCGTGGGTAGGGTAATTCTTCTCATGGGGACGTAACTGCCTGGAAGCATAGGCAATTACCTTCCCGTGCTGCTGCAACACACAACCCAGCCCCTTCCCTGAAGCATCACTATAAATAGTGAATCCACCTGATCCTGAAGGCAACGTCAGAATCGGAGCTGTCGTCAGCCGCTTCTTCAACTCATCAAAAGCGGCCTGACACTCCTCTGACCATACATACTCAGTATCCTTCCGGGTCAACCGTGTCAACGGCTCTGCAACCCGGGAGAAATCCTGCACAAATCTCCGGTAATATCCTGCCAGCCCCAGGAAGCTCCTGATCTCTGCAACTGATGTCGGCGCTGCCCATGCCTCGACTGCTACAATCTTCTTGGGGTCAACTGAGATACCATCTCCAGTCACAACGTGCCCCAAGAAATCCATCCGGTCCAAGAAAAACTCACACTTGGAGAGTTTTCCATAAAGCTGCTCCTTCCTGAGGATCTCCAGCACTATCCGCAGATGCTCCTCATGCTCCTCCTCAGTCTTGGAATATATCAGGATATCATCAATAAACACTACTACAAACTGATCCAGATACTGATGGAACACCTTGTTCATCAGGTTCATAAATACTGCGGGTGCATTGGTTAGCCCAAATGGCATAACCAAAAACTCGAACTGTCCATACCGCGTCCTGAAAGCGGTCTTGGGGATATCCCCCCCCTTCACCTTCACCTGGTGATATCCCGACCTCAGATCAATCTTGGAAAATACCCGGGCTCTGCTCAACTGGTCAAACAGATCGTCGATCCGCGGCAGTGGGTATTTGTTCTTGATCGTGAGGTTGTTGAGTGTCCTATAGTCAATACACATGCGTACTGACCCATCCTTCTTCGGCACGAACAACACTGGTGCACCCCATGGCGACGAACTCGAGCGGATGAAGCCCTTGTCCTGTAGCTCATCCATTTGCTTCTTCAGCTCCACCAGCTCGCTGTTGTTCACCCGATAGACATGCTGAGAAATAGGCTCCGCTCCTGGAACCAAGTCTATCGAGAACTCTATATCCCTGTCTGGTGGCAGTCCCGGCAACTCCTCCGGGAAAACATCCATATACTCTGCTATCAAGGGGTGTGGAATCGTCTGCTCCTCGACCGAGACTCCACAGAAGACTCCGCTGCTCTGCTCTGCCTGACGTCTGGAGTACTCGAACTCTGGCTCCCCCGGCGCTCTGAAGAGAACTCTACCCCCTCTGCAATCGATGCTGGCGTGGTGCCTGCTCAACCAATCCATGTCTAGTACTATATCGTAGTTCGGCAATGGCATTACGAGCAGGCTCACCTCCAACTCACGGCCTCCCAAAACTACTCTCCGACCCTTACAAACATCACTCACGAGGATAATACCACCCCCGGTCGTGATCTTGTAAGTCCTAGGCAATGATTCAGCTATGATACCGTGTCTAATCGTAAAAGATACTGAAATGAAGCTATGCGATGCACCGGAATCAAACAATACAAATGCTGGGCTGGAGTCGAGAAGAATCGCACCTGTAATCAGCTCTCTAGTCACCTCTGCATCTCCAGCTGCCATGGCGAAAGCTCGCCCCTGCTGGCCTCCCCTGGCCTGCTGCTGGTGCTGGACGAACCTCTGCTGCTGCGTCGGCAGGGCTGGTCCCCGCTGCTGGCCCACTGGTGCTCTGGCTCCACCTCCCTGAGCTGCTCGTCCCATACGGTACTCCCTCATCTGGTGATCTGCTGAGCCACACACTAGGCACAGGCCCAGCCTCTTCCGGCACTCTTTGAAGACGTGCCCAGACCTCTTACAGTATCCACAAGTGGTAACCTGCCTCTGGCCCTGCTGGTGCTGCCTCGGCTGCTGCTGGTGCTGAGCTGGCCTCTGCTGGATCGGCTGAGGCTGGAACTGCCTCGGCTGCTGAGACTGAAAGTGGGGCCTCTTGGCCTGGCCTCCGCTGCTGCTACTGCCCCCAACTGGGTCTCTCCCTCTCTTGAGCCTAAGCTCAAGATCATCCTCTGCTAGCAGCGCGCCCGTCAAGATCTCCTCAAAAGTAGCATCTCTGTTCCCCTTGGTCAGGGACTTGACCTCCTTGACCAGACCCTTTCGAAACCTCTGGGCCCTCGCCGTCTCGCTCAGACCCTCAATAAACCTGTCGAGACGGCCAAACTCCTCTGCATACTCCTCAACTGAGAGGCTCCCTTGGACCAAGCTCTCAAACTGTGTCTCCAAGGCTCTGACTGCCGAGTCTGGGAAGAACTTCTTCTTGAAGAAGCCCCTGAACTGCTCCCAAGTCTGCCCTGGTACTCCCACCCTGGGGTCCGACTGGTACCAGGTGCGAGCAAGATCTCGCATCCGGCTAGCTGCGGCCTCGATCTGAAGGTCTGCCGGAATCCTGGCCAAGCGAAAAATCTCCTCCATATGCTCGATCCACTCATCGGCATATATGATCCCCTCAGTCCCCATGAAATCCCTGGGACTCATCTTCTGGAACTGCTCGATCCCCGGTGTCCTCTGCTGCTGCACCACCGGTCGAGCTGCGGCTGTCGTGACAGCCAACTCCATACCTCGGTCCTGCCGAGCCTGCTGGCGGTCCATGAACTGCTGAAAATAAGCGAACATCTGAGCGGCGTCCACATGTCCTGGAGGCGGTGGTGGATGGAAAGGATCCTCTGGAATGACCGGGTCCTGCCTCCCAGTCGGTGGATGCATATCCCCTGCTGCGGCTGCCGAGGTCTCAACACGAGCTGAGGTGACAAGAGCTGCAGTCCCCTGGCCTCGTCGTGCTGGCTGAGAGGTAGCAGTCCCCTCTATAGCATCCTCATGGACGGCACGCTGTGAACGAGTCTCTACCATCCTGAAGATAGACAAACAAGAGTATCAATTTCTGAGAAAGAAGCAAAATAACAAAGGCGGACAATCATAATTCAAAGGATCAGCAGACAAAAGAATTTAGATGGCAATAAAAGGAATTTTTCCTAAGGTGATTGAGTATCTTAAAATTAATGTCCTATATCCTATAGCAGGCTGCAGTGATACTCTAGTTCGAGCACCACTACACTTCTAGTGCAGACCTGCATGGGCCACCACTAAAAACGTGTCACGACCCGCACCCTAGAGTAAGGGCACGAGACGTGGGTACGTCCAGCCTACGCCGCAGTGTCGGCGGTAGAACGCTGTCCTAGGTCACAACATCTAGCAATGTAATATCTAAACAGTTTATACTCCCCGAATGGGGGTAACAAAACAATAAAAACTCAATCACAACTAAGGAAGATATAGCACGATATGAACAGAACTCAAGGAAATGAAATAGATAAAACAGTAGTCTAAGATAATCCCAGCAGTACAAGTCTCAGATAAAAGAATATATACAGAACTGATCTCCACATAAAAGTCTAACTAGAACAAGTCTCCAGACTACAAAGATAATAAACTATCTAGACTAGTCTAAATAGTCGGGGGAAGGTCCTCAGCTACTACTGGATCCTCCAGAGGGTCCAGCTCACAAGTGTCGTCTAGGGCTGCCCCGTAGTAGGTGTCCAGGCAAGCCTCCTCCTCGTCATCTGTAATATTTTCAACAGGTCCAGTCAGGACAGGAGCGAGCACAGTACATCTCAACAGATCATAGCAGGTTAGAAAATAAAGACATGCAGTAAAGTAAGATACGGGTACTGAAGAAGTACAGTATGTAAACAGAGAGAGAACTGTAATAGAAATATCTACTATACATAGAGAGCTAGCAGTGACTAGTGAATCAGAGTACAATATGAACATGTAAATGGCATAGGAGATTCTGATGCTACACTATGGAAAAGATTCTGATACTACACTACTTGGATATTATTCACATGTCCATTTATACTCCCCCGTACCCCCAATCGATACACAAAGATCCGGCCAGGTTATGTTATATGATGCTATGTAACAGACCCCGAAGGTGATAGACCCCGAAGGTGATGAACCCCGTAGGTGATACATAGTAGTCCCATGAATGGGATAAGGATTCTAGGAAGACTCTACGATCATAAGAGTATATGTCGTAAGTGATCAAAGAACCAATGAAGCATGTGATACGCCATGTAAGTGAAACGCACAGAACATGTAGTACCTGATGCTCCCTAAGGATAACATCTCAAGAAGGAATTCATATAGTACCAATCCGTGTGACCATCGTGACAGTACAAGTAAAGTAATCTACTGCAGGAAATAATTCTAAGCAGGATATAAAATGATCAGAGAATGTACTCGCCTGTAACTGAGTGTCCGGTATGAAACGTACTGTCCAAGGAGTGGTGTCTGGCTCCTAAACAGAACAGCACAAGTCACAACAAGTCCAGAATAGTAACATGGAGTCCTACTATGCATTCTACATGATTCTAGGTCAATCTAGGCCAAAGTCAACTCTTGGTCAACTTTGGTCAACCCTAGAAGTCAAACTAGGTCAATCAAGTCTAGTTGAGTCTAAACTAGGCCTAACTAGTCCATACTAGTCTAAACAAGACTAAACTAGCCTATGCTAGCATACCAAGTCTTTACAACCTATATAACACAAGTCAACCAACATCACACATATCATCATGCAAGTTCATGAATATCCCTATATACCTATAGGCTAATAACCATAGGCCTCCATATGATACTTATACACAACACACATAACTTCATGTTATGATTCCTATATATATATATGTATCCCCATATATACACAATATATTGCATATATTTAGATACACATACCTATCTAGACATTCATAAATAATATATATATATATACACATTGAATGTAGGGCATACATTAGATACTTGGACATAAAACCACCATTACCTAAACATACATATACATGTATCATGTTCCTACACATAATATATATACATAGATGTAATATAGAGAGAAGCATGTGTGTGTAGGGAAAACAAATGACAGGAAAGTAGGCATGAGGGAAAGTGTGTGACAGTGCATAACAAAAGGCAGTGAAGAAACTGGAAGCAGGAATCAATGTGTGTGCATGTGTATGTGTATGTGTATGTGGGGGAACAATTTACAGGAAGTAGTGGCTAGTGTACAGGCAAGTGCAGGAATTAAAATTATGTGACAGTAAAGTGAATGTGTGCAGGAAAAACATTGTACAGGAACAAGTGTGTGTGAACTGTCAAGGAGAGTGTGTGTCTAATATTATGCAGGAAGTGACAGTAAGGTAGATGATGTAAAAAGCAGGAATCAATGGAATAAACTTTAACTCATCAAAATCACACAGCCTTTAAGGTTCAAAACTGAACCAAGTTTCAGTTCTTAAACCCAGGTTATGTCATCCCCTATTTTGAGATCAACACACAACCAATTAATCCCATTTCAAACCTACAGTTAGACAACATATAAAAGTAGTGATTTATGAGCGAAAAACCAAAATGTAGTAGTAGTAATTAGGCCAAAACTGGAACAAAATTCAACCCAAAAATCTGGAGAACCAGGAAACTGATACTCATGTTTTCAGAAATTATATTTTGGCAAATAAGCTATTGAAGAATCCATTTAACACAAAATAATAGTTGGTAATGTAAATTTACATTGCATACATGTTGTACAAGTTATTTGTGTCCACCTAAGTGGACACAAAGTGTCCAAACTAGGAAAATACACAAAACAGTATAGGGGACACAGTCCAAACTAGGACAGTCTCGTGCACGTGTGCACGAGGCTCGTGTGCACAGTAGGGTGGAAACCAAGTCCCGTGTACATAGGAGTAGGTACACCTAGTGTCCAGCTAAGTGTCCATACCCCTGCACAGTGTCCTAGTATGTCGTGTCCAGAGATAAGAACCCGTATCAGTGACCACACACACACGTGCACAGCTCCAGTGAAAACCCAGTGCACCACGAATAACTTCCAAACCACAGCATAATATCTAGTGAAATTTGGGGAAAAGAGTGTCAGTGTATGCCCCAACACTCTCCCAAAATATGGTGTCAAGGCGAGCCGTGTCGTGTCCACAGTGGACCCCGAAATGCAGGGGAAAATACTGTAGCCGCGCGCGGGCTAGTGCGGCGCGTGTCCAGACAATAAATCCGATACAAAATGACACAATAAGCATCACAGAAGATTAGGGACCAATAAACCATGATAAATCTATATTTCCTATTTAAAAATATTGAACAAATGAGATCGAAATGCCCTTTGAGGCATTTCGACAAACACTGCAACAATGGTTCAGATACGTGTCCAGAACGGACACGAAACAAAGGGTACTGGACACAACCCAATACGAACCTTAGGGGGGGACCTTAGGGTTCCTATTCATGGAAACTACAGGAGAATTTATGGAGGAATGAGAGTTTACCTCAATGTGAAGATTAATGGAATAAAAGCCTCTTTGTGCTCCTCACTTGGTATCCCAACTTCTCCAAATTATCTCCAAACTGAACCAAACCTCCACAACAGCAAGTAAATCACTATTAGGAACTATTGCAACAAGTTTGACGATTTTAGGAGTTAAAATGGAATTAATATAGAATTTACAAATCAAGAACTCACCTCTTTCCACTTGGATCCAAAATTTCTAAAGAGGGAGGCTAGCCCTAAGTTTGAGAGGGGTTTATATAGGGTGGGATTCCCTATGGATAAGGTGTGGCCGGCCAAGGGTTAGGGTAGGGGGTTGAGCTAGGTTTGAGTCCAAACTAGCTAAGTCACAATATGACTTGTGAAACCACAAGCCATTCACTAATCAAAAGATTTCTAAAACTTCTAATCCCATTTCTAGTGAGTCTCTAAGCACTAACTTAAGTCATGCTAATTAGATTAGGGTCACTTGACCTAACCAAGCTCCACTAACTAGGGTTAGTCTCTAGGTGGGCCTACAAGGTCAAAACTTAGCCAAAAGTCAACTCAGTCAAACAATTCCAAATAAATTCCTAAAAATCCCCATAAATTCTAATTAATTCTAATGAATTCAAAAATACCCCAAAATGACAAAAATACCCTCACACTAGAAATGTGGTAGTGACAAATACCACTTTCATAAATTCTTCTTTATACATACGAGCGTCATTGCAATATGCTTCGACACCCTTGAAAGGATAAAGGTCTGCAACTTCTTTGTGAACTTCTCCTTTGTCATCAACATATTTGAAGCATTGATGAAGAGTTGATAGAACAACATTATGTTCATGGAGAAAGGGTCTTCCCAGGAGAGCGTTGTAAGAACAACCATGATTGTCGATAATATAGAAGGTCAATTTTGTGCGAAGATTGCCTATTTGAAGTTTTAGGCGAATCTTACCCAAAGGTTCACTCCTTCCTTGGTTGAATCCCAAGATAGTGGTGATTGTACTTGAAAGACTATGCACTGGTATCTTCAATACGTCTAGCATCGTCTTTAGCATGATGCTGAGAGCAGACCCCGGATCTATCAGGATACGATCGACTTTCATCGAATCAACTTACCCTGTATAGTAAAGAGGACGATCATGTCTATTATCCTCCAACAGTATATCATTCTGAGTGAAAGTGATGTTTGGAATCAACTCTAATACGCTGTGACAATGACGGCAAGAAACTGGCTCTGCTTCCGGTTTCTTGAGGAGAGTTAGGCAAGTTTCAGCCTGCATCAGGGCTTCACTTAGAGTTTCTCGAGTCTCCTTAGAAAGGCGCAAGAGCTCAAAGATTGATATCCTAGCTGGTGTATTGGCAAGTTGAGCCAATATATCAAAGTTGTATGGCTTTTTAAGTCCTGTAGGAGATAATTTCTTCAGGGGCTTGTCAAAGCGGACTTGTTGTTTGCCTTTATCGGCAACCACCGACTTAGGAGGAATAGGCACTACAATTGGTGAGGATGTGAAAGGGATCTCTTCCGTGGAAGCAGGTTGTGCCGGAGCAGGTTCAGAAGAAGAGGCAGGATCTTCTTGAGTATCAGGATACTCCTTCAAGTAAGCTTTCCCTGATCTGGTGCCTAGCAGAATTTCTTCGTTAACGATGGGTTCAAAAGACACCATATTGCAGGTCTTTATCTTGCTTTTGGAGCGGTCTTTCTTCTTAGAAGAAGAAGAGACTTCGAATTCAGAAACAAGATCTGGATGGACCCAGATAACTTCACCGTTGTCAAGAGACAAGGGGACAAGACCTTCATTTGGTGGAGACGGAAGATTCTCAATCTCAAGAGTAGCTTTGGGAATAGGAATGACACCGTGCTGTACCATCTGCGGAAGAAAGTCACCAAATTGGACCGAAACCATGTTTGCGGTAACAGTCTTCTCATCTTGCTGCAGAGTGACGACACCAGCATTGACAAGCTCTTGAATTTTGCCTTTGAGCACGTAGCATGCTCGAGTAGGATGTCCAATGAACTTATGGTAAACACAATATTTAGGATGATCTGTCTTACCAACTTTATCAGGTTTTTTTGGGTCTGGGAGCTGAATCTTGTTGCTTTTGAATAAACATTCAAAGATGCTTGCAGTATCATTCTCGTCGAAGGAATATTCTACTTTCGGATGAGGTTCCCTCGGTGGCGGTGCAGAAGGAGTCGGAGTGGAAGTAGGCGGAGCCACATTGACAGCTAGAGACTCTTTATTCTCGTTCAGATTGATGTTCAAAGTCTCTTTTGCTTTGCGGTTGTTCTGGCGGTTGCCACCACCTGATGTCTGGTGTTCATCCCGATCAGGGTTAGACATTTGTACCCCCAATTGTTTGAACTTCTCGGCACTTACTTCTGCAGCTTTGGCGTTGACAATAAATGAGGGCCAATCTTGGAACTGGGTAGATCCTGTCCACATACTGATGATAGACAAGAGATTTGCCTTATAAGTATCAATAGTGACAGCAGCTGGAGTCCCGGGAGGCATCTTCAAGGCTTTACGGCAGAACCGTTCGATGAAACTTTCAGCAGTTTTATTGTGTTTCTGTTTGATTTTGTTGAGAGCTGACATAGTCATGTCGTTGAATCCTTCATAGAACCGTTCCAGGAAGATTTGTTTGAGACCTGAGAAGGAAGTGATACAACCATCGGGCAAACTTCTGTACCAGTCATAATGAAGAGCATCACGCCGGCTAAACAACCGACGAACACTCTGGTAAGAAGAGCATCATTTGGCTGGAGTTGAACGATCATTACCTCAAAATGATTGATGAACTGACTAGGAGAAGTACTGCCATCAAACAAAAAGATTGTTGGGATCTTGTATTTTGGTGGGAACGGGACCTCTTTCCACTCAACTGGATAAGGTTGCTTGATCCCCAATCTTTGCAAGTTGTCTTTCTCTTTAAAAGCTTCGAATTGTGTTCGCAAGAGTTTGACAGCTTCATTGGCATCTTCGGATGACAAAGAAGGAGCAAGTTGAGTTAGAGTGATAGGAGGAGGAACAACATTGTAAGCACTACCCCCAGCTCCTGACTGACTAGGTGTAGTTTGAACTTGTACTTGCACATGAGGCATTTGAGGAGACACTACCCCCAGCCCAGTATTGGCAGGTACTGAAGATGCTATGATCTCTGGATTAGCAACAGGTACAGTTGGTGGTGTAGTATGTTGTGCCACAATGATAGAATGCATACTAGCAACCATTTCAGCCATAGTTTTTAGCTTGTCTTCAAGTGCAGTGATTCGCTGTTCTTGATTTTTAGATATTGAAGCATCCGGATCATCAGTGACAACATAAGCTGTCACTTCTCTTGGTACAGTGGAAGACACTGTCTGTTCAGAGCTTTCGCTGTATGCATCATAGTCGGAGAAAGAATCGTCTCCTGAATGAGAAGCAGAAAGATAACCCGAAGGATCTTGAAGAAGATTCCTTTGACCGATTGTGTCTCGGCTTCGAGAACGGGTATGTCGAAACACTCCCTCAGAAGATTCTTGGAGCAATTCTAAATACCGTTGACTTGGTTTACGAGGTTTGCCATGCTTAGAGCACCGTCTACCCCCAGTGTCTCGGGAAGTCATGTTGATAGAAGCATACAAGATTTCATCTTCTTCTGACATAGGTTCAGATTTAGTAAAAGTCAGACGATCGAAGACAGATCGTTTTGTTGTTTGACAACAACATTGGATGATGACTTTGTGGTTGCAATGATGATCAGACGATTGAACTGAAGGGGTTGAAATATTGTCTTATTTTTGTTTGAGATATTTACGGAGATCGGGAACAACAGTAGGACAAGAGAAACTCTGAGGGATCTGTTCTTTGATAATGATCGGAACATGATTCCGATTTTTCAAATGTTTAGTCCCTTGAGTATACAAGGAAGTGCTCACTTCATTGGCATAAGTGTCAGGATCTTTGGCCCTGGAAATTTGTTTTTGATGATGTTTGGTCTTCGGCATTGGCTGTTTGCGTTTCACCGAAGCAGGTCTATTGAGATAAGTCCTTAGATCTGCAAACTCACCCCCAGGGGTTTCTGTCTGAGACACCAGCAGTTTTCCCTGCCTGGAACGGGAAATCTTGAGAGTTGGGAGGTCTTGGAATTCTGCTACCGGGGTAGGCAGAATACCTCTTTGGTCAGTACAAGTCCTCTTGTCATAAAGGAAATAAACATCCTTGTTTGAAAGAGTTATAGTACTGATTGGTGCCAAAGCACGTTCAGATTGATCTTCTTCGGTAAAAACTGAAGAAGATTGAGAAAAGACTAAAGGGCCTTTTTCTTTGTTTTGTGGAGAAGGGTTAGCTAAAGAGCGTTTCCCTCTATTGTCTTCCAAGTCATAGGACAAGAAAGTTTGAGAAAAGACCAACGGGCCTTTTCCTTTGTTTTGAAGAGGAAGAGGAATAGCCAAAGGACTACCCCCGGTAGATTGCACAGGAGCAATAGTGTGTTTGAGAAGAGGAGCAGAGCCTTTTTCCTTGTTATGAGAAGAAGAGAGTTTAGCCAAAAGGCTGTCACTCTTGGATTGCGCAGGATCAGTTTGCGTATGAAAGGATGGCACACTGGTTTTAGTCACAGAAACTGTGGTTTGCGCATCAGGAGTTCTTGCTACAGAGTGCTTAGGGTAGACTCTGGATGTTGTAGCATTGGACTGCGCAGACAGATTGGCAGCCAATTGCGCCAGGGGCATAGGAGTCTTGCACTTAGCCAAGGCAGCATATGAAGTACTCTGTATACTGGCAACAGCAGATTGCGCAGCAGTAGCAGAGACAGATTGTGCAACAGTCTTAGTGGCAGTAACTGTAGACTGTGCAACAGATTGTGCAGCAGGCTTCTTGACAGACTGTACAGCAGTCTTGCTGGCAGAGTTAATGGACTGCACAACAGTCTTGGAGACCCACACTGTGCGCACTTTGCTCGTGGAAGAAGTGGTCGCATTGCGAGGAGTGGTCTTGGAATTGATCATGGCTTCATAGGCTGTCTGGTTGACCTTTACAACCAGAGTCTTCTGCGTCTTCCCGATAGACGCTACGTCACATTAAGTTGTCACTTCCTCGTCAGAGGAGAAAGTCGTCCCCAGCAGAGTCGCCATTTTGTTTGCAAAAACAAAAATTGAAGAACTTTATTGATACAAACTTTGTAAAAAAAATTACAATTTGAATTCTGGGAATGGTACAACTTTAAGAATCCAATCTAGATGACGATTGCTTTATCCCTTGGACGATGTGAACTCTGAAGATGAAGCCTCTGAAGTTGAAAACAGCTCTGGAATTGAAAGCAAAAAGCCTCGGAGATTGAAGGCAAAAGCCTCAGAAGAATGCAGCAGCACTTGGGCAAGAACTCCTGAACTCTCTGAACTTTGAAGTCTGATAATCTAATCTCTGATTTCTGATTATTGATCCCCTTGAATGGAGACTTGAAACTCTATTTATAGAGTTCTGAGAAATAACTAACTTTCAGTTATTTTGGACTGCGCAGGATGATTTGTGCAGCAATTGGATTGCGCAACAGTGGACTGCGCAGGCAGTTGTTGGATCGTGGTCCACCTGTCTTGGACACATGGCAACTTTTGATTGAATTACGCATGATCGTGCATAGACAGTTGCCACGAAATGAGCAATTGATGGCATGAATGCCACGTGTATTTTGTCATTTGTGTTGATAGAACGCGCACACTGAATTGCACTGGTTCTGAATTACGCAGACTTGGACTGTGCAGGAATGGATTGCGCCAACATGGATTGTGCCAACTTGGATTGCGCTGCCAGCTGTCCTCGAGCGCCGTGCTGCACGATTAAACGAACGGTCGCCTCGTTCTCCGTGCTATCAGCTGTCAGAAGATTTGATTTGTGTTAGGTAATGATGATGATCTGCCACGTCAGCCTGCGCGCTTGGAATTGTGCGCAAACTATCGTGCGCAATCTGATGTCTGCGCAGTTCATCTGAAAATTATATTTCTTGATATTCTGACTTTGTTGATGTATGCAACTTAATTTTTTCAGGACCTACATGAACGGATGAACCGTCAGATGATGATGAATGAACGGATGAACCGTCGGGTAATAATGAATGAACGGGCGAACCGTCAGATGACAATAAATGAACGGGTGAACCGTCAGGTGATGATGAATGAACGGGCGAACCGTCGGATGAATATGATTTTGAGAATCTCTGTCTATAAATAGAACAAAAATCTGATAGGAATGAGCACTTCCACTGTTCAACATAAAAATGTCGTCTGAAGATGCATCCAAGAAGGCTGAACTCGCCCCGAAAGTTGAAATGGGTGTTGAAGAACATCCGGCCGAACTGGTCCAGCCAAAGCAGGCAGGGGCAGACGAAGGTTCGTCTGCTCCCAAACCACCGAGAGATATCCTGGACTTCTTGCTTGAACCGGGAAAAACTGAAGAAGAAGAAGAAGAAGAAGAGGCCATGAGGATGGCTGCTCGCAAGTTCCTCGTGGGTTTCAGCAAAGATGTTCTCGACACTTTTGCCGATTATGTCTTTGATAAGGACGGTAGTGGTCCCCGTCCTAATGTCGAAAAGGATGACAGTGATCTTTCTTAATATCATGTACTTGTCGTTCATGATGAAATAAAATTTAAATTTTATTTATGAACTTGAACTTGTCTGATGATTTACAAGCATTTACATTTATACATAATACTTCTTAAGGAATTTGCCATTGATAGGCATCATAGCAATTCGACCATCGAGTTCTGAGAGTTGATAGGCTCCGTTTGAGAAGACTTTACTTATAACATACGGACCTTCCCACTTTGCGTCGAATTTGCCTTTGCTCATATGAGTCATAGTCATAGGACGTCTGACCGTTAGAACAAGTTCTCCTTGCTGAAAGGTTCTGACTTTAACTTTGCGGTTGAAAGTCTTCGAGATGAGGGCTTGATATAGCTCAATATGTTGCTGAGCCATTAACCGCTTCTCGTCGAGTGCCTCCAATTCTTGAAGTCGAAGAAGGTCATTGTTCTCTGTAGTGAGTTCATTGACAATAGCAATCCTTAAAGAAGGAATTTGAAGTTCTAGAGGGAGAACTGCTTCACAACCGTACACCAGAGAGAAATGTGTAAAGCCTGTAGGATTGCGGACCGTAGTTCGATAGGCCCAAAGACATTCACCAAGCTTTTCACTCCAATTCCGTTTGTTAGTAGATACAAACTTCTTGAGGAGCTTGATAATAGTTTTGTTGAAAGCTTCCACTAATCCATTAGCAGCAGGATTGTAGGCTGTCGAAGCGACATTGTTAATTCAATGATCATCGCAGAACCTTATGAATTTTTGGCTGATAAATTGAGGTCCGTTGTCGTGAATGATCCGTCGAGGTACACCAAATCGATAAATAACATGGTGTTTAACGAAGTTGATGACACTGCTGGTCTTGACTTCAGCCAGAGGTATAGCTTCAGTCCATTTAGAGAAATAATCGGTTATTGCTAGTATGAACCGATGTCCTCTAGAAGAAGGAGGATTGATAGGACCTATAATGTCCATGCCCCAAGCTTCAAAAGGCCAGGAAGCAGCCGTCGGATACAAAAATTCTGAAGGTTGATGAATAAAATCTGCATGGATTTGACAAGCTTGACATTTCCTTACATAATCAATGGCATCAGATACCATAGAGGGCCAATAGTAACCCATACGTCGGATACGATCCTGTAGTTTAGGACCGGGTTGATGTGCCCCGTAAACACCATCGTGAGCTTCACGTAGTACTTGTTTTGCTTCATCACCAGCTAGACAGCGTAGAAGAAGACCGTCATAAGTCCGCCGATAGAGGGTCTTTCTGATTACAATCTCTCAGAAACTTCTAGACCGTACCGCACTGGCAAATCGACTAGAGGATTGTAACTGGCTTGGGATCTGAAAATGAAAGCTCTAGAAAACTCTTTGGAAGGCAGAAAGCTTTTTAGATAGAGAGAAGATTGAAAGTGAATGAGTGAATTGAAATAATCGAAATCCATCTCTATTTATAGGAATTCCAAAGGGAGAACTCTGTCAGAATTCGGGCAGAATTCGGACAGAACTCGATAAGCAAATCTCGGTCAAATCCGCAACTGCAGGAGGACCAAGTTCCAGAGAATTCAAAAATCAAACGGCCACCAACCGAACTCTGGCCGAACTCTGGCCGAACTCTGGCCGAGTTCTGTCAGGGTTAGGTTAGGGTTTTAAAATAGATTTTTGGTGATTTTTGAAAACCTTTTTGAAAACCTTTTTGTAAACATTTTGATAGGTCATTTTAAAAACATTTTGAACTATTTTGGGGATAGCCTATTTGCTAGTACGACTCGGTGTACAACGTATTCCTAAACTCAAATAAAGTGAAAAATTATATTACATAGGAAGTACAGACTCAAGTAGGCAAACAGATCTTCAGTCTTGAACGGAGTGAATATCCAATCTTGCTTATGTCCAAGAAGCTGAGATGTCCCAACAAGCTTCGTATATCCAGACAGAATTTTGATCAATTATTAAAATCAGGTTGACTATGACCAATGGGCCAACAATCTCTTCCATTTTGATAATTGACAAACTATGAATGATATAACATTAAGCTTGTTCAAGCTTGTTCAAAAATATCAAAAAGTAGAAATTGTTCATAACCTGTATTTAACTCAAAAAAAATGTTAGATCATTTTTAATTTTCTCCCCCTTTGTCACTTAGCAAAATAATTGCACAAGAGAAGGCTCCCCCGCAGTAAATGCAGAAGACTCCCCTGCAATCAATGCATAAGTAACAAATAGCGAGAAAACAAATAAAAGAAATATAGTATAAGAATTAGAGATATAGCATCACAGGCATGTAATGTTTCTACAAATTATCATCACAGGCATGTATTGCTTCAAAAACATAAAAAAAATCTCAAGCATGCTATTTTACAGGCAGTTTAAAATGGAGAAGCAGTATAAAGAGATAGTGCTTAAAAAAAATGCTGAAATAAACTGAGATGTCATAAATGAAACATCAAAAACATGTCCATGAAGATAAAAAGTACTGATAGCAAACTACAAAGTAATGATAAAAAGTAAATGATAAAAACTTGGAATGTCGGAGCATTTCCAAGTATACAATAGAATATCACTAATAATCAAATCAGATCTCATCATCACTATCCTCATCAATATCATCAGCAGCGTGGCCAGCATGACCGGAAGTACCAGCACCAGAAGTACCAGCGCCAGTAGGATGAGTAGGGGCGCCAGCATAGAACTCACCAACGTAATCTCGAGGTGCACGATACCAGTCATAGGCGTTACCTGGCTGGAAGTAGGCATGAACAGCCTCATCCTCACAGCGGTAACCCGAAAAAGCTGGATCACGAGGGATGGAAGCAGCAGAGTGACCAGTCTGGGCAAAACGCAGATCGGCCAAGGAGTTTGCCATCGCCTGGTAACGGGTGACATTGCGGAACTGACATTCGCGAGCCATGTCCGTCATCGAGACGTACAAAGCTGATAAATGCTGATGTATGCCCTCAAAAGTCATGGCATATGGCTGATGTGGTGAAGATGGTACAGTAGGAGGAGCAGGAGGTGGAGCTGAAGCAGTCCGGCTGCGACGAGAAAGCTGGAGTAACTTGGGCTCAGAGTCCTGAGTACAAGTCGATAGATCGATCTCGAATCGCTGAAAGATACGAGGGAGAATCATCGCGTAAGAGAGATTTCGATCTCTAGCACGACAACGTCCCATCATCTGAATGATTGTCTTAGGAGCGGAAAAAGAAATCCCCTTGATAAGATGGTACATGGCGGACAGCTCAAACGAAGTCATATCATCCTTGGAAGTGGATTTTGGAAGAAGAGTAGAGTAGATGATGCGATGCAATTCGTAGTTAAACAAGTTCAGGTTGTTAGCTTTGAACTTTCCAGAACGTACTCTGTCAGGTGCACAAAGTTTCGTTTTGAAACTCGTGAGTGTAGTGCCTTCGGGGAAATCGAATTCCGTGATATCAACTAGCGGTTCACCTTCATTGGGAATACCAAGAATCTCTGCTAGAAGGACATCATTGAAGTCAATGTCTATGCCTCCAACACGTGTGCTCACGTCAAAAGTGTTAACTACGAGATTGCAATAGAACAATCTAATGGCATTAGTAGCTATTGGGAAGCACAGTTTAACAAGTAAGTGTAACCCTAATGCCTCAAATAAGTGACGATGATCAGGGAATACCGTCCATTTAACCGGAGCGCCGCTACATATAGAACGGGTGGAAAAGTCACCGTACCATAATAAAGCTTGATCGAGGGTTTGAAAGAAGAACCCATCGAAAGCGCCGTCGCTCTTTTGGACCGGCGAAAACAAAGAATCCGTGTGAGGATTCGAAGAGGACCCTTCCTCACTAGGAGTGGTCTTCTTCCTCTTAGACGGATTAAATCTAGGTGCCATTGAAATAAAAAGCACTAATTTGAAAGGTGGAGAGAGAGGGAGTTATAACTCACGAAAATTAGATATGTTGTAGAGAAGAACGATCTCCGCACGATTCCAAATTTTGGAAGGATTTCACCAAGTAGATTGGAAGTAATAGATTGGTGAAGAACTAGGGTTTGGAGGTCGGGGTCGGCTGCTGCTGCTGTTGTAATTAGTTTGGAAGTAATGAAAGAGAAGAAGCTCTCGGGTTCTGTATATATACACATACACCCTCAACCGAACTCGGGCCGAATTCTGTCAGAGCTCTGGCCGAATTCGCCTAGGGTTCTTTCAAAGTTGATTTGTGCTACTTCTTTTTCATTGACTCGTTACAAATATTTAATTCAAAGATTAGTTATTTTAGTCTTCAAATAACATAATTAATAATATTTTATGAACTAAATGTCGTTACACAGCGACTGTCTCAGATTAGCTGTAGGAGTACTGTCCCAGCTGGCGGAGGTTCACCGGGGAACTCTTAAGTACCGCTTCGCTTCAACCGTAGTTGTGGTGACAGACAGACTCTTTATTAGCTTGTCTCTAACACAGTTTTTGCATAATGATATATAATCATAAAATAAAATCAATTAATATTATTGACATCCAAAATTCCTAATTCTCGACGTAAATAATTGAAACGATCTTCCGCTAGAGGTTTAGTGAAGATGTCAGCTAATTGATTTTCAGTATCTATGTACACAAGGTTTATATCTCCATTTTGATAGCATCTATCCAGAAACTATCACTACATGCTTCATTAATAGATTTAGGTTCTAGCTGTGAAATAAATGCAACACTAGAAACAATATCTCTACTGGATGATCGAGTACTTACTCCTTTGGTAATGTCACCAATTACCAAATCTTGTGGATGATCAGCTGTGAATTTTAACCTCTTCGGTAGACTCTGTAGGTAGCTGGTTCCTGGATCTCCTCTAGGGGGTTCAGCTAGTGCAGAGCTTGGTTCAGGTTCAGCTGATGTTGAACTTGATGTAGGCAGATCTTCATCACTGTCATCGAGAGTCATTTGGTTCATTTCATCAAAAGTGACGTTGATTGATTCTTCGATGATCATGGTACGTTTGTTGAAGACTCTGTACCCTTTGCTCTTGGCCGCATAACCTAGAAATATACCTTCATCGGCCTTTTCGTCAAACTTTCCTAAGTTGTCTTTAGTATTAAGAATAAAGCACTTACAGCCAAAAATCTTAAAGTAAGAAACTGAAGGAATTCTATCAAACCATAACTCAAATGGAGTCTTCTTCGATTTGGGTCGAATTAGAACTCTATTGAGCACAAAGCAAGCTGTATTGACAGCTTCAGCCCAGAAGTATTTGGGTAGGCTAAATTGATTTAACATCACTCTGGCCATTTCGGTTAGAGTTCTGTTCTTACGTTCTACAACTCTATTTTGTTGTGGAGTTCTAGGGCAGGAGAACTCGTGTATGAAACCGTGTGTGTCACAAAATTGCTCGAAATCAGCATTCTCGAATTCGCCTCCATGATCGCTTCTAATTCGAGTGATCATGTAACCTTTTTTATTTTGTACTTTCTTGCAAAAGGCGACAAATTCGGATAATGCGTCATTCTTGCGTGTCAAGAAATATACCCACGTGTATCTAGAAAAATCATCTACAATAACAAATGCATATAATTTACCTCCGAGGCTAGCAACTCTGCTAGGACCGAATAAATCCATGTGTAGCAATTGTAGAGGTCTAGTAGTACATACTGCGTTTACAGACTTGAATGTGGATTTGGTAGCCTTGTTCTTTTCACATTGGCTGCATACCGAATCTTTCTTGAATGTTATGTCTGGTAAACCGCGTACTATCTTCTTTGTGGATAATCTTGAAATTGTATCCATGTTTGCATGACCGAGTCTCATGTGCCATAGATGACTCTCATCACTTTTGGCCATTAAGCATCTACCTGAAATGTTAGCTTCTTCCAACAGATAGAAAATATATATATTGTCTTCCCTGATTCCTTCAAAGATAGTACTACCAGTTGAGCTATCAACTATAGTACATTTGTCTTTGCCAAAGTTGATACCATAACCATGATCAGCTAGATGACTTATGCTGAGCAGATTATGTTTCAACTCGGTAACCAGACAGACATCTTTAATCATGGGATAGGAAGACTTACCAACATCACCGATACCAATAATATACCCTTTCAAATTATTACCGAAGGAAATATAACCTTCCTTCTTCTTCTTCGACAGTGTTGCAAATAGGGTAGCGTCACCGGTCATATGCCGTGAGCAACCGCTGTCGAGGATCCATTTGCTTCTAGCATGTGAAGGGTGTTCCACCTACAAAACAGTTTGCAGATGAAACCTTTGGTACCCATTTCTTGTAGGGTCCTGAATTGTTAGCTTTAGGTATCCAAGTATAAACATTTAAATCTATAAGCTTTCTCATTCTACATGCAGATGATATATGACCAATGAGGCCACAATAATGACATTGTGCATGTCGAGTGTTGAAAGCTGAGTGGTGTGCATGGTTGGTAGGTTTGGGTTTTCTAGTATAGAAGAATGCATACCTATGATCATGTTTGGGCTTAACCTTTTGGGGTAAAGGTTTTATATGGTTTGGTCTGACAGTGTTTGGCTTGGGAATGTTCCGAATTCTCGGTAAGTGACACGTGTTAGGATAGGAAGCAGCAGGCTCAGGCTGTTTTCCTAACCTAATTTCCAACCTTTTGGAAGTGTCATATAACTTAGTATAATCAGAAGTGAGTGATTCCATTCTGATTTGTGCAGATTGAAGACTTTTCTTTTCTCTAGAAAGATCTTCTCTCAATTGGTCTATAATCTTATCTTTCTCTTCGGATGACTGTTTAGTCTCGTGTAATAAGAGCTTTATAGAGGAAAGCTCACCAGACTCACTAACATTAGCTCTAACCTCAGCTAGTAGGTCGGTAAGTCTTCCTATTTCTCCTTTGTACTCTTTGAGTACCTTCTTAGCGGTCTGATATTTACTACGCAGTTTCCTGTAGTCAAGCATCAGGTCACTGAAGGCATCTCCTAATTGCTCAAAGGTGAAGTCATCATATGTTTCTACAGGTTCAGTAGGTACCTGATCGATTGCCATGAAGCAGATGTTTGCAGCGTCCTCTGAATGTTCATCTTCTGAGTCGCTAGCTTCACTCTCATGCCATATGCTGGTGTTGACATATTTCCGAGACGTTGATCTTTTCAGGTTGCCTTTTTCATATCTGTTGTTCTTCTTGCTTGATGATGAGTTGATGGGACAGTCCTTCTTCATATGTCCCTTCTTCTTGCAGCCATAGCAGACAGTATCTTCTTGGTACCAGTTGTTGCTGTTGTTCTTTTTGACTCTCTTCTCATGTCTCATGAATCTTTTGAACTTCCTTGCTAGGAGAGCTTGATCTTCAGCGTCAGATCCACTGCTGTCTGAGTCATCTTCAGCAGCTTTTCTGTGCTGAGCCTTGAGGGCGATAGTCTTCTCCTTTGGTGCAGGTTCTTCAAAATCTTGTAGCTCCAGTTCATGAGTGAGTAGTTTACCCATGAGTACTTCAAGTGACATTATGGTGAGGTCGTTTCCTTCAATGATAGCTGTAGCCTTCGAAATCCAGTTCTTGGTGAGAGCTCACATGAGTTTGCGAATCTTTTCGTGGTTACTGTAATCTTTGCCTAAGGAGGATAAAGGGTTTACAATATTCAAGAACCTCTCGAACATTTGTGTGACTGTTTCATTTGGCTTCATTTTGAACGCCTCGTACTCTTGAGTAAGTCTGCTGACTTTTGACTCCTTGACTTGAGTCGTGCCTTCATGTGTAACTTCGAGAAGCTTTCACACACTATTTGCCGTTGTGCATGTAGATACCCTGTTAAATTATGTTCTGTCTAAGGCACAAAAAAGAGCATTAATAGCACGTGCGTCAAGACTGGCCTTTTTCTTTTCTTCCTCTGTATAACTGCTTTGGGGTTTTTCAACCAAAACTCCCTCGACATTTATACGAGGTGGCTTCTGATAGCTATCAAGAACAATAGCCCATAAGTCAAAATCAAGAGATTTTAAGAAGAAACTCATCCGTGTTTTCCAATAAGTGTAGTTAGTACCATCAAACAGAGGGGGTCTGTTTGTGGCCTGACCTTCACTTGTGAATTTCATAGTAGCTGTTTTCCATAAATAAATTCACTTTATTTATTTTGTATCTGAGAAAATTACAACTGTAGGAATCTAATCTAGAAGACGATTACTTTATCCCTTGGACGATGCGATGAAGAAAACTCGAACTTCGAAGAACTTGGATAGCAACTGGGCAATCTCTCTGTTCTCTCTGAAAAATGACCTGTAGTGTCTGATGAAGATGAAGAAACTCTTTTTTATAGAGTTCAGGATAACTGTCCTTAAGCATACGCTCAGGTAGTTACTTGACGTGTGCATAACTGCAGGGACGTATGGCGAATTCTGATGGAGACACATTAGCGTGCGGTTGAAAGTAGTGGAGCATGTTCAGGAGAGATTGATGGCCTGGATGCCACGTTGCATAACTTCTAGAGAAGTGGATAACTGGTACAGGACATATGAGAACGTGTGTTGACTGTAATCCTGGATATGGTTGCTGTAATACGCTGTCTCGTTGAAGGAGAGTTATACGCTGACTTGGACAGCGTAGTGCCATAGGAAATCCATACGCTCACTTTATGGGCAAGGAGTCGTATGGAGATCATACGCTCGCTTGGTTAGCAAGGAATCATGTGAGGTCCATACGCTCGCTTGGATGGGTGAAGAAGGAGTCATGTGAGGTCGATACGCTCACTGGAGAAGTGGACACGTGGCTATTATCAATCTTCTTTGATACACCATATCTTCCCATAACTGACAAAATCTTCTCGAGCGTCGTGACTGCAGATTTGACGGCTGACAGACTGTCAAAACTGATAGTAATGATGGCTTTTGTATTTATGAAGGCTGCTGAGTTGTCCTCGTAAAAGACAAAACTGACTCTTCGAAAACCTATACGACGGTTACTTTTCTCGTGACAGCTGTCTTTGCACGAAAGATGAAGTGTCAGATTCATTCCTCATTTAAACATATGCTGTGCTGTCACTTCAGTAAATAATAAAATATTTACTGAGCGTATGGCTTTTGAATGAGCGTACAACTCTGAACTGAACGTATGGCTCTTAACTGAGCGTATGGCTTCAACTGACATCTGTCTTTAAGCGTATGGATGAAAATGACAGCGTGTCATAATTTTCCACATCCTACAAGACCCCCTTCAAAGTTTTTGAACTTTATGAGTTTTAAAAGTTCGAAATTACTTTGAACAGAAAGTGGGAATGAGTCCTGACACGCTGGCATAAGTTCATTAAATGTCATGATGACTCTTTATTTTTCGAGATTGATTGAATATGAACAGCCAGCAAGCTCTATTATATAAACCGAGAGAATTCAATTTTTGACTTTCATCTTTTGAAACCATGACTCCAAAGGAAGCCGCTGAAGAAGAAGCACGTAAGTTGGGATTCTGTTTCCATGGTGACCCCACTTTTGGGGGCCAAGAACCCGAACCTGTCGTCATCGAGCTCAAGGACGACCCTACGCATTTAGCCAAGAATTTCTTGGGCTACTTTGGTCTGGACGGCTCCTCTTCTTCTGATCGGCAGAGCCTCGCAGAGAAGCGTAAAATGTTCGTTGCTCTGTTACACCGCATGGGGGTCCAAAGCGTAGAAGAGTTAGGTGTCAAGCTTAGTCGCTCTGGAAAATAGAGCGTGACTTTATTGCACTCCTTTCCTTTTCCTCCCCCTCTTTTTTTGTAAGTCCATCAATGCCTTAATGAAAAAATGAATATTCAAGAATCCTCTGTTTAGTCCAAATCTGTGTTGAAAACCAACGTGCACCGATGAATAACTGTAGAATATGCCGTCTTCCAAGTTGTAAGTTACGCTAGATAGCGTATGCCAAAAATAGCGTATATTACGCTATTATCCAATGTTTTGTGAATTCCGCTGAATAGCGTATGTCAGCGTATGTTACGCTATAAATTACGCTGTCCTTTAACGTTGTGAATTACGCTAAATAACGTACGCCAATGAATAGCGTGTACCAATAAATAGCCCGTAAGTTACGCTATCTTCCAACGTTGTGGAAAGCACTCTTTGAATATTTCCAAGGCTGTGCTGGTTTCCAAAGTACACGTGTCATTCATTCCACGTTTACGAGCGCTATTCATGCGGATCCTTTCCAAGAATAGGTTTATGCTCCTTACTTTAAATAGATGGATGAACTCCACGCAAACTCATCTTCCCATTCTTCTTCCTCTCTTCTGAGAATGAATTTTCTATGAGAAGGAAATAGGAAAGACATGTTGTCTGATGTCAAATCTCTGTGCACGCTACCAGACATGGATCTGTCAATCTTTAGCAGCAAACTCAGCGGTAAGTTCAATATACACGCATCGAATTTTTTGTTTGCTAAGGACAAAATCATCTTCCCGAAATGAACAGAATGCATCTGTCTTTGCTTGGCCAGTTTCTGTTGACTGATTTTTCTTTACTGTTTCTTGCAGAATTTTGGCTGAAAACCTTCTTCAGAACTGGCATTGGTGATATGAATGCTGTGGACAATGTTCTTCTGACATCTACATCAGGGAGCTCATACGCTTTTGACGCGTACATCAGACAACTCAGAACTCTTCGTGGGATAGAAGGGTCTTCCTCAGATGGTAGGAAGAGCCTTTATACACGAGAGTTGGATGGTGGAGTCAACTCTACCCCGAGAAATCGGGTAGTAGAGTTCCTTTCACGGCAGAACTAGGAATTGTATCCCAAGGTTTGGATACATTCCTATCTGCTTGAGGTGCCGCCGTTCCTCCACGCGCTGTATTGGCAGCAACACGCCATCGTGTTGCCATACTCTGTGGTTCTCCTCTCGTCTGAGAGATAAGACCAGAGTTTGATTCCTGCTGGACACCCAGGAATTGCCACAAACAACGAGATTACCAGAGAAGATCCAAGAAGAAATAGATCTCAGTTGTACATAGAATGAAAATCCAAGATTTGTAATAGATTTCCATTATGATTTGTATGAAAGTCTAAGAAATGTAATAGACTTTTTATGAAAATATGATAATGGAAATGATAAATCTTCTTTATCTGAAGTAATTTTGTATCTCTCTGGATGTAAAAAGAACATGATAAATAGAAATCTTGATTTCTTTTTTTTAGAGTGTACAATACCATCAGAGGTAATATGGACGTGATAGGATGTAAAGACTCAAAAAAGAAAGTCAGATTTGTATTTATACAGAGGTCAAAGGTTAGGAAAATGTGAAAGATAACGAATTCCAATCGATAGAAGATTATGAACAGACGAACCATCGGATGAATATAATAAATGCACGGATGAACCGTCAAGTATTAATAAATGAATATCGGGAAAAGACACGTTCCTTTAATTCTGGCAAATATATGCCTATAAATAGAGCATCTCTTTGAGTAGAAGGATCACACATTATTCTCTTTTATTCAAAATGTCTTCCGAAGAGAACACGAAGAAAACCGAAGTCGTCTCCAAAGTCGATGAAAATGCTAAAGAGCATTCGACTCCACGAAAGAAGGAGACGGGTGAAAGCTTGTCTGCTCCCAAGCTGCCGAAAGATATCTTGGATTTCCTGGTCGAACAAGGAGAAACTGAAGAAGAAGAAGCAATGAGGCTGGCTGCCTGTCAGTTCTTGGTGCGGTCAGGAAAGGATGTATTCAATTCTTTTACTAATTATGTATGTGGTCCTCATCCCAAGTACGAAAGGGATACCAGTGATCTTCCATGATGATGTATTTCTTGAAGAATTTGTCTCAAATAAACTCTGTTTAAGGAAACTTTGTTTATGATGTATCCTTCCTACTTTATATTATTTTGCCTTTATTCACTGATCTTTAGACTCAGAAATCAAAAGGACGAGATATCATTCTCATAGAATATGGTACATACTGAGATAGAAAATTTAGAGGTGATATGGACATGATTTTTTATACAAGATCTTTATTAAATCTACTGGGAATCTAATAAGACAAAATATCAAATTCTCTGGGAAAATGATACATGGTAGAATATCAGTTTCCGCTGGGGATAACGACATCGAAATAGCTTTTGTAGAGAAGAATAAATTTTTGATTTTACACTTGCTGGGGAGTAATGAAAATATTATTTATACATAATATTTCTTTAAGAATTTGCCATTGATAGGCATCATCGTGACTTTCCCGTCCATAGAGGCAAGCTGATATGCTCCATTAGAGAAGACTTTGTTTACTACGAATGGGCCTTCCCATTTCGCGTCAAATTTGCCTTTGCTCATATGTGTCATGGTCATCGGACGTCTGACAGTAAGGACCAATTCTCCCTTCTGATATATTCTGACTTTGACTTTCCGATTAAAAGCTTTTGAGATTCGGGCTTGATATAGCTCGATATTTTGTTGCGCATACAATCGCTTTTCATCTAAAGCTTCCAGCTCTTGAAGTCGAAGTCGATCATTATTCTCTGTTGTAAATTCATTGGAGATTGCAACTCTCAAGGAAGGAATTTGTATCTCGAGGGGAAGAACAGCTTCACACCCATATACCAAAGAGAAAGGTGTACATCCGGTCGCATTGCGAACTGTGGTACGATAAGCCCATAAACATTCACCAAGCTTCTCACTCCAGTTACGTTTATTGGAAGAAACGAATTTTTTCAAGAGTTTGATGATTGTTTTGTTGAAAGCTTCTGCTAGTCCATTGGCTGCTGGATTATATGCTGTAGAAGCCAGATTATTAATCCGATGATCATCACAGAATTGAGTAAATTTCTGGCTGACGAACTGTGGTCCATTATCATGGATAATACGCCGAAGAACACCAAATCGATAGATGACATGATGTTTGACAAAGTTGATAACATTAGAAGTCTTGACTTCAGATAACGGGATTGCTTCAGCCCATTTAGAAAAGTAATCAGTTATTGCTAGAATAAACCGATATCCTTTTGATGATGGTGGATTGATAGGACCGATGACGTCCATGCCCCAAGCTTCAAAGGGCCATGATGCCGCTGTTGGGTGTAAGAACTCCGATGGTTGATGGATAAAGTCTGCATGAATTTGACAGGCTTTACATTTCCGAGCATATTGAATGGTATCAGCTACCATCGTGGGCCAATAATAACCCATACGTCGGATACGATCTTGAAGTTTTGGACCTGGCTGGTGAGCTCCGCAGACGCCATCATGTGCTTCACGGATTATCTGTTGTGCTTCTTCACCAGCGATGCATCGAAGGAGAAGACCATCATAGGCTCGACGATATAGTGTCTTCGTAATATGATTATAATAGAATCTGAGAGACCGGCGCCGGATAGATGCTGCTTCACTCGGGTTATCAGGAAGTATGTCATACAACACAAAGTCCAGAAATGGACGTCTCCAGTCTTCAGTTACGGTGTCTATTTTGTTAGAAAAGACATATTCCATAGTAGAATCGGAAAAAGACAAGGACACTTTGTCAAACTTTAATTCAGTATCAAAGTTGAGAGAATCTTCGTCTGGATTATGGAGAAAAGCCAAAGCCAGATTATTTTCAACGCAGAATAGTTCTCGGTTATAAACCACTATCACTTGCTGACGTCTGATTGGTATGGCTAATACAGCAGCAAGATTAGCCAAAGCATCAGCTTCTACATTATAGGCTCGTCGAACATGTTCAATAAAGAAACCTTCAAAGGAGGAGGCCATAGAGAGTGCTGTTCGATGATAAGGTATCAAATCTTGATGACGAACTTCATACGTTCCTCTGATCTGATTGATGATAAGCTTAGAGTCTCCATAAACTTCTAAATATTGAACATCCAGATGTTTAGCGAGTTGAAGACCAATGAGCAACGCATTATATTCTGCAACATTATTTGAACATGATTGATCCAGAGAATAAGCCCTCTGAATAGTTAATCCCTCTGGGGAAACAAGAACATTTCCAACTCCAGCGACAATATCGCCGTTAGAACCTATTCTAGATGCTCCATCAAAGAATAGACGCCAGGTAGGAACTTCTTCAGAAACCATATTTGAATCCAGAACTTCATCGGAAATCTCATCATATAATTTAGAATCTTCTGGGACTGCATGAGCTGCTAGAAAATCAGCAAGAGCCTGTCCTTTAACCGACTTCTAAGGAATATAATGCATGTCGTATTGGGCTAACAAGATTCCCCAATTAGCAAGTCTAGAGTTGAGAATACCGGGTTTCTTCATCATAATCCTGAGTGGATTCACTCTGGAAATGACGTGAATCGTCTGACCGATAATATAATGTCGCATTTTCTGAACAGCAAACATTAATGCTAGGCATTCTTTCTCGATTGGAAAATAACGCGGTTCAGCGCCTGTCATTGTGCGACTGAGATAATAAATGGCCTGTTCATGACCATCTTTATTTTTCTGGGCGAGTAATGCACCAAGAGAATGATCCATAGCTCAAAATATAGGAGAAATGGTATTCCCGAGACGGGAGATACCAAAACTGGAGGGTTCATGAGGTACTGTTTGATGTCGTCAAATGCTTTTTGACATTCTTCGTTCCAGATGAAAGATACACCTTTTTTCAGAAGTTTGTGGAATGGTCTGCAGCGTCCTGATAAGTTGAAAATGAATCTCCTGATATAAGCAATCCTCCCTTGAAATCCTCGTAGCGCTTTTAAGGTGCGTGGAGGACGCATCTCTTGGATGGCTTTGATCTTCTCGGGATCCACGTGTATACCTTTAGCGGTAATGACGAAGCCGAGAAATTTACCACTAGAGACGCCTAGGAAGGACTTAGTAGGGTTCATTTTAAGTTGATGCTGACGCATTAAATCAAATATAGTCTTCAAATCTTGGATATGATCCTCCTTTCGTCGAATTTTGACTGCAATATCATCAACATAGCATTCGACTATTTTCCGGAGATGTTCACGGAATATAGTGCTCATTGCTCGTTGATATATTGCTCCTGCATTTTTGAGACCAAACGGCATCACTGTATAACAATATGTACTGATCGGTGTTCTGAAAGAAGTGTGTTTTTCATCATCTGGAAACATTTTGATTTGATTATACCCCGAATACCCATCCATGAATGACATTCGTTCGAAACCACATGTGTTATCGATCATGACATCAGTAATTGGAAGAGGAAACTCGTCTTTAGGACAAGCCGCATTGAGATCACGAAGTCTATACAGACTCGGATCTTGCCAGTCTTTTTAAGGACAGGAACGATGTTAGCCACCCATTCAGGATGTTGTTCCTCTCTGATAAATCCGGAAGCCATAAGCTTGTTGACTTCAGCTTCAATTGCATCCATAATGTCTGGATGAAATCGTCGCTGTTATTGTTTGACCGGTTTAACATTTGGCATAATATTAAGCTTGTGCATTGCAATCTTCGGATCTAGTCCTGGCATATCCTCGTAACTCCAGGCGAAGACATCGATGTAATCATGAATAAGCTTGATCATATCTTGCTTATCTGTTTCTGAAAGACTCTCACTGATGAATATTGTTTTAGGGGAACCTTCTTCACCAACATCAATTTGGATCAGTTTATCTTCAGTAGGAGGTTCCCTCTGTTCGAACCTGAATTCCCATTGATTATCTAATCTTTGAGCCCATTGTTCTGATTCAGGTGATATTTCAAAATCATCCTCATCTTTACCATTTTCTTGTGGGCCATCAACAGAGACCATATTGATGGATAAAATAGAGCGATGAAGATTGCCAATACTCGTATCAGAATCCCAAGAAAGGGAATCAGAAGACTCAGATCGTTCATCTTCAGATTGTTCGTCTTTATTGAATTTTGACTCTTCATGAACTATGTTGATAAAAGGGGTGGGAGCAATGTAACCTAAACCACATTTTGTCCTTCCGTATTTTAATGGAGGAATTCGAACAGGCATTCTTCTTCCTTTTCCATTAAGACCGGTTCTGAAATCATAACCCATATTCTTGATGATATTTTTGGATTGCTGACTGTAGCGACGTAGCTGTAATCTTCCAGTATCGTCATTTATATCATCCTCCTCCAGATTAGGAGGATTGTGAGGTCCTTTATAGAAAAATATTGGATTTTCTCCCTTCTTTCGACTGGGGACCACAAAGTATGATTTCTGTATAGAGTCTAATGATACATCTGTATGAAGAGCTTGAACAACCCCTATAGTTAGTGGCTCTAAGCTATCCAGCAATTGTAAATAACTTTGTACATAACTACAAACATCAATATACTGCAAAGGAGATGCTTCATTAATACTAGATGCTGTATTTACAACAGAAGGCTGAGCCTTATCAGACTTAGTCAGATTAATGACAAAGGGGGAAGAAGAAGAACAGTTAGAATTTTTGTTTCGATTAAGATCGATAACAAAAGGCTCAGAAGAGGTGAGCTCCCTTGAAGAAGACCATGGATAAGTAATGCGTCCACTGACTGGAATGACTAGAGTATCTGATCTAGCCTGAGAAGATGGAGGGGAAGTGATGAGTCCACTGACAGGAATGATCAGTGAGCCTTGTGAAGCTTGGGAAGATGGTGCAGTAGTACGTCCACTGACAGGAATTATCAGTGAGCCTTGGGTGGATGATGAAGTAGTACGTCCACTGACCGGAATTATCAGTGAGCCTTCTTCAGATGTTTTAACAGACTGTGGAGGAGTAATACGCCCTTTTACAGGAATAATAAAGGTGTCAACTTTGGATGTCTCATCTTCATTATCCATAGCTTGCAAGACTTTCGAGTATTCATCTTTGTACATGCGAGCGTCATTGAAGTAAGCTTCGACTCCTTTGAATGGGTAAAGATCTGCAACTTCCTTTTGAACCTCTCCATTATCATCAACATATTTGAAGCACTGATGAAGAGTTGAAGGAACAATATTATGTTCATGCAAGAAAGGTCTCCCCAATAGAGCATTGTACGAGCAACCATGATTGTCGATGATGTAAAAAGTAACTTTAGTACGAAGATCGCCTATTTGAAATTTAAGGCGAATCTTGCCTAAAGGCTCACTTTTTCCTTGATTGAATCCCAAGATGGTAGTGATAGTGCTGGAAAGACTATGCACAGGTATCTTCAATGCATCTAACATAGCCTTTGGCATAATACTGAGAGCGGATCCTGGATCAATCAGTAAACGATCAACCTTCATAGAATCAATATATCATGTATGATATAAAGGACGATCATGTCGATTATCCTCTAGCAGCATATCGTCCTGCGTAAAGATAATGTTTGGAATAAATTCCAATACATTATGGCAGTGAGAGACAGGTTCTGTTTCCAACTTCTTAAGGAGAGTTAAGCAAGTTTCTGCTTGTAACAGTGCTTCACTCAAAGTTTCTCGAGTCTCTTTAGAGAGACATAAGAGTTTGAAGATTGACAATTTAGCTGGTGTATTGGCTAGTTGAGCCAATATATCAAAATTATAAGGCTTTTCAAGTCCTGTAGGGGATGATTTCTTTAATGGTTTGTCGAAGCGGACTTGTTGTTTGCCCTTGTCAGTTGTTGTTGGTTTAGATGGAACTGTCTCGACAGGAACATTTGAAGGTTCTTCAGTAGAGACTGGTGTTGGGGCTGTAGCCGGAGGGACATTAGAGGTTTCTCCAGAAGTGTCAGCATAATCTTTGAGATATATTTTTCCTGACCGAGTTCCAGCATGAACTTCAACTTCAGATTCTGGTTCAGGATCTATCGAAACCATGTTGCAATTCTTCATCTTGTTTTTGGTTCTTTTATGTTTGATGAGGGCTTCGTCCCAGAAGCCGAGACCAACACGAGATTGATTATGTCTCATAGTGAGGGCAAAAGGTGCTCGGAGTCCTACGCCTGAGTTCAGCCCAGGAGCAGTGGCTAGATCATAGCCCATCTTTGCCATTAATTCACGAGATTGTGAACTGTATAGATGAAAAGCAGGTTTGTACCTATCTTCAAATTGAGATACAGATTTTATTTCCGTAGGGAGTGAATTTTCTGCTGAGATGAAAGTAGAGGTTAGATAAAAATCGGGTGTGAAACTAGAAGTCACATTGCATGACTTAGTCTTCCCGAGCTTCTTTTTAGATGAGGAAGTCTTCCGAGGAGAAGAGGAAGACGTTTCAAACTCCATCATTAAATCCGGATGAATCCACATGATCTCTCCCTTCTTAGTTGTGACAGGAACAAGTCCGTCATTCTGTGCTGGTAGGATGTTTATAACTTCGAGAGTTGCTTTAGGGATAGGAACAATCCCACTTTCCACCATTAAGGGAGGGAAGTCACCGAACTGCATTGAAATTACATTTGCTGTGACTGTTTTGTCTTTGGGTGTTAATGTCACAGCTCTTGATTTAATCATTCTTGAATCTTCCCTTTTAATACATAGCAAGACCGGATTGTATGACCCAGCATTCTATGATATGGACAGTATTTTGGATGATCTGTCTTATTGGCTTCATCAGGCTTTTTAATTTCTGGCAATTGAATCTTATTACCTTTGAGTAAGCATTCAAAGATGTCCTGAACATCGTCATCATCGAAAGAATATTCTTCTTTCGGCCGAGGAGATCTCTGTTGTTGATTTGTTGGAGCTGAAGTAGCTTGGATAGTCTTTACCTCTTGACTACTATTTTGGAGATTGACTTCAAGAGCTTCTTTCCCTTTGCGACTGTTGGGTCGAGTACTATTGCTAGCACTCTGATTTGATTCTTTGGAAGCTATTTGTACCCCCAGACCCTTGAAGGTCTCAGCACTGACTTCGGCAGCTTTGGCACTGACGATGAATGAAGGCCAATCTTGGAACTGAGTGGACCCTGTCCACATGCTGATAATTGGTAAAAGGTTCGACTTGCAAGTGTCGATCGTAACAGCATCGGGAGTTCCAAGAGGCATTTTGAGGGCTTCTCTTCTGAATCTCTCAATGAATTCCTCAGTGGTCTCATTATTCTTCTGTTTGATTCTTATGAGGGCCGACATGGTCATATCATTGAGCCCTTCGTAGAATCGTTCAAGGAACATTTGTTTGAAACCGGCAAATGAAGTAATACACCCGTCAGGGAGACTTCTATACCATTCATAAGCCGTTCCTTTGAGACATCCAATGAACACCCGAGTAAGGAGGGCGTCATTTGGTTGCAGTTGATCAGTCATTACTTCAAAATGATTAATGAACTGACTTGGGGAGGTTGTCCCATCATAGAAAGAGATGGTCGGAGGTTTGTATTTTGGTGGATACGATACCTGCTTCCATTCTATCGGATAAGGTTGTTTGATGCCTAACCTTTGTAAACCATCCTTCTGTTTGAATGCCTCGAATTGAGTTTTGAGATTCTTCAATTCTTCAGAGACAACTCCCGAAGATTGTGGAGTTGTGGTTTGTAGAGTGTAATTGGGAGGAGGGACTGCAGCATATGTACCACCCCCAGCTCCAGAGTGACTTGGGGTGGTTTGTACAGGAACATTAGATTGTACCCCCGGAATAGTAGAGGGTTCGGGGTTTGGAACAACAGGGGTATTCAATACCACTGGTGGTGCTGTCTGTTGTTGAGCCTGCATTAGAGTGTGCATAGCACTCAATGTATCTGCCATAGCTCGCAATTGTTGTTCTAAAGAAGAAATCCTCTGTTCATGAGCCTCATTGCTAGTCGAAGGTTCATGATCATTTTCTGCCATGTAAGTGGTAATTATTCGAGGAATAGATGATGAAACAGTCTGTTCTGAATCATCACTGTGTGAATCAGTATCTTTCCCAGGGCTTTTTACAGGAGTCAATACTGAAAAATTGGACTCTCCAAGGAAGTCTTCTGTGATCTCCGGATTACCACTTGGATGAGAAGAAGAAGAGGCTCTGGTCAAGGCTCCGGTCCTGGATCGAGTGCCGAGATAAACACCATCTTCAGAGTCTGATATAGCATCAGACCGTATGCTACCCCCAATATTTCTGGAAGTCATGTTTGACAGAAGCATAAAGAGGTTCATCTTCATCCAACATTGGTTCATATTGAATCCGTTCGAAAACAGATTGTCTTTTTGGTGAACAACAACATTGGATGACAACCCGAGGTTGGAAGTCACAACCATGCTTTTCATGGCGAATATGGGCAATGTCATAGCCAGATGGAGTGTCGATTCTCCGTTTGTTTTGTAAATATTCCCGGAGATCTGTAGGGATAGATTGGGAAGTATTGGAAGATAGTTTCTGTGTAGAAACTTGTCTTTTGTTCTTCTGTCTTCTTGGTTCTTGAGTGTATAGAGACCGATTAATTTGAGCCACATAGTTCCTGGCATATTCAACATCAGGGCCTAGTACACTTGTCTCAGTGGAACCGAACCGATTCTGATTAAGCTTATTACGAAGATCCGTAGGAGATTTGACTTTAATATCAGTCTTGGATACTTGTAATTTGCCTTTCTCAGACCGAGAAATTTTGAGATAAGGAAGATGAGTATTATTCCGACTAGGAGTCGGTAATAATCCATCTTTGGAGGAATTAGCCAAAAGGCGTTTTCCATTGTTTGATCTAGTAAGAGCACTAGTCAAATTAACTCCAGAGGTAAAGACCTTAGGAGTAGAGGAGTTGACTAAAGAGTCTTTCTCCTTGGTTGGCACAAGATGTACAAGTTGAGGGGGAATCATTTGTATGTTCTGTGGAAGAGAACCCCCAATCTGATTTTGAGAAACAGTCAAAGGACTGTATTTGTTAGCATACGCTGACTTCAGTTTGGACTTCTGGTCATACGCTGCCTTTTTATTAGCATACACTGGCTTTGGCTCAGCGTACGCTGCCTGATGTTGGCTTTTGTACGCTGCCTTTGCCGTACGCTGCCCTTTGAATGCCATACGCTCAGAGTCATCAATGGCTAAAGAGCCGACTGCTGTCGTAAGAATAGAGGGAGAAGGGACCTTGACATGTCCAGAGATGGTTTTCCTTGTACACGCTGACTTGGTTAAAGAACCAACTTTGTCAGTGTGACTAGGAAAAGCCACTGTTGCCGTGTTCAGAGAAGCAGAAGTGTGCTTTGTTGAAGTTGAAGATGTGTTCTTGTCAACGTGAGAAGTGACAGGAACATCTCGGGCTGTCGAAGAAGACTTGGGGACATAGACAGAGCGTCCCGTCTTCTTGGCAGCAGGAAGAGCGGAGGAAGCAGTTCGGCCCTCCTTCGCCTTGAGCATTTCTTCGTAAGCAGATTGGTCGAATTGTACGACCATCGTCTTCTTCGTCGAGCCGATCGACGAAGTATCGCATTGAGTTGTTGCTATCTCGTTGGAGGAGACAGCTTTCCCCAGCAGAGTCGCCAATTTGTTTTCCATAAATAAATTCACTTTATTTATTTTGTATCTGAGAAAATTACAACTGTAGGAATCTAATCTAGAAGACGATTACTTTATCCCTTGGACGATGCGATGAAGAAAACTCGAACTTCGAAGAACTTGGACAGCAACTGGGCAATCTCTCTGTTCTTTCTGAAAAATGACATGTAGTATCTGATAAAGATGAAGAAACTCTTTTTTATAGAGTTCAGGATAACTGTCCTTAAGCATACGCTCAGGTAGTTACTTGACATGTGCATAACTGCAGGGACGCGTGGCGAATTCTGATGGAGACACATTAGCGTGCGGTTGAAAGTAGTGGAGCATATTCAGGAGAGATTGATGGCCTGGATGCCACGTTGCATAACTTCTAGAGAAGTGGATAACTGGTACAGGACACGTGAGAACGTGTGTTGACTGTAATCCTGGATATGGTTGCTGTAATACGCTGCCTCGTTGAAGGAGAGTTATACGCTGACTTGGACAGCGTAGTGCCATAGGAAATCCATACGCTCACTTTATGGGCAAGGAGTCGTATGGAGATCATACGCTCGCTTGGTTAGCAAGGAATCATGTGAGGTCCATACGCTCACTTGGATGGGTGAAGAAGGAGTCATGTGAGGTCGATACGCTCACTGGAGAAGTGGCCACGTGGCTATCATCAATCTTCTTTGATACACCATATCTTTCCATAACTGACAAAATCTTCTCGAGCGTCGTGACTGCAGATTTGACGGCTGACAGACTGTCAAAACTGACAGTAATGATGGCTTTTGTATTTATAAAGGCTGCTGAGTTGTCCTCGTAAAAGACAAAACCGACTCTTCGAAAACCTATACGACGGTTACTTTTCTCGTGACAACTGTCTTTGCACGAAAGATGAAGTGTCAGATTCATTCCTCATTTAAACATATGCTGTGCTGTCACTTCAGTAAATAATAAAATATTTACTGAGCGTATGGCTTTTGAATGAGCGTACAACTCTGAACTGAACGTATGGCTCTTAACTGAGCGTATGGCTTCAACTGACATCTGTCTTTAAGCGTATGGATGAAAATGACAGCGTGTCATAATTTTCCACATCCTACAGTAGCCATGTGATGTGCTGTGATCTAATAAATAGTGAATAAATAATAGCACTGTTACCTCGCTTTACCTGTAACACCCGCTTTGATACCAATTGTAGGAATGGTATAGTAAAGCGTAATACTCTAGAGGGGGGTGAATAGAGTTGGCAGCGGAATAATGCTAATTAAAAAATGTTAGCAACACAATCACAGTATATAATCACAGTTGAAATAATGTAAAGGCAGAGTTCAGAAAGCAAACGCAAAGACAGCGATGTATACTGGTATCCCTCTGTTGAGGACTAATCCAGTCGGTAGAACTCTTGCTACCAGTTGAATCCACTATAGAAAAAATCGCAAGTTTTCTTACGAAGTCCTTGCAACTTCTACAACGCGAGCTTTGATACGAAGAACTCGTCCAACTTCAAATGTGAAGAGGTATTCTTCAATCAAGCCTTCTGATTACAATCTCTCAGAAACTTCTAGACCGTACCGCACTGGCAAATCGACTAGAGGATTGTAACTGGCTTGGGATCTGAAAATGAAAGCTCTAGAAAACTCTTTGGAAGGCAGAAAGCTTTTTAGATAGAGAGAAGATTGAAAGTGAATGAGTGAATTGAAATGATCGAAATCCATCTCTATTTATAGGAATTCCAAAGGGAGAACTCTGTCAGAATTCGGGCAGAATTCGGGCAGAACTCGATGAGCAAATCTCGGTCAAATCCGTAACTGCAGGAGGACCAAGTTCCAGAAAATTCAAAAATCAAACGGCCACCAACCGAACTCTGGCCGAACTCTGGCCGAACTCTGGCCGAGTTCTGTCAGGGTTAGGTTAGGGTTTTAAAATAGATTTTTGGTGATTTTTGAAAACCTTTTTGTAAACATTTTGATAGGTCATTTTAAAAACATTTTGAACTATTTTGGGGATAGCCTATTTGCCAGTACGACTCGGTGTACAACGTATTCCTAGACTCAAATAAAGTAAAAAATTACATTGCATAGGAAGTACAGACTCAAGTAGGCAAACAGATCTTCAGTCTTGAACGGAGTGAATATCCAATCTTGCTTATGTCCAAGAAGCTGAGATGTCCCAACAAGCTTCGTATATCCAGACAGAGTTTTGATCAATTATTAAAATCAGGTTGACTATGACCAATGGGCCAACAGGAAATTCTTTAGAGATCATGTTGACTTCCAACGTCTCGTCTGGAATTTCATCGTAGAGCTTGGACGTCTCTGGAACAGGATGAGCTGCTAAGAAATCTGCGAGTGCTTGACCTTTGACAGACTTTTGTGGAACATACACCATGTCATATTGGACTAGCAGAATGGCCCATGTAGCCAGCCGAGAGTTGAGCGTGCTAGGTTTCTTCATCAGTACCCGAAGAGGATTAACTCGGGATATAACATGAATGGTTTGAACAATGATATAATACCGCATCTTTTGAACAACAAACATAAGAGCTAGGCATTCTTTTTCGACCGGACTATAACGGTGTTCAGCACCAATTATAGTACGACTGAGATAATAGATAGCTTGTTCGTGGCCTTCTTTGTTCTTTTGGGCAAGTAAAGCACCCAATGAATGGTCCATGGTACGAACATATATTAAGAATGGTATGCCAGAGATTGGTGGTACCAAGACTGGTGGATTCATGAGATATCGCTTGATGTCATCAAATGCTCGTTGACATTCTTCGGTCCAAACGAAAGATACACCCTTCTTCATTAGTTGAGTAAATGGTCTGCAGCGTCCAGATAAGTTCGAAATGAACCTCCTGATGTACGCAAGTCGACCTTGGAATCCTCGTAGCTCTTTTAGATTGCGTGGAGGACGCATCTCTTGAATGGCTTTGATCTTCTCGGGATCCATGTGTATACCCTTAGAGGTAATAACGAAGCCAAGAAACTTACCACTAGAGACACCTAAGAATGACTTGGTGGGATTCATCTTGAGCTAATGTTGGCACATGAGATTGAAGATAGTTCTCAGATCTTGGATGTGATCTTCTTTCAGACGACTTTTGACGGCGATATCGTCAACGTAACATTCGACAGTTTTGCGAAGATGATCTCTGAAGATGGTACTCATAGCTCATTGGTATGTTGCACCAGCGTTCGTGAGACCAAATGGCATCACTGTGTAACAGAGACTCCACGAGGAGTGCAAAAAGAAGTATGTTTTTCATCTTCAGGATTCATCCGAATCTGATTGTATCCGGAGCATCCATCCATGAAAGATATTCTTTCGAACCCACAATTATTATCGATCATGACGTCCGTAATAGGGAAAGGGAATTCGTCTTTTGGACATGCTTCATTAAGATCTCGAAAGTCGATGCAGACTCGAACTTTGCCGGTTTTTTTTAGAACTGGGACAACATTAGCTACCAAATCAGGATGCTGCTCTTCTCTGATAAAGCCGCAAGCTATAAGCTTCTTGACTTTATCGTCGATTGCATCCATCATTTCTGGCTTGAAATGCCGTTTTTGTTGTTTGACCGATTTTGCATTCGGTAAGATGTTCAGTTTATGAGTAGCGACTTTAAGATCCAGTCCTGGCATGTCTTAATAGCTCCAGGCAAAGACATCAATATATTCTTTAATCAGAAGAATTAACTCTTGTTTATCCTCTTCTGAAAGATTCTTGCTAATGAATATTGGATGAGGTGACCCGTTCTCTCCTACGTCAATTTGAACCAATTGATCTTCGGTAGGAGGTTACCTTTGTTTGAATCGGAGTTCCCATTGAGTATCCATTCGTTGAGCCCAAGGTTCTATTTCAGAACTTTCTTCAACATCCTCGTCATAGCCTTCTGAAAGTTTGGCAGAGACCATGTTAGAAGACACAGTCAATCGATGAATTTGACCAATACTGGTGTCAAAATTCCATGATCTGGAATCAGAAGAGTTAGAGCGCTCTTCACTATCAGAGTCAGAAATTGCTGGGGATAACATTGGAGGAGAAGCATATCCAAGACCTCTTTTGGTCCTGCTGTAGTACATCTCTGACTTTTCTTTTGGAACAGCTGTACGAAGAGGAGTCTTTCTACCTTTACCGTAGTTGAGGCCGCTCTTGAAGTCATAACCCATTTTTTGGATGATGTCTTTTGATTGTTGACTGTAACGCCGATGTTGGAGATGTCCTGTATCGTTAAGTTTACTATCATCCGTATAACTGAATTGTTGTTCTGGTCCTTTACTAAAAAGTATTGGACTTTCGCCCTTCTTTCGAGAAGGGACAATACGGTAAGAGTCATCTGGGTCTTCAAATGAGACTTCTGTTTGAAGAGATTGTACAACTCCCATTGTAAATGATTTGAAGCTATCTAACATATCCAAATAGCATTTAGTATAATAAATGACATCAGTATACTGGAAAGTAGATGCTTTTTCATTGATCTGTATATTTACAATAGGACCTTTAGCCTTAACATGCTTGGTCAGATTGATTACAAGAGGGGGAGAAGAAAAACGAGGAGGAGGATTAGCTTTGTTACGACGGAGGTCGATAACAAACGGCTCAGAGGAGGTGAGCTCCCTTTTTTCCTTGTTATGAGGTAGATCTATAACAAATGGCTCAGAAGAAGTGAGCTGCTTTTTGTCCTTGTTACGACGTAAATCAATAACAAGCGGCTCAGAAGAGGTGATCTTCCTTTGATCATGATCATCATCCGTTGGTTTCTTCTGAACTGGCAAGTGAATAGCCAGTGGCTTAGAAGATTGAGGACGAGAAGCACGCCCTTTAACAGGTATGATAAAGGTATCTTTGGGCACTGCTTCTGATTCTTCTTCAGTATCCAGAGATAAGACAACCTTCATGAATTCATCCTTGTACATGCGAGCATCGTTGCAGCATGCTTCAACGCCTTTGAAAGGATAAAGATCAGCAACTTCCTTCTGAACTTCTCCATTGTCATCAACATATTTAAAATATTGATAAAGAGTTGATGGAACAATGTTGTGTTCATGTAGGAATGGTCTCCCCAATAAAGCATTATAAGAACAACCATGATTGTCGATGATATAGAAGGTCACTTTTGTGCGCAGATTACCTATTTGGAGTTTTAGGCGGATCTTGCCCAAAGGTTCACTCCTTCCCTGATTAAACCCAAGAATAGTGGTGATTGTACTAGAGAGACTATGTACTGGGATTTTCAACGCATCCAACATTGTCTTTGGCATGATGCTAAGGGCAGACCCTGGGTCTATCAGAATACGATCGACTTTCATCGAGTCGATATATCCTGTATAGTAGAAAGGACGGTCATGCCTGTTGTCTTCTATTAACAAGTCATCTTGAGTGAAAGTTATGTTTGGAATTAACTCCAACACGCTATGACAATGGAGGCAAGAAACTGGTTTTGCTTCCGGCTTCTTCAGAAGGGCTAAGCAGGTTTCAGCTTGCATGAGAGCTTCGCTTAGAGTTTTCTGTGTCTCTTTGGAAAGGCGTGGATAGCCGGGCCGGTGTATTAGCTAATTGAGCCAAAATATCAAAATTGTAGGGCTTTTCAAGCCCAGAAGGAGATGTCTTCTTCAAGGGTTTATCGAAGCGGACTTGCTGTTTGCCTTTATCAGCGATCGTTGGCTTGGAAGGAATGGGTATCACCACTGGTGAAGAAGCAGTAGGAATATCCTCAGTAGAAGCAGGCTGCACCGGAACAGGTTCAGAGGAAGAGGCAGGATTCTCTTGGTTTTTAGGATAATCTTTTAGATAAGCTTTTCCTGACCTAGTGCCCAACAGGATTTCTTCATCAACTATGGGATCAAAGGACACCATATTGTAAATCTTTGTCTTGCCCTTGGAGCGGTCTTTCTTCTTAGAAGAAGAGGGAAGTTCGAACTCTGAAGCAAGATCCGGATGAATCCACATAATTTTGCCGTTGTCAAGAGACAAGGGGATGAGACCTTCACTTTGTGGAGGAGGAAGATTCTCAATCTCGAGAGTAGCTCTGGGAATAGGAATGATACCATGCTGCACCATCTGCGGAGGAAAATCACCGAATTGGACCGAGACCATATTTGCAGTAACAGTCTTCTCATCTTGTTGCAGAGTAACGACACCAGTATTGACCAACTCTTGAATTTTGCCTTTGAGCACATAGCATACTCTAGTAGGGTGTCCAATGAACCTGTGGTAGACACAATATTTAGGATGATCTGTCTTACCGACTTCATCAGGTTTTTTTGGGTCTGGGAGCTGAATCTTGTTGCTTTTGAGCAAGCAATCAAAGATGCTTGCCGTGTCATTCTCGTCAAAGGAATACTCTACTTTAGGACGAGGTTCCCTTGGTGGAGGTGCTGAAGGAGTAGGAGTGGACGTAGGAGGAGCTATGTTAACCGCCAGAGATTCTTTGTTCTTGTTCAAATTGATGTTCAAAGTTTCTTTTGGTTTACGGTTGTTCTGGCGATTGCCACCACCTGATGTTTGATGTTCATTCCGGTCGGGGTTAGACATTTGTACCCCTAGTTGCTTAAACTTGTCAGTGCTAACTTCAGCAGCTTTAGCATTGACAATGAAGGATGGCCAGTCTTGGAATTGGGTCGACCCTGTCCACATGCTGATGATAGACAAAAGATTTGCCTTGCAAGTATCAATAGTGACAGCGGCCGGAGTCCCTGGAGGCATCTTTAGGGCTTCACGGCGGAACCGTTCGATGAAACTTTCAGCGGTTTCATTATGTTTCTGTTTGATTTTGTTGAGAGCCGACATAGTCATGTCGTTGAATCCCTCATAAAATCATTCCAGGAAGATTTGTTTGAGACCTGAGAAAGAGGTGATACAACCATCGGGCAAGCTTCTGTACTAGTCATATGCTACGCCAGCTAAACAGCCAACGAATACTCTGGTAAGAAGAGCGTCATTTGGTTGGAGTTGAATGGTCATTACCTCAAAGTGATTGATGAACTGGCTTGGAGAAGTGCTGCCATCAAACAGAGAGATTGTTGGGATTTTATATTTAGGAGGAAACGGGACTTCCTTTCATTCAACTGGGTATGGCTGCTTGATCCCCAATCTTTGTAAGTTGTCTTTCTCCTTAAAAGCTTCGAACTGAGTTCTCAAGAGTTTGACAGCTTCATTGGCATCTTCTGATGATGAAGAAGGAGCAGGTAGAATCTGAGTGTTAGGAGGAGGAACTGCATGGTAAGTACCACCCCAGCACCTGACTGACTGGGTATAGGTTGAACTTGTACAGAGGGTATTTGAGGAGATACCACCCCCAACCCAGCGTTGACAGGTACCGAAGATGCTATAATTTTAGGACTTACGGCAGGTACAGTCGGTGGTGCGGCATGTTGTGCCACAATAATAGAATGCATACTAGCGACCATTTCAGCCATGGTCTTCAGTTTGTCTTCAAGTGCAGCAATCCGTTGTTCTTAATTTGCTGAGGTTGAAGCATCTGGGTCCTCATTGACAACATAAGCTGTCACTTCTCTTGGTACAGTAGAGGACACTGTCTGTTCAGAGCTTTCGATGTATGCATCGTAGTCGGAGAAAGAGTCGTCTCCTGACTGAGAAGTAGGAAGATAACCAGAAGGATCTTGAAGAAGATTCCTTTGACCGATTGTGTCTCGGCTTCGGGACCGGGTATGTCGAAATACTCTTTCAGAAGTTTCTTGAAGTAAATCTAGATACCGCTGGCTTGGTTTGCGAGGTTTGCCGTGCTTAGAGCACCTTCTACCCCCAGTGTCTCGGGAATTCATGTTGACAGAAGCGTACAACACTTCTTCATTCTCTGACATAGCTTCAGAGTTTGCAAAAGTCAGACGATCGAAGACAGATCTTTTTGTTGTTTGACAACAACATTGGATGATGACTTTGTGATTGCAATGATGATCAGATGATTGAGATGGAGGTATTAAAACATTGTCCCATTTTTGTCTGAGATGTTCTCGGAGATCGAAAACAACAGCAGGATGAGAAAAACTCTGAGGGATCTGTTCTTTGATAATGTTCGGAACATGATTTCGATTCTTCAAATATTTTGTCCCTTGAGTATACAGGGAAGTGCTCACTTCATTGGCATAGGTGTCAGGATTTTTAACCCTGGAGATTTGTTTTTGATGATGTTTGGTCTTCGGCATTGGCTGTTTGCGTTTCACCGAAGTGGGTCTTTTAAGATAAGTTCTGAGATCAGCAAATTCACCCCCAGGGACTTCCGTTTGAGACACCAACAGTTTTCCCTGTCTTGAGCGGGATATCTTGAGAGTTGGGAGATCTTGAAACTCTGCTACCGGAGTAGGCAGAATACCTCTTTGATCAGTACAAGTTCTCTTGTCATGAAGGAAAGAAGAATCCTTATTTGAAAGAGTTCTAGTACTGACTGGTGCCGAGGCACATTCAGATCGATCTTCTACGGTAAAAACAGAAGAAGATTGAGAAAAGACCAAAGGGCCTTTTCCTTTGTTTTGTGAAGAAGAGTTAGCTAAAGAGCGTTTCCCTCTGTTCTCTTCCAAGTCATAGGATAAGGAAGTTTGAGAAAAGACCAACGGGCCTTTTCCTTTATTTTAAGGATGAAGAGGAATAGCCAAAAGACTACCCCCAGTGGATTGCGCAGGAGCAACAGGGAATTTGAGAGGAGAAGCAGAGCTTTTCCCCTTGTTATGAGAAGAAGAGAGTTTAGCCAAAAGGCTGTCACTCTTAGATTGTGCAGGCATGATTTGCGCATGAGTTGATGGTGCACTGGCCATTTGCGCATCAATGACTCTGGCAAAAAGTGTACTGGTTTTAGCCACAGAAACTGTAGTTTGCGTATCAGGAGTTCTTGCTACAGAGTGCTTAGGATGGACTCTGGTTGCTGGAGTGTTGTTTTGCGCAGGAAGATTGGCAGCCAACTGCGCCAGAGGTATAGGAGTCTTGTACTTAGCCAGGGCAGCATATGAAGTCTTCTGTGTACTAGTAACAACAGATTGTGCAGCAATGGCAGAGACAGATTGTGCAGCAGGCTTGGTGACAGAAGCCTTGGACTACGCAGCAGTCTTGATGGCAGACTGCGCAGAAGTCTTGCTGGCAGAAACTTTGGACTGTACAGCAGTCTTTGGGACCCACACTGGGTACACTTTGCTTGTGGCAGAAGTTGTTGCAGTGTGAGGAGTGGTCTTGGAGTTGATCATGGCTTCATAGGCTGTCTGGTTGACCTTCACAACCAGAGTCTTCTGCGTCTTTCCGATAGACGCTACGTCACATTGAGTTGTCACTTCCTCGTCGGAGGAAATAGTCGTCCCCAGCAGAGTCGCCATTTTGTTTGCAAAAACAAAAGTATGAAACTTTATTGATACAAACTTTGTAAAGATTACAAGAATTCTGGAAAAGTACAACTGTAGGAATCCAATCTAGAAGACGATTGCTTTATCCCTTAGACGATGTGAACTTTGAAGACGGTAACCTCTGAAGTTGACTTAAAGGCAAAAGCCTCGAAGAATTGAAGGCAAAGCCTCAGAAGAATGCAGCAGCACTTGGGCAAGAACTCCTAGACTCTCTGATAATTCTGATCTGTGATCTCTGATCTCCTTGAATGGAGACTTAAAACTCTATTTATAGAGTTCTAGAAATAACTAACTTTTAGTTATTTTGGACTGCGCATGATGGATTGCGCATGAATTGGATTACGCGACAGTGGACCGCGCAGGCAGTTGTCTGATCATGGGCCAACTGTCTTGGACACATGGCATCATTTGATTGAAATGTGCATGATCGTGCATAGACGGTTGCCACGTAATGAGCAATTGATGGCATGAATGCCACGTATATGTTGTCAGTTGTGTTGATAGAGCGCGCAACCTGAATTGCGCTGGCTTTGGATTGTGCAGGAATGGACTGCGCAGGCATAGATTACGCCAGTATGGATTGCACATCAGATAGGCTGGCAGATTGCGCTGCTAGCTGTCCTCGAGCGCCGTGCTGCATGATTAAACAAACAGTTGCCTCGTTCTCCGTGCTGTCAGCTGTCAGAAGATTTGATTGTGTCAGGTAATGATGATGATTTGCCACGTCAGCCTGCGCGCTTGAAAGTGTGCGCAGTCTAGTGTGCGCAATCTGTATGCTGCGCAATCTGATGTCTGTGCAGTTCATTTGAAAGATGCATTTCTTGATCTTCATGACTTTGTTGATATATACAACTTGATTTTTTAGGACCTACAGTCATCATACAAACTACCTTCAACTTAACTTGCATCTTATTTGTCCAACAACAATGCTCAACATAATTTTCGTTCATTCGATCAGAGTATCCCCGAGTTATTGCATATCGTCTTTGATATGCCTCAATACCATCGTCGATATACATAACTTGAACATCTTTTTTTCTCATAAGCTCAAACTCATTGCAATCATTACCACTATCCAAACTCGAATACGAATCAAGTCTCACAATTATCAAGATCCATTCAGTTGTAACTACTTAACATCGTCGTGACACAATTTCAAATTCACATATCCCACTACTAAAATCTGTCAAATCAGCGACGCATCAAGACGTCGCTAAATAGGGAAAATACGTCGCTAATTTCTATTAGCGACGAATTTAGCGACGTTTTCAAGTAGTCGCGATTAACCTAGTCGCTAAACAAGAAAACGTTGCAATACGTCGCTATTGCGACGAGCTTTAGCGACGCTGCTACGTCGCTAATTTAGCGACTGCCAGCAACGTAAAACATCATCATTTACCGACGTATACTAGCGACGTTAAGCGACTTGACATGCATCGATACTGACCTGGCTTGAGAGCCATATGACGACGTTCTACGACTTTTCTACGTCGCTACAGTACCGACGTTTAGTGACGATCAGCGACGGTTTTCCTCACAGTTAGCGACGTTGATAGCGACGTTATTGTCGTCGCTGAACGTCGAAAATCGTCGATGAACGTCGCTAATATTAAAAAAATTAAAAAAATACAGCATTTGCAGCATTCCCTGCAGCATTTGCAGCATCCCCTGCAGCATTTGCAGCATCCCCCACACCATTTGTTACAGCAACAACGGTGTGTATCACGAACACAGTATCAAACAACACAGATACACACAATCACGAACACGTTTGAAACACAATCTCATCAATCAACACAGATATATAAAAATTTGTAACAACAATGTCAAACATAATGGTCCACAACTTAATTGCCAAGTATGGGAACGAATGGCTCAGAACACAACCTAAAATTCATTCTAGCATACATTAGTGTGAATCATCTATGTTCTGTACATATGGTGTAGTATATGTTCTTATCGTATGTAGTATCTGAAGAATGTAACAGAATCAAGATGAACTCACATAACGTAATACTAAGACATCATCTACTACTATATATATAAGATATAGTGATAGGTTGTCGTATCATCATTGCCGAGGGATGAGGGTCGGAGGACAGTCAACTTTATCTACGGCTACATAGTTTCTGCCTCGCCAGTCGAATGACTGCAGGGACTATGTCCTGATCACGATGTCGTACCGTAGATTAATGCAAATGGAGCTGGAGCCAAAATACAGAAACCAAAATATGATATCCACCTCAAGTGTAGAGTCGGGGGAGAAGAACTTTTCCACCCTCTCCCTCTCTCACGCTATCAACGTCACAACTTTTCCACCTCAAGTTCTGATCAAGCATCTTCTTTCTCATCTCCTCCACCATGGCTCTGAACCCATCTGCTCCTCCCTACTTCCCTTCTTCTTATTTGACTCTCTCAGCCACATATGATATCCAGCTCAAGTGTAGAGTCGGGGGAGAAGAAGTGGACAGGAAGATGAGGGGGAAGCAGCACAGCCGGCGGCATGACCCGGAGGAAGTAAAGAGGTTTTCTTCAACATACGTAGGAGAACTATAAGGATATATCTTTTCACAACATATCACCTTGTCAAAGACCCTTAATGTGACATCCATGTTACCGCGGTGTCGGAAGACTAACATGTCATAATTTTCTAAGCCATGTATTTTGACATAATCCTCCAACCGGATTTCAGTTCTATGTAATAATGCAAGATTACTACATAGGAGGAAAGAGTTGGGAGGATTATGTCAAAACACACGGCTTAGAAAATTATGACATGTTAGTCTTCCGACACCGCGGTAACATGGTTGTCACATTAAGTGTCTTTGACAAGATGATGTATTGTTAAAAGATATATCCTTATAGTTCTCCTACGGATTTGAAGAAAACATCTGTACTTCCTCCGGGTCATGCCGCCGGCTGTGCTGCTTTCCCCTCTTCTTCCTGTCCACTTCTTCTCCCCCGACTCTACACTTGAGCTGGATATCATATGCGGCTGAGAGAGTCAAATAAGAAGAAGGGAAGTAGAGAGGAGCAGATGGGTTCAGAGCCATGGTGGAGGAGAGAAGAAGAAAGATGCTTGATCAGAACGGATGGCTCAGAACACAACCCAAAATTTATTCTAGCATACATTAGTGTGAATCATCTATGTTCTGTACATATGGTGTAGTATATGTTCTTATCGAATATAGTATCTGAAGAATGTAACAGAATCAAGTTGAACTCACATAATGTAATACTAAAACGTTATCTACTACTATATAAGATATAGTGATAGGTTATCGTATCATCATTGTCGAGGAGGAGCCACTTCCCCCGGCTCTACTGAATCAATGCCATCCAAGGAAGGCAAAACTGAATCAGCATTGTCTTCCGGATCGTCCTCATCAAGGCATAACGGGTTGCTCAGCGTGCCCAGCTTCTTCAACTTCTCGCTGGCTGCAGAGTCGAAATGGGAACGGGTCCTCTTTGCCGGCCCGGAGCTCTGACTCGCACTCGTCGCCTCGCTACCGGTTTTCTCTACTCCTCTGACGCGGGTCATAAGAAAAGAAATTTCGTACCTCTTCTTCACATAAACATCATTGCCGCCTTGTACTGGAGCCTCCTAGTCTGTGACGCTATCCAACTTCTCGGTGTCTACATTGTCACTCGAATCTTCCCTTCGACTCGTATCGTCCTCTTATTTGCCTGTCTTTTTGCTCTCTGTCTTGCAATCATCTGCTATCACCGCCGAATCATTCGACTCATTCTCCGAGTCTTCCTCCTCCTCCTCGGAGTCATCGGAGAAGGAGCTGAATCATTCGACTCATTCTCCGAGTCTTCCTCCTCCTCCTCGGAGTCATCGGAGAAGGAGCTGAATCATTCGACTCATTCTCCGAGTCTTCCTCCTCCTCCTCGGAGTCATTGGATAGCGTCACAGACGAGGAGGCTTGAGTACAAGGCGGCAATGATGTTCAAGCGCTTGAAGCTGTTGGCCGTGCTATTTTCCTGATGACCTCCTCTGGTCAAAGCATCTGCCACCGCCTGGTGCAAGGCATCTCCACGATGATCCTGGGAAGCTAATAGGGACCTGATGAGACCCACCAAAGTGCCATCCTCAGGCTCTGCAGGCTGGACGGGCTGAATTGGTGGTTCTCCTTCGGTAGGCATGACTCTGGAGGCTACTCTTGAATGTTGGGCTTGATCTCCAGGTTGCTGCTTGTCCGCGGGAGATGCTTCGCCTTGCTGATCGGCAGGTCCATGAACAATGTCGCTGAAGAAGACGACATAGAAAACAATAAGGAAGGACTAGGACAGATCAACGATACAAGCATGTGATCAGGTCAAGATTACAGGGATTCAAAAGATACGAGCAGAGATCAAGGGCGAGTATTGATTGAGACATCTATTCGGTAAACCCTCACATATCTTGATTTACAAGACCTGCATGGGCTACCACTTAAACCATGTCACGCCCCAGAACCAGAATACTGGAGAGCGGGGACAGACATAGCCAGCTACGTATATAGAGATGGAATCTATCTCGCTATACGGTCACGGCTGTCTAGATACATGAGGGTTTAACTACAATCCATCAGTCACCTATGGTCATGAACAAGCCTATTGTCTCAATCTCAAGCAAGTAGTAACAGTATACAAGATGTCAGAGCACCAAATATATAATAGCAAGGCGTCACATACATTACATATTCGGATGATCATGAAGCTAGTCGTACAAAATGTCAGGACTAGCAAGAGTTTCAGTCATACATAATCAACCCTAGGATCTGTCAATCATGTTACAGCCCGTAGGCAGACAGTAAATAAGGATGCAATACGAGCTAACACGTGCTCGCCGGCTAAACGCCTAAAAAGAATAATTTTACAATAAAGTGGGAGAACAAAAAGAAACCCACTCGTTGCCAGGATTACGCCTGGTAGTCACCATCTGGCTGGAAGGTCGGTAGATCCTCTGGTGCTGCTCCGATATCTGGCCATACAAAACCAGCTGGGTCAGACCCCAGAAAAAGCAAGTGCCAAAAAGGAGGCTTCACTTAGGAACTAAAACCAGCATATCACAAATAATAGTAAAGGTAATTAAAAGATACTGATAATAACTAAGATAACAATAATATATTGAGCACGGAGAAACCATTCAAGTAGCCAGACTGTAACCCTTAAACCAAACAAGGACCGGGGTTGCAATCCTTCGCCTGAATAGAACTGGACCCCTGATCTTTATTGTTAAGGCCAATATAAATAATTATGGTATTGAAGTAAGGTAAAACATGACGAGCATGACAGGGGTTGCAAATAAGACAATAAACGAAGAGAGGACACAGAACTGCTCCGGAGCCAGGTTACAATCCTTAAACCAAACAAGGATCGAGGTTGTAACCCTTCGCCTGAACAGAACTGGACCCCCGATCGTTATTATCACGCCCCAGAACCAGAATACTGGAGAGCGGGGGAATGACTCAGCCAGCTACGTATTACGGGTAGATGAATACCGTATAATACGATCAATGCTGTCTAACCAGACGAGGGGGTACATACTACATGAAAGTCTTGCTATGGTCACTTCACATCTATTGTCTCAATCATTCAAACAAGAAGCAAAAATAGAGAACATGTAAGATAAAGCAGTAAGGCGTCCCAAACGCTCAGTCAAAATGTTCTTGATATCTGGCTTTACAAAACACAGCCAGATAATGTAGTCAATATACACAATTGTTATCAGCTGCAGCCTGACTTAATTACAATTATGTAAAAGTAAGTGCAAGACAATCCGACTAAAATATCGATGCCAAACGGCTAAGTATGAAGTAAATAACAAAACGAGCGGTGGAGTAAGGAAACCCACTCGAGTCCTCCTGCGATCATTCCCCTAGTATTGACCATCTTGGAGGTAGAAGTAAGCTGGATCCTCGGGGACTGGCTCTAAATCTGGCCATACAAAACTAGAGAGGTTAGACCTCTAATAGCAAGTACCACAAGGAAGCACGATATAAAGGATTAAACCAGTAAGTAAGAGGATATAATAATAGATCTCTGCTTTCCACTAGGATTCACATAACATCACGACACTTTGAACCAACCTCCCAACCAAACAAGGACAGAAGTTGGCCCGTCATGTCCTGACATTCTGATCATCTCAGTTAGGCAACAGAGTAGGTACAGTACACAAACAAATCATCTTGAACGGCCAATCAACTACTACGGCTTGCTATTGTGAGTCCCAAGTTATCCTGGAATTATGCAAATAGGGATTCCTCAGTTCTTACTATGTGCGAGCAAGGCTAGTCTATCCAGTCAATCAATTGCGCCAATCATATAATTAGACGAGTTCCAGCGGGACGCCCGCCGTTAATATATCATGTACAATTTAATAATATAAGCAGATACCATTCCCTGCCCGTGTGACAGATTTACAGTATCTGTGGAAACCAGCCGGCCTGTCGGGCACTACTAGTCCCAAGAGGGCTGCCATATAAGAACTCGGAAATCCATTCTATCCATGAAATCATTATTTTATTTAACTTAATAGTCTCTACGTTGAGTGAAGTCCCATGCCGTGGATCATGGTCATTCAAATGAGTACTTCCGTACAAAGTACGATATGCCTGACTCTACAACAATACCCGTGTGGTTAGGTTGTAGGTCTTACATAGCATAATGCAACAATCAAACTAACCACAAAATAATCATGCCTTGACCATAAAGTACACATGCTATTTTGTAAGATAAATAGATAACTAAATAAATAAATAAATAATTTGAAGCCTGTATGTGCCTGTATGCCAATATTCGGGATCGGCTAATCGATTACAATAGTTCATAACATGAACGTGTCTTATTCAATTAATTCAATAAGACGACTAGCCAGCCTCTTAGTTCCAACTAGGAACGCATGATCAATTATTAGTCAATGTCACAATCATTATCAATGGTGACAAGGCATGAAAGTCAATTAGTATTAAATGGGGTCGAGCCTATAACTCTCAGGGTTAAGTTCCAGTCTTACTGGGTATCCATGGATCAATCAGGACACAAAGCGCATTCCACATAACAATCTGTATTAACAATATTAACATATCATGATTTTATCAAGTTCGTGCCAAAAGGCGTAAGGATATAATGAAGAATTATCATGCCACCATTAAATGAATAAGTTATAGAACAAATAAAAATACCCAGGTCAGGAAGTCACGCCAACAAGTCTATGCTAAGGCCAACAAGTCACGCCAACAAGTCTATGCTAAGACCAATAAGTCACGCCAAGTCTAGTAGGTAGGGGTGAGCGTATAAACAGCGTGAGCGTGAAAAGTGGTTCACGTTGGCACGCACAGCGTGAGCGTGAAGGGAAATTCACGCACTCGTAACGTGAGCGTGAAAAGCGTGATAAAAAATTCACGCACGCACGCAGAAATGTGTGTGACTAAAAGTCCACGCACGCACGCAAAGACGTGAGCGTAACAAAAAATTCACGCTGACACGTAGGAACGTGTGCGTGACTCAAAATTCACGCTAACACGTAAAGACGTGTGCGTGACTAAAAATAAACGCACGCACGTAAGAACGTGAGCGTGACTGAAAATTCACGCACGCTCGTCAAGACGTGAGCGTGACTAAAAATTCACGCTAACACGTAAGGACGTGTGCGTGACTGAAAACTCACGCTGGCACGTAAGAACGTGAGCGTGACTGAAAATTCACGCCAACACGTAAAGACATGTGCGTGACTAAAAACTCATACTGGCACGTAAGAACGTGAGCGTGACTGAAAATTCACGTCAACACGTAAAGACGTGTGCGTGACTGAAAACTCACGCTGGCACGTAAGAACGTGAGCGTGACTAAAAATTCATGCCAACACGTAAAGACGTGTGCGTGACTAAACCTTCGTTCCAAGCCAGAAATGAAGTTCCCATGGTTCAGAATGGTAAAGAAATGAGAAGCTCAACAACATGAACTATCTATTCCGAAAAGCACGCAAGGTTGGGAGATCAAAACCCATGAACAACCGAGAATACAACAACTTAGATCTAGAAGAAACAAGTCAAAGAAATCAAAAATGCTAAGTAGTAAACTCTCTTAGAATCGTGAGAGGAAGAATAATGAACCATAAAAATGGTTCTCCAAGTGGAAGCAAGAAGCAAGATGTACTTGCCTGCTATTGGTTGGTGGAAGAGAGTGGTGAGGAAGAAGAAGAAGTAATGGTGAAGGAGAGTTATGAGGAGACAGAAGGGGATGAGGGCTTTAAATAGGAAGGGTGGTGGTAGGTGGGGTTTATGGGGTTCGGTTCATGTGAACCACCATGACCCCAAAAATAACCAACCATGGCCGAACCACAATAAGTCTAAAGCAGAGAAGTTAAAAGCAAAAAATAAAATGCAGGAATAAAATTGCAGGAAATAAAATTATAGGAAATAAAATGCAGATAATTAATTAACATAAAATTAAAGGAATTTAATTACAGGATAATACATGATAAATACTAAATAAATATATATGAGTTGTACGTATATAAAAATACGCATTCTGGGAACGGGGAGTGACATCTCTACCCACCTTAGAAAAATTCTGTCCTCGAAATTTCAAATCCAAGCAGGTAGAAATATCGGAGCTAAACTAATACAAGCAATTCTAGTGAGCAAGCAATCATTTTTACCATATCAAAAGTAAGTACTATATATGTAAATTCATCAATCTACGATATCAAGTAGCTCTACCCATAAGGTGATAAGCATGAAGAATCAAGACAATCAAGGTATACTTGAAAGAGATATACCTTATGAGTCAAACAGGTGTGGATACCGTGATCGGATATCATCCTCACGTTCCCACGTTGACTCTCCCAAGGAGTGATGACCCCAAGCAACACGGACAAGACTAATTGTTCGGTTCTTAAGTATCTTCTCTCTTCGGTCCAAAATGGACACAGGCTGTTCCTCGTAAGACAGGTTGGTACCAACAACCAGCTCCGAATGATCGAGGATATGGCTTGGGTTCGATACATACCTACGTAATTGAGATACATGAAATACGTCATTTACCTCTCGTAACGAAGGTGGGAGGGATAAACGATAAGCAACATCGCCTATCCGATCAAGGATAACAAATGGGCCCACGTACCGCGGACTCAATTTCCCGCAAACGCCAAATCTAATGACCCCACGAGTAGGTGAGATCCGCAAGAATACGTGGTCCCCAACAGAGAACTCTAATGGCCTACGATGCTGGTCCGTCCAATGACGATGCCGGTCCTGTGCAACTCGAAGTCGCTCTCTAATTCCCTTAACCACTTCAACCGTCTGAACAATCATTTCTGGGCCTAACATCTTCCTCTCTCCGATATCATCCCATGCAAGCGGTGACCTGTACTTCTTATCATATAGTGCTTCGAATGGCGCCATCTGGATACTGGCTTGATAACTATTGTTGTATGAGAACTCGACTAAGTGCAGGTGACTCTTCCAAGACCCTCCAAAATCTAGAGTGCAAGCTCGTAACATATCTTCTAAAGTCTGAATCGTTATTTCTGATTGCCCATCCGTCTGCGGATGGTAAGCCGTGCTAAATCTTAACTTGGTACCCAGACTATGATGTAAGCTCTTCCAGAAATATAATGTAAAGCGGGTATCTCTGTCTGACACAATACTGACAGGGACTCTATGCTGCCTGACTATATGTTGCATATACAATTCTGCCAACTTTTCTGTAGATTGCCCTACTCTGAAAGGAAGAAAATGTGCTACCTTCGTAAGTCGGTCCACTATTACCCAAATAGCGTCCTTACCACTTGGGGATCTTGTTAAACCGGTCAAGAAGTCCATTATAATATGCTTCCATTTCCATTCCGGAATAGGAAGCGGTTGCAATAACCCAGCTGGCCTCTGCAGTTCTGCCTTCACTTGCTGACATACCAAGCAACGGGAAACAAATCTAGCTATCTCCCTCTTCATCCCGTTCCACCAGAAATGCTGCTTGATATCTTGGTACATCTTGGTCCCTCCAGGATGAATAGAATACTGAGAACTGTGAGCTTCTGCCATAACCTCCTGTCTGATATCTTCACTAGGCACACATAGATGTGATCCAAACCTAAGTGTGCCATCTTCATGAATTCTCATCTCCTTCCTGAGTCCTGACTCACATTCTGCCCTAAGCTTCTAAATTCTTGGGTCCTGTGCCTGAGCTGCCTTGATCCTGCCTACCAAGTCGGATTGAACCTGCAGACTTGTTAGAACTTCTACATCACTAGGAAGTATAACTTCGATGCCCATCTCCTGAAGGTCTTCTAAGATATGCCTCTGTGTTGTCAACATAAATGTGCCGCCTCTCCTGCTGAGAGCGTCTGCTACTACATTAGCCTTGCCTGGATGATACTGAAGCTCTACGTCATAATCCTTGATCAACTCCAGCCATCTTCTCTGCCTCATGTTTAGTTCCTTCTGAGTAAAGATGTACTTCAGACTTTTATGGTCTGTGTACATGTCCACTCGGTCACCATATAAGTAATGCCTCCATAGCTTCAGAGCAAACACTACTGCCGCTAACTCCAAATCATGAGTTGGATAATTCTTCTCGTGGTCCCGAAGCTGTCTAGATGCATATGCTATCACCTTCCTATATTGCACAAGGACACATCCAAGTCCTTTACCTGACGCATCACAATATACTGTAAAACTTCCGGGTCCAACTGGCAATGTAAGAATAGGTGCTGATATCAATTTCTGCTTCAAAGTCTCAAATGATGTCTGACATTCTGCCGATCAAACGAATGGTACATCCTTACGGGTCAAGCGGGTCATGGGTGCTGAAAGCCTTGCAAAGTCTGACACAAACCTTCTGTAATATCCTGCCAATCCCAAGAAACTCCGCACATCTGCTACGGTCTTGGGTACTGGCCAGCTTTCTACTGCTTCTACCTTCTTGGGGTCTACGGCTACTCCAGCTCCTGATATGATGTGACCCAAAAATGAAATGTGATCCGACCAAAACTCATACTTGCTGAGCTTGGCATACAACTAGTTCTCTCTCAGAACTTGTAACACTTTCCTGAGGTGGTCTTCATGCTCCTCTTTACTAGCAGAGTATACGAGAATGTCGTCAAGAAACACAACGACAAACTGGTCTAAGTATGGCATAAAGATGCGATTCATCAAATCTATGAATATTGCTGGAGCATTGGTCAAACCAAACGGTATTACTAAGAATTCATAATGCCCATACTTTGACCTGAATGCTGTCTTAGGAATATCTTCCTTCCGAACCCTCACCTGATGGTACCCTGAACGAAGATCTATCTTGGAGAAAACTCTAGCTTTGCTCAACTGATCAAATAAGTCGTCGATCCTGGGTAATGGGTACTTGTTCTTCACTGTTGCCGCGTTAAGTTTCCTGTAGTCAATGCACAATCTGGATGACCCATCCTTCTTTCCCACAAGTACCACTGGTGCTGCCCATGGTGACACGCTAGCTTGGATGAACTTCTTATCCTTCAGTTCCTCTATATGCTGATACACCTTGGCCTGCTCTGAATCTGTCATTCTGTAAATCCGATCTGATATCGGTTTAGTTCCAGGTGCCAATTCTATACTGAACTCAATATCTCTAATCGGTGGTAACCCTGGAAGTTCTTCGAAAAATACGTCTAGAAATTCTTCAACTACCTTCGGAATCTGAACTTCTTCCATTGTCGTTACTACTCCCTGCTCTTGCTGAGTTGCCCCTGATCTGACTAAGGTGAACCGCTTCATGCATGGAATATCAAAAGACACACTCCCTCTACGACAATCTATTGTCGCATGACTGTCTTTCAGCCAGTCCATGACTAAGATAACGTCGAAATTTTCAACAGGAAATTCTATCAACTGGGCGGGTAAGGAATGCCCGTAAACTACAACGCTACATGCTAAAATAACTCTACTAACTCCTACGAGCCCATTACCAGTGAGTATATTCAACCTCCCTGGCAATGCCTCGAACTCCATTCCTAGTCGTATCGTAAATTGTGCAGATATAAATGAATGGGATGCTCCCGAATCAAACAATGCTACTACGGGATATGAGGCGACGAGAATGTTACCTGCCACAACATCTCCTGATGCCAATGCCTCCTCCAAGGACAGAGTGAATGCTTGCCCTCGACCTCCTTGCTGGTTTCCATGATGCGGCCTAGCCTGATGCTTTTGCTGGCCCCTTCCTTGATGATGCTGGGGTGGTCTATGCTGGTGTTGCTGCATCGGCGGCACCTGCTGCCGAAATATCTGAGCCTGCGGTATTAACGGACGCTGTGCCAACGGCCTTACTGCCACCGCTGGTCCTCGATACTAGCCTACCCCTGGTGCTGGCAGAGCAGGAAACTGTTGCCCTGGTCCTCCTGACCTCGAATTCATGGGACATATGGTAACCCGATGGTCTAGATTTCTACATATCAGACACAGTCCATTCAATGTCCGACACACATCTCTAGTGTGCCCCATCTTTCCACAATAAGTGCAGCCCGCCGGGGGTTGCTGGTTCTTCCTCTGTTGCTGTTACTGCTGCCTTGGTAGTGGTGCTGGTCCTCGTATCGCCACATCGTGGATACGAATGCCAAGGGATGGCGCTGTTGTTCGGGGCTCTGCTCCCCCTCCTCCTTCAATCTAACTGTGGGATCTCTTCTGACCCCCAGTCCTTGTCGCAAGTCTCTGAATGGTGATCTCATGCCTTCGAGTTGCCGTCAATACTTCGTCAAAAGTTTGGGAATTGTGCCTCTCTATCAATTGCAAGAGTTCAAGATGAAACCCTTGCTGAAACCTCATGGCCCTCTGGCTCTCTGTTGCTACCATCTCTGGGGCGAATCTACTCAATCTGCAGAACTCCGCTGCATAAGCATCTACCGTCTTGCCGGCCTGCCTGAGGTTGATAAACTTCTGTTGTAGCTCAAACTGTGCCACAACTCCATAGTACTTGGTCTTGAATCTTGTAGTAAAATCGTCCCAAGCCACAGGACGTCTGATGCCCACTTCCTCTGATTCCTACCAATCACGTGCGAGATCCTGAAGTAACAACTTCACTAGATCCACACGTTCTTCTGCCGGTACCTTAGCTGCTGTCAGAATAGCCTCAATATCCTTAAGCCATGCATCTGCTGAGATGGCATCCTCCGTGCCCTCGAAACGACGGGGGTTGTACTTGCAAAACCTGGCTGATGCTCCTGAATCAGTCCTCACTCCTCTTTCTAAAGCCGTCTGCAATCCTTGGTTGAGCAACACATTCTGCTCTTGTAGCTGAGTGTGCATGTGCTGCTGGGCCAACATCTGATGTTGCTGAGTAGCCATCATTCCTCTCATGATCTCCAGAAGGGCTGGTGTGTCCACTTGGGTAGGTGGAACTGTTGGTGGTGGTGGAACATCCGGATACTGCGATCCAGCTGCTGCTTCCACTATCACTTCTTTCTGGGTAGCCTTTTGAGTTAGTACCGGCCCTTGTTGCTGACCAACAGGGTCAGGTTGCCCATGTTGCTCTTGTTGTTGTCCATCTCTGACGGATGCGGACGAAGTGCCCCTAAGAAAAGGGATAAGAGAACAATCAAACAACCGGACATGAAGGATCAATAAAGTCAAAGGATACCGGAATGTCAAGCAAGGATTGAGAATAACGAATCATGAGATCAAGGGGGAAATACGTGTGATTGAGACATCCTATAAATCAAAACACCCCACAAGTCTGAAATCAAACCTGCATGGGCTACCACTAAAACCTTATCACGCCCCAGAACCAGAATACTGGAGAGCGGAGGAATGACTCAGCCAGCTACGTATTACGGGTAGATGAATACCGTATAATACGATCAATGATGTCGAACCAGACGAGGGGTTGCATACTACATAAAAGTCTTGCTATGGTCACTTCACATCTATTGTCTCAATCATTCAAACAAGAAGCAAAAATAGAGAACATGTAAGATAAAGTAGTAAGGCGTCCCAAACGCTCAGTCAAAATGTTCTTGATATCTGGCTTTACAAAACACAGCCAGATAATGTAGTCAATATACACAATTGTTATCAGCTGCAGCCTGACTTAATTACAATTATGTAAAAGTAAGTGCAAGACAATCCGACTAACATATCGGTGCCAAACGGCTAAGTATGAAGTAAATAACAAAACGAACGGTGGAGTAAGGAAACCCACTCGAGTCCTCCTGCGATCATTCCCCTAGTATTGACCATCTTGGAGGTAGATGTAAGCTGGATCCTCGGGGACTGGCTCTAAATTTGGCCATGCAAAACCACAGAGGTTAGACCTCTAATAGCAAGTACCACAAGGAAGCACGATATAAAGGATTAAACCAGTAAGTAAGAGGATATAATAATAGATCTCTGCTTTCCACTAGGATTCACATAACATCACGACACTTCGAACCAACCTCCCAACCAAACAAGGACAGAAGTTGGCCCGTCATGTCCTGACATTCTGATCATCTCAGTTAGGCAACAGAGTAGGTACATTACACAAACAAATCATCTTGAACGGCCAATCAACTACTACGGCTTGCTATTGTGAGTCCCAAGTTATCCTGGAATTATGCAAATAGGGATTCCTTAGTTCTTACTATGTGCGAGCAAGGCTAGTCTATCCAGTCAATTAATTACGCCAATCTTGTAATTAGACGAGTCCCAGCGGGACGTCCGCCGTTAATATATCATGTACAATTTAATAATAAAAACAGATACCATTCCCTGCCCGTGTGACAGATTTACAGTATCTGTGGGAACCAGCCGGCCTGTCGGGCACTACTAGTCCCAAGAGGACTGCCATGTAAGAACTCGGAAATCCATTCTCTCTATGCAATCATTATTTTATTTAACTTAATAGTCTCTACGTTGAGTGAAGTCCCATGCCGTGGATCATGGTCATTCAAATGAGTACTTCCGTACAAAGTACGATATGCCTGACTCTACAACAACACCCGTGTGGTTAGGTTGTAGATCTTACATAGCGTAATGCAACAATCAAACTAACCACGGAATAATCATGCCTTGACCATAAAGTACACATGCTATTTTGTAAGATAAATAGATAACTAAATAAATAAATAAATAATTTGAAGCCTGCATGTGCCTGTATGCCAATATTCGGGATCGGCTAATCGATTACAATAGTTCATAACATAAACGTGTCTCATTCAATCAATTCAATAAGACGACTAGCCAGCCTCTTAGTTCCAACTAGGAACGCATGATCAATTATTAGTCAATGTCACAATCATTATCAATGGTGACAAGGCATAAAAGTCAATTAGTATTAAATGGGGTCGAGCCTATAACTCTGAGGGTTAAGTTCCAGTCTTACTGGGTATCCATGGATCAATCAGGACACAAGGCGGATTCCACATAACAATCTGTATTAACAATATTAACATATCATGATTTTATCAAGTTCGTGCCAAAAGGCGTAAGGATATAATAGAAGAATTATCATGCCACCATTAAATGAATAAGTTATAGAACAAATAAAAATACCCAGGTCAGGAAGTCACGCCAACAAGTCTATGCTAAGGCCAACAAGTCTATGCTAAGACCAACAAGTCACGCCAAGTCTAGTAGGTAGGGGTGAGCGTATAAATAGCGTGAGCGTGAAAAGTGGTTCACATTGGCACGCACAGCGTGAGCGTGAAGGAAAATTCACGCACTCGTAACGTGAGCGTGAAAAGCGTGATAAAAAATTCACGCACGCACGCAGAAATATGCGTGACTAAAAATCCACGCGCGCACACAAAGATGTGAGCGTAACAAGAAATTCACGCTGACACGTAGGAACGTGTGCGTGACTCAAAATTCACGCTAACACGTAAAGACGTGTGCGTGACTAAAAATTCACGCACGTACGTAAGAACGTGAGCGTGACTGAAAATTCACGCACGCTCGTCAAGACGTGAGCGTGACTGAAAATTCACGCTAACACGTAAGGACGTGTGTGTGACTGAAAACTTACGCAGGCACGTAAGAACGTGAGCGTGACTGAAAATTCACGCCAACACGTGAAGACGTGTGCGTGACTAAAAACTCATGCTGGCACGTAAGAACGTGAGCGTGACTGAAAATTCACGCCAACACGTAAAGACGTGTGCGTGACTGAAAACTCACGCTGGCACGTAAGAACGTGAGCGTGACTGAAAATTCACGCCAACACGTAAAGACGTGTGCGTGACTAAACCTTCGTTCCAAGCCAGAAATAAAGTTGCCATGGTTCAGAATGGTGAAAAAATGAGAAGCTCAACAACATGAACTATCTATTCCGAAAAGCACGCAAGGTTGGAAGATCAAAACCCATGAACAACCGAGAATACAACAACTTAAATCTAGAAGAAACAAGCCAAAGAAATCAAAAATGCTAAGTAGTAAACTCTCTTAGAATCGTGAGAGGAAGAATAATAAACCATAAAAATGGTTCTCCAAGTGGAAGCAAGATGTACTTGCCTGCTGTTGGTTGGTGGAAGAGAGTGGTGAGGAAGAAGAAGAAGTAATGGTGAAGGAGAGTTATGGGGAGAGAGAAGGGGATGAGGGCTTTAAATAGGAAGGGTGGTGGTAGGTGGGGTTTGTGGGGTTCGGTTCATGTGAACCACCATAAACCCAAAAATAACCAACCATGGCCGAACCACAATAAGACTAAAGCAGAGAAGTTAAAAGCAGAAAATAAAATACAGAAATAAAATTACAGGAAATAAAATTGCAGAAAATAAAATGCAGATAATTAATTAACATAAAATTAAAGGAATTTAATTACAGGATAATACATGATAAATACTAAATAAATATATATGAGTTGTACGTATATAAAAATACGTATTCTGGGAACGGGGAGTGACATCTCTACCCACCTTAGAAAAATTCTGTCCTCGAAATTTCAAATCCAAGCAGGTAGAAATATCGGAGCTAAACTAATACAAGCAATTCTAGTGAGCAAGCAATCATTTTTACCATATCAAAAGCAAGTACTATATATGTAAATTCATCAATCCACGATATCAAGTAGCTCTACCCATAAGGTGATAAGCATGAAGAATCAAGACAATCATGGTATACTTGAAAGAGATATACCTTGTGAGTCAAACAGGTGTGGATACCGTGATAGGATATCATCCTCACGTTCCCACGTTGACTCTCCCAAGGAGTGATGACCCCAAGCAACACGGACAAGACTAATTGTTCGGTTCTTAAGTATCTTCTCTCTTCGGTCCAAAATGGACACAGGCTGTTCCTCGTAAGACAGGTTGGTACCAACAACCAGCTCCGAATGATCGAGGATATGGCTTGGATTCGATACATACCTACGTAATTGAGATACATGAAACACGTCATGCACCTCTCGTAACGAAGGTGGAAGGGATAAACGATAAGCAACATCGCCTATCCGATCAAGGATAACAAATGGGCCCACGTACCGCTGACTCAATTTCCCAAGAACGCCAAATCTAATGACCCTACGAGTAGGTGAGATCCGCAAGAATACGTGGTCCCCAACAGAGAACTCTAACGGCCTACGATGCTGGTCCGCCCAATGACGATGTCGGTCCTGCGCAACTCGAAGTCGCTCTCTAATTCCCTTAACCACTTCAACCGTCTGAACAATCATTTCTGGGCCTAACATCTTCCTCTCTCTGATATTATCCCATGCAAGCGGTGACCTGTACTTCTTACCATATAGTGCTTCGAATGGCGCCATCTGGATACTGGCTTGATAATTATTGTTGTATGAGAACTCGACTAAGTACAGGTGACTCTTCCAAGAACCTCCAAAATCTAGAGTGCAAGCTCGTAACATATCTTCTAAAGTCTGAATCGTTATTTCTGATTGCCCATCCGTCTGCGGATGGTAAGCCGTGCTAAATCTTAACTTGGTACCCAGACTATGATGTAAGCTCTTCCAGAAATATGATGTAAAGCGGGTATCTCTGTCTGACACAATACTGACAGGGTCTCTATGCTGCCTGACTATATATTGCATATACAATTCTACCAACTTTTCTGTAGATTGCCCTACTCTGAAAGGAAAAAAATGTGCTACCTTCGTAAGTCGGTCCACTATTACCCAAATAGCGTCCTTACCACTTGGGGATCTTGTTAAACCGGTCACGAAGTCCACTGTAATATGCTCCCATTTCTATTTCGGAATAGGAAGCGGTTGCAATAACCCAGCTGGACTCTGCTATTCTGCCTTCACTTGCTGACATACCAAGCAACGGGAAACAAATCTAGCTATCTCCCTCTTTATCCCGTTCCACCAGAAATGCTGCTTGATATCTTGGTACATCTTGGTCCCTCCAGGATGAATAGAATACTGAGAACTGTGAGCTTCTGCCATAACCTCCTGTCTGATATCTCCACTAGGTACACATAGACGTGATCCAAACCTAAGTGTACCATCTTCATGAATTCTCATCTCCTTCCTGAGTCCTGACTCACATTCTGCCCTAAGCTTCTGAATCCTTGGGTCCTGTGCCTGAGCTGCCTTGATCCTGCCTTCCAAGTCGGATTGAACCTGCAGACTTGTTAGAACTCCTATATCACTAGGAAGTATAACTTCGATGCCCATCTCCTGAAGGTCTTCTAAGATATGCCTCTGTGTTGTCAACATAAATGCGCCGTCTCTCCTGCTGAGAGCGTTTGCTACTATATTAGCCTTGCCTGGATGAAACTGAAGCTCTACGTCATAATCCTTGATCAACTCCAGCCATCTTCTCTGCCTCATGTTTAGTTCCTTCTGAGTAAAGATGTACTTCAGACTTTTATGGTCTGTGTACATGTCCACTCGGTCACCATATAAGTAATGTCTCCACAGCTTCAGAGCAAACACTACTGCCGCTAACTCCAAATCATGAGTTGGGTAATTCTTCTCGTGGTCCCGAAGCTGCCTAGATGCATATGCTATTACCTTCCTATATTGCATAAGGACACATCCAAGTCCTTTACCTGACGCATCATAATATACTGTAAAACCTCCGGGTCCAACTGGCAATGTAAGAATAGGTGCTGATATCAATTTCTGTTTCAAAGTCTCAAATGATGCCTGACATTCTGCCGACCAAACGAATGGTACATCCTTACGGGTCAAGCGGGTCATGGGTGCTGAAAGCCTTGCAAAGTCTGACACAAACCTTCTGTAATATCCTGTCAATCCCAAGAAACTCCACATACCTGCTACGGTCTTGGGTACTGGCCAACTTTCTACTGCTTCTACCTTCTTGGGGTCTACTGCTACTCCAGCTCCTGATATGATGTGACCCAAAAATGAAATATGATCCGACCAAAACTTACACTTGCTGAGCTTGGCATACAACTGGTTCTCTCTCAGAACTTGTAACACTTTCCTGAGGTGGTCTTCATGCTCCTCTTCACTAGCAGAGTATATGAGAATGTCGTCAAGAAACACAACGACAAACTGGTCTAAGTATGGCATAAAGATGCAATTCATCAAATCCATGAATATTGCTGGAGCATTGGTCAAACCAAACGGTATTACTAAGAATTCATAATGTCCATACTTCGACCTGAATGCTGTCTTGGAAATATCTTCCTTCCGAACCCTCACCTGATGGTACCCTGAACGAAGATCTATCTTGGAGAAAACTCTAGCTTTGCTCAACTGATCAAATAAGTCGTCGATCCTGGGTAATGGGTACTTGTTCTTCACTGTTGCCGCGTTAAGTTTCCTGTAGTCAATGCACAATCTGGATGACCCATCCTTCTTTCCCACAAGTACTACTGGTGCTGCCCATGGTGACACGCTAGCTTGGATGAACTTCTTATCCTTCAGTTCCTCTATATGCTGATACACCTTGGCCTGCTCTGAATCCGCTATTCTGTAAACTCGATCTGATATCGGTTTAGTTCCAGGTGCCAATTCTATACTGAACTCAATATCTCTAATCGGTGGTAACCCTGGAAGTTCTTTGGGAAATACGTCTAGAAATTCTTCAACTACCTTCGGAATCTGAACTTCTTCCATTGTCGTTACTACTCCCTGCTCTTGCTGAGTTGCCCCTGATCTGACTAAGGTGAACCGCTTCATGCATGGAATATCAAAAGACACACTCCCTCTACGATAATCTATTGTCGTATGACTGTCTTTCAGCCAGTCCATGCCTAAGATAACGTCAAAATTTTCAACAGAAAATTCTATCAACTGGGCGGGTAAGGAATGCCAGCAAACTACAATGCTACATGCTAAAATAACTCTACTAACTCCTACGAGCCCATTACCAGTGAGTATATTCAACCTCCCTGGCAATGCCTCGAACTCCATTCCTAGTCGTGTCGTAAATTGTGCAGATATAAATGAATGGGATGCTCCCGAATCAAACAATGCTACTGCAGGATATGAGGCGACGAGAATGTTACCTGCCACAACATCTTCCGATGCCAATGCCTCCTCCAAGGACAGAGTGAATGCTTGTCCTCGACCTCTTTACTGGTTTCTATGATGCGGCCTAGCCTGATGCTGTTGCTGGCCGCTTCCTTGATGATACTGGGGTGGTCTATGCTGGTGTTGCTGCATCGGCGGCCCCTGCTGCCGAAACATCTGAGCCTGTGGCATTAACGGACTCTGTGCCAACGGCCTTACTGCCACCGCTGGTCCTCGATACTAGCCTACTCCTGGTGCTGGCAGAGCAGGAAACTGTTGCCCTGGTCCTCCTGACCTCGAATTCATGGGACATATGGTAACCCGATGGTCTGGATTTCCACATATCAGACACAGTCCATTTAATGTCCGACACACATCTCTAGTGTGCCCCATCTTCCCACAATAAGTGCAGCCCGTCGGGGGTTGCTGGTTCTTCCTCTGTTGCTGTTACTGCTGCCTTGGTAGTGGTGCTGGTCCTCGTATCGCCACATCGTGGATACGAATGCCAAGGGATGGCGCTGTTGTTCGGGGCGCTGCTCCCTCTCCTCCTTCAATCTAACTGTGGGATCTCTTCTGACCCCCAGTCCTTGTCGCAAGTCTCTGAATGGTGATCTCATGCCTTCGAGTTGCCGTCAATACTTCGTCAAAAGTTTGGGAATTGTGCCTCTCTATCAATTGCAAGAGTTCAAGATGAAACCCTTGCTGAAACCTCATGGCCCTCTGGCTCTCTGTTGCTACCATCTCTGGGGCGAATCTACTCAATCTGCAGAACTCCGCTGCATAAGCATCTACCGTCTTGCCGGCCTGCCTGAGGTTGATAAACTTCTGTTGTAGTTCAAATCGTGCCACAACTCCATAGTACTTGGTCTTGAATCTTGTAGTAAAATCGTCCCAAGCCACAGGACGTCTGATGCCCACTTCCTCTGATTCCTACCAATCACGTGCGAGATCCTGAAGTAACAACTTCACTAGATCCACACGTTCTTCTGTCGGTACCTTAGCTGCTGTCAGAATAGCCTCAATATCCTTAAGCCATGCATCTGCTGAGATGGCATCCTCCGTGCCCTCGAAACGGCGGGGGTTGTACTTGCAAAACCTGGCTGATACTCCTGAATCAGTCCTCACTCCTCTTTCCAAAGCCGTCTGCAATCCTTGGTTGAGCAACACATTCTGCTCTTGTAGCTGAGTGTGCATATGCTGCTGGGCCAACATCTGATGTTGCTGAGTAGCCATCATTCCTTTCATGATCTTCAGAAGGGCTGGTGTGTCCACTTGGGTAGGTGGAACTGTTGGTGGTGGTGGAACATCCGGATACTGCGATCCAGCTGCTGCTTCCACTATCACTTCTTCCTGGGTAGCCTCTTGAGTTAGTACCGGCCCTTGTTGCTGACCAACAGGGTCAGGTTGTCCATGTTGCTCTTGTTGTTGTCCAGCTCTGACCGATGCGGACGAAGTGCCCCTAAGAAAAGGGACAAGAGAACAATCAAACAACCGGACATGAAGGATCAATGAAGTCAAAGGATACCGAAATGTCAAGTAAGGGTTGAGAATAACGAATCATGAGATCAAGGGAGAAATACGTGTGATTGAGACATCCTATAAATCAAAACACCCCACAAGTCTGAAATTAGACCTGCATGGGCCACCACTAAAACCTTATCACGCCCCAGAACCAGAATACTGGAGAGCGGAGGAATGACTCAGCCAGCTACGTATTACGGGTAGATGAATACCGTATAATACGATCAATGCTGTCTAACTAGACGAGGGGGTGCATACTACATGAAAGTCTTGCTATGGTCACTTCACATCTATTGTCTCAATCATTCAAACAAGAAGCAAAACTAGAGAACATATAAGATAAAGCAGTAAGGCGTCCCAAACGCTCAGTTAAAATGTTCTTGATATCTGGCTTTACAAAACACAGCCAGATAATGAAGTCAATATACACAATTGTTATCAGCTGCAGCCTGACTTAATTATAATTATGTAAAAGTAATTGCAAGACAATCCGACTAACATATCGGTGCCAAACGGCTAAGTATGAAGTAAATAACAAAATGAGCAGTGGAGTAAGAAAACCCACTCGAGTCCTCCTGCGATCATTCCCCTAGTATTGACCATCTTGGAGGTAGAAGTAAGCTGGATCCTCGGGGACTGGCTCTAAATCTGGCCATACAAAACCAGAGAGGTTAGACCTCTAATAGCAAGTACCACAAGGAAGCACGATATAAAGGATTAAACCAGTAAGTAAGAGGATATAATAATAGATCTCTGCTTTCCACTAGGATTCACATAACATCACGACACTTCGAACCAACCTCCCAACCAAACAAGGACAGAAGTTGGCCCGTCATGTCCTGACATTCTAATCATCTCAGTTAGACAACAGAGTAGGTACAGTACACAAACAAATCATCTTGAACGGCCAATCAACTACTACGGCTTGCTATTGTGAGTCCCAAGTTATCCTGGAATTATGCAAATAGGGATTCCTCAGTTCTTACTATGTGCGAGCAAGGCTAGTCTATCCAGTCAATCAATTATGCCAATCATGTAATTAGACGAGTCCCAGCGGGACGTCTGCCGTTCATATATCATGTACAATTTAATAATATAAGCAGATACCATTCCCTGCCCGTGTGACAGATTTGCAATATCTGTGGGAACCAGCCGGCCTGTCGGGCACTACTAGTCCCAAGAGGACTGCCATGTAAGAACTCAGGAATCCATTCTCTCCATGCAATCATTATTTTATTTAACTTAATAGTCTCTACGTTGAGTGAAGTCCCATGCCGTGGATCATGGTCATTCAAATGAGTACTTCCGTACAAAGTACGATATGCCTGACTCTATAACAATACCCGTGTGGTTAGATTGTAGGTCTTACATAGCGTAATGCAACAATCAAACTAACCACGAAATAATCATGCCTTGACCATAAAGTACACATGCTGTTTTGTAAGATAAATAGATAACTAAATAAATAAATAAATAATTTGAAGCCTGCATGTGCCTGTATGCCAATATTCGGGATCGGCTAATCGATTATAATAGTTCATAACATGAACGTGTCTCATTCAATCAATTCAATAAGACGACTAGCCAGCCTCTTAGTTCCAACTAGGAACGCATGATCAATTATTAGTCAATGTCACAATCATTATCAATGGTGACAAGGCATGAAAGTCAATTAGTATTAAATGGGGTCGAGCCTATAACTCTCAGGGTTAAGTTCCAGTCTTACTGGGTATCCATGGATCAATCAGGACACAAGGCACATTCCATATAACAATCTGTCTTAATAATATTAACATATCATGATTTTATCAAGTTCGTGCCAAAAGGCGTAAGGATATAATAGAAGAATTATCATGCCACCATTAAATGAATAAGTTATAGAACAAATAAAAACACCCAGGTCAGGAAGTCACGCCAACAAGTCTATGCTAAGGCCAACAAGTCACGCCAACAAGTCTATGCTAAGACCAACAAGTCACGCCAAGTCTAGTAGGTAGGGGTGAGCGTATAAACAGTGTGAGCATGAAAAGTGGTTCACGTTGGCACACACAGCGTGAGCGTGAAGGGAAATTCACGCACTCGTAACGTGAGCATGAAAAGCGTGATAAGAAATTCACGCACGCACGCAGAAATGTACATGACTAAAAATCCACGCACGCACGCAAAGACGTGAGCGTAACAAGAAATTCACGCTGACACGTAGGAACGTGTGCGTGACTCAAAATTCACGCTAACACGTAAAGACGTGTGTGTGACTAAAATTTCACGCACGCACGTAAGAACGTGAGCGTGACTGAAAATTCACGCACGCTCGTCAAGACGTGAGCGTGACTGAAAATTCACGCTAACACGTAAGGACGTATGCGTGACTGAAAACTCATGCTGGCACGTAAGAACGTGAGCGTGACTGAAAATTCACGCCAACACGTAAAGACGTGTGCGTGACTAAAAACTCATGCTGGCACGTAAGAACGTGAGCGTGACTGAAAATTCATGCCAACACGTAAAGACGTGTGTGTGACTGAAAACTCACGCTGGCACGTAAGAACGTGAGCGTGACTGAAAATTCACGCCAATACGTAAAGACGTGTGCGTGACTAAACCTTCGTTCCAAGCCAGAAATAAAGTTTCCATGGTTCAGAATGGTAAAGAAATGAGAAGCTCAACAACATGAACTATCTATTCCGAAAAGCACGCAAGGTTGGGAGATCAAAACCCATGAACAACCGAGAATACAACAACTTAGATCTAGAAGAAACAAGCCAAAGAAATCAAAAATGCTAAGTAGTAAACTCTCTTAGAATCGTGAGAGAAAGAATAATCGTGATGGCCATAACTTACTCATTCGGAGTCAAAATCAAGCGAAACAAAAGCCAAAACTGAAGAAAATTGAATTATCTACAACATATAACCATTAGTTTTTGGAAATACCAAGTTTTTAGAGATCAAAACCAAGAAAACTAAACAAGAAGGAACTTAAAACTTAGATCTACAAAAATATAACCATAAAAACGGAAAATGCCAAGTTCTAAAGTATCTTAGAATCAAGTAAGGAAGAGAATAGAACAATAAAACTTAAGATCCATCATGAAGCAAGTTTGTACTTGCCTAAGCTCTCTCTCTCTCTTCCTGGTAGGTGGAAGAATAAATATGGAGAAGAAAAAGAATAATAAAGAGAGAGAGAATGAAGGAATGGGTTAATAAAGGATGATGGGGGTGGTAGGTAGGGGTTTTCCCTTGGTTCATGATGAACCAAGCAACCCAACCCGAACCAAGCCAACCCAAACTAAACCGAGCCAAGCCAAGAGATAGGTAATACAAGATGAAATACGTACACGTATTCCAAGATACGTAATACGAACTACAGACATTACAACTCTACCCTCCTTAAAAGAATTCCGTCCTCAAAATTTAATCAAGAGGCTAGAATTGCAAGGACAAGCTATAATAATCGTAAGCTATAACAAGCAGTTTATCATGCAGTCATTTATTCAAGCAAGGAATTGAAAGCTTAAGGCATAAGGAAGACATTATACCTTACGAGTCAAATAGGTCGGGATATCGCAATTGGATTTTATCCTCACACTCCCACGTTGACTCACCCAAAGAGTGATGACCCCAATCAACTCGGACTAACTTAATAGTCTTGTTCTTGAGTGCCTTCTCTCTTCGGTCCAATATAGATACGGGCCTCTCCTCATACGAAAGGTTGGTACCAACAACCAATTCTGAATGATCCAGGATGTGGCTCGGGTCCGAGATATACCGTCGCAGTTGGGATACATGGAACACGTCATGTACCTCACGTAGCGATGGCGAAAGAGCGAGACGATAGAACACATCACCTACTCGCTCCAGAATATCGAACGGCCCTATATACCTAGGACTAAGCTTTCCTCATACGCCGAAACGAATGACGCCGCGGTTAGGCAAAATCTTCAGGAATATATGGTCGCCGACTGAGAATTCAAGGGGTCACCGATGGGAATCGCCCAATGACGCTGGCGATCTTGGGCAATTCGAAGATGATTTCTGACTCTTCTGACCACTTCAACGGTCTGAGCAATCATTTCCGGACCAAGCATCTGCCTCTCTCCGACATCATCCCATGCTAGCGGGAATCGGCATTTTCTACCATCCAGTACCTCGAACGGTGCCATCTGGATATTGGCCTGGAAACTGTTGTTGTACGAGAACTCCACTAGGTGCAGGTGATCTTCCCACGAACCACCGAAGTCGAGTGTACATGACCGCAACATATCTTCAAGAGTCTCGATCGTACGTTTCGACTGGCCATCTGTCTGCGGGTGATAAGCTGAACTGAACTGGAGGTGAGTCCCCAAACTCTCTTGCAGGCTACGCCAAAAGTGCGACGTAAATCTGGAATCTCTGTCTGAGGTGATACTGACTGGTACACCGTACAATCTGACAATCTGTCGGAGATACATCTCCGCTAGCTGAGCCGTCGACTGACCAACTCTGAACGGGAGAAAGTGAGCCACCTTCGTGAGCCTGTCTATGACAACCCAAATAGCGTCTCTGCCAGCCGGAGATCTAGGCAATCCAGTCATAAAATCTATGGTTATATGCTCCCACTTCCATTTTGGAATTGTCAAGGAATGAAGTAGTCCAGCTGGCCTCTGATGTTCAGCCTTAACTTGTTGGCAAACCAAACATCGAGAGACAAACCGGGCTATCTCCCTCTTCATACCATTCTACCAAAAGTGCTAACAAATATCACGGTACATCTTTGTACCACCGGGATAAATGGAATACTGCGAACTGTGAGCCTCCGTCATGATCTCCTGTCTGATATCTCCAATGGGTACACAAAGACGCTTTCCATGTCGAAGTGTACCGTCTTCATGGATACATAACTCTGGTCTTCGTCCTGCCTCACACTCTGCTCTGAGTCGCTGAAGCTTGGAATCTGCTGACTGCGCCATCCGGATCCTCTCGACTATAGTGGACTGAACTTGCATACTGGCCATCAATGCCACACTGGTAGGAAGGACAACTTCTATACCCATCTTTTGAAGATCGGCTAACAGCTCTGGTTGTGCTGTTAGGAAATAAACTCTGGCTCTCCTGCTCAATGCATCTGCAACGACGTTGGCCTTCCCAGGATGATACTGTAAGTTGACATCATAATCCACAAGTAGCTCCAGCCACCTCCTCTGACACATGTTGCGATCCTTCTGGGTGAACACATACTTCAGGCTCTTGTGGTCGATAAAAATCTTCACCCTATCTTCGTACAAGTAGTGCCTCCACGACTTAAGTGCAAACACTACTGCTGCCAATTCCAAGTCATGGGTTGGGTAATTCCTCTCATGATCACGAAGTTGTCGTGATGCATAAGCTATTACCTTCCCATGCTGCATCAGAACACATCCTAGACCTCTGCCTGAAGCATCGCAATATACTGAGAATCCCCCAGTTCCATCTGGAAGTATGAGAATGGGTGCCGTCATCAAGCCTCGCTTCAACTTCTCAAAAGAATCCTGGCACTCTGCTGTCCAAGCAAGCTGCACATCCTTACGGGTCAACTGGGTCAATGGCGCTGAAATTCGAGCAAAATTCGAAACAAATCGACGGTAGTAGCCGGCCAATCCAAGAAAAATGTGAACTTCTGCAACCGTGCTAGGCACTGGCTATGTTTCAATGGCCATGATCTTCTGGGGATCCACTTGAACTCCTCCTCGGGTGATGATATGACCCAAGTACGAAATACGATCGAGCCAGAACTCGTATTTACTGAACTTGGCATACAACTGGTACTCTCTGAGAATCTGAAGAACAACTCTGAGGTGCTGCTCATGCTCCGCTTCACTCTTGCTGTAGACCAGGATGTCATCTAGGAACACAATCATGAACTGATCCAAATAGGGCATAAAGATACGATTCATGAGGTCCATGAATACAGCCGGCGTATTAGTTGCTCCAAATGGCATAACAAGGAACTCCCAATGTCCATACCTAGATCTGAAAGCTGTCTTCGGGATGTTCTGCTCTCTGACTCTGATCTGATGGTATCCTGACCGCAAGTCAATCTTCGAAAACACTGCTGCCCCTTGAGTTGATCAAACAAGTCATCTATCCTCGGGAGAGGATATCTGTTCTTGATTGTCACTGAGTTCAAGGTACGATAATCTACACACAATCTGGACGTACCATCCTTCTTTTTCACGAGAAGCATCGGGGCTCCCCAAGGCGATCCACTAGCACGAATGAATCCCTTGGTTCTGAGTTCTTCAATCATATTGTACAATATCTCTAATTCTGACGGCGCCATCCTGTAGACTCTCTCTGACACTGGGGCTGTTCCAGGAATCAAGTCGATGGTGAACTCGATCTCGCGTTCTGGCGGCATCCCTGGAAGCTTTTCGGGGAAAATATCTGGAAACTCTTCGACTATCCGAGGTAATTGTACTGCTGCTACTGCAATCCGCAACACTGGAGGAGAAGGTTCAACTTTGCCTCGGGAGAAGGAAAACTTCGGCTCGCCTGGAATGCTAAAATAACCCTGCCAATGTGGCAGTCTATCCTAGCATACTAGTCCCTCAACCAGTCCATCCCTAAGACCACATCATAATCGGCCATCGGAAACTCTATCAATCTAGCGAGGAATTCTCTACCGCTAACTACGATCCGACACGAGGAAAATACTTTATCTACTCCCACAAGTCCGTTACCAGTAAGTATATTGAGCCTTACTGATAATGACTCGGGTTCCAGTCCTACCCGTGTCGCGAATCGTGCAGACATAAATGAATGCGAGGCACCAGAATCAAATAATACTGAAGCCGGAAATGTGTTGACGAGAATAGTACCAGCCACTACCTCACCTGGTGCTATTCCTTCTTCTCCCATGGTCAAAGCCAGCACTTGACCACGTCCTCTGGGTGCGGGTCCCCTCTGCTGAAAATTCCTCTGTCTGCTCTAGATTAGGGCTTGGGCATACTGCTGCAGTCTCTGCTGCTGAAAAGCCTGGGCCTGTGTCGACAATGGCCTCGGGAACGGGTACTGCAGCTGCTGGACTGGTGCTGGTCCTCTAACTGAAGGACTAGAGAAGGCCGATGAACTTTCCCTGTTCGGGCAGTTCCCAATCCCGTGGTCCGGGGCACCACAAACCAAGCACAAACCCTGTACTCTGCGACACTCTGATACCACATGCCCTGGCTTCCCGCAGTGTGAACATCCCAGTGTGGAAGACAGCTTCTGCTTCTGCTGCTGAGGGTGCGTCGGGACGGAATACTGAACCGACGTCACTGAGGCCGCCCGCCTCGGAGCTCCAATGGTCAAAGCCCTGGCCGCCGGGGCTGGTGCTGAAGACTGATTCATCTGGCTGTGGGATCGCTTCCGACCTCCGGTCCTATCCACGATCCTCTGGGAGGTATATTCATGCCTCCGGGCTGCCCTCAATACTGCATCAAAAGTCTGATGCTCAAACTGCTCTACTGCCAATAGAATCTCCAGATGAAGTCCCTGCTGGAACCGTTGGGCTCTATCGAACTCGGTCGCCACCAAGGTAGGAGCAAACCGACTAAGTCTCGAAAACTCGGTCGTATATCCGTCGACCGTCCTGCCCATCTGCTTCAGATTGGTGAACCTCGTCTGTAGATCGTATCGAGCTACAGCATCGAAATACTTAGTCTGGAATCTCTCCCTGAATACTGCCCATGAAATAGGGGCCACTAATCCATCGGCCTATGCTGCCCACCAGCTGCGGGCAAGATCTAATAACTGCAGGCGTACCACGGCCATCTTCTCGGCTTCTGGAGTCCTGGCTGCTTCTAGAATCACCTCGGTGTCCTGAAGCCAAGCATCAGCAGCGATAGCATCTTCACTGCCGTCGAAGAAGGGAGGGTTCAAGCGCTTGAAGCTGTTGGCCGCGCTATGTAATGTCCCAAATTTGTGATACGTATTTAGTGTACGTATACGTGTTTTGGACCCATATTTTATTTATTCATGGTTAGTTATCTTGGTTTATTTTGCATTGGCTTGGTTTTATTGGCATTGATAGTTTAATTGGTTTTAATGGTTCATTGGTTTATTTGGGCTTGGTTTATTCCTGGATTGGTTCGGCTTGGTTCAGTTTGGGATTGCTCTTGGTTCATCATGAACCAAGGGGTGAACCCCCTACCTACCACCACCACTCATATTTATTACCTATTCTTCTTCTCTCTCTTCATTAATATCTTCTTCTTCCATTTACTCCCTTCACCTACAAGAGAGAGAAGAGAGAGGCCTAGGCAAGTACAACTTGCTTCCACAAAAGAGCTCATTTTATTGTTCTATTAGCTTCTCCTTATGTTTCTAAGACACATTAGAACTTGTCATTTTCCATTTTGAGGCTTTAATTTTTATAGATCTAGAAATTAGTTATTTTTGGATTTTGGTGGTTTTGATCTATCAAACTTCTTTGTTTTCAAGTTTTGATGGTTCCATATTGTAGAGAATTTTATTCTACCCAATTTTGACCTTTGAAAAGTTGGATTTGGACTTATTTTGACCAAGTTATGGACTTTTGAAGCTTTGGATTCAAACCATGGAGTTCTTGCTGATTTGGAGAAGACAGTGAACAGTGCGCGAGCTTTTTAGCTTACACCACTGAGTTGCATGTGCTCTTTAGCACAGCGCAGTCCCCATACGCTGCCTTTTGGAAGCGTATGTCTTGCATACGCTGCCTTGACAAGGAGTCGTATGGACCTCATACGCTGCCTTGACAAGGAGTCGTATGGACCTCATACGCTGCCTGACAAGGAGTCGTATGGACCTCATACGCTGCCTTGATGAGAAGTCGTATGGACCCCATACGCTGCCTTGAAGAGGAGTCGTATGGAGTACATACGCTGCCTTTTGGAAGCGTATGTCTTGCATACGCTGGCCTGAGCATATCCTGACCTGAGAGTAGCTTGACCTGAGCGTATCCTGACCTGAGCGTATCCTGACCTAAGCGTATCCTGACCTGAGAGTAGCTTGACCTGAGCGTATCCTGACCTGAGCGTATCCTGACCTGAGAGTAGCTTGACCTGAGCGTATCCTGACCTGAGCGTATCCTGACCTGAGAGTAGCTTGACCTGAGCGTATGCTGACCTGAACGTATACTGCCTGAGCATATGCTGCCTGAGCGTATGCAGACTGAGCGTATGCTGCCTGAGCGTATGTTGACTTGAGCGTAGCCTGGCCTGAGCGTAGCCTGACCTGAGCGTAGCCTGATTACGCCTTTTGTCCTGAACTTGATAATCACGAATTTACTTGATATGTTTGTAATTGATAATTGAGCATGACATGATAGTGACCCGTAGTGGTGCACTCCTGACATAATAACCTGGCATGACCTGATAGTGGCCCGTCGTGGCGCACTCCTGACAAGTACACTTGGCATGATAACCTGACATGATTATCTCGAATAGCTGTTGCGACGGCTACCTGACATGACATGACCTGTATAATTAACCTGGATGCCGTGGGCGATTGTGCTTGTACAAATAATCCAGTCCTGTCTTGCATCATGTCTAGGAGGGGACTCCTGAGTACCACGGTCAGGAGTACCTACTAAAATGGACTAAGGCTAAAAACTAGAATAATACTTTAGTCATGACGAGATTTTCCAGCTACAGGCAATCCCGTTACCTGGGCACGCCTTGGGATCTGTAGCCTGCCGTCGAGTAGGGCACATTTCCAGCACACTGTCATGTGTTGCACCCTTCAAGCTACCTAAAGGTACATTCGTTTCCTGGACGATGTACCCACCTGAATTCAACTCTAACTCTTTTAACCCGGGTAACCTGGATGGTCTGCAGGGCTTGTGGCTGTGGAATAATCTCACTGCATCTTGTTAGTAATTAGGCTTGTGACAACCCTAGTTAGTTAAAGTATCAAGCCGTAATTCTTGCTTGGCCGTGAAGTGATTGGATGGAGTCTAACCAGTCTAGTCTTGCCCTGATCCTGTTCCAGATTATTGATGACCAGAATGCTTGTATTTATTTTTACCGATAAATGGTGAGAATTCCAAGTTCTGCTCAGACGAAGGGTTACAACCCCGGTCCTTGTTTGGTTTACGGGTTGTAACCTGGTTGTCTGAATAGTTCCATAGTTATCTCGTCGTATATCATCCTGGTGTATTTTTTTTATTTTCAGTTCTTACTTTTATTTATATCTTGTGCTGATTGCTGGTTTTAGCTCTTAAGTGAAGCCCCTTTGTGGCACTTGCTCTTTCTGGGGTCTGACCCAGCTGGTTTTGTATGGCCAGATTCCGGAACAGCTCCAGAGGATCTATCGGTTTTCCAGCCCGATGGTGAACACCAGACGTAACCAGGGCACCGAGTGGGTTTCTTTTGTCCTCCCATTTTATTGTAAAATTATTCTTTTGAGGCGTTTAGCCGCCGAGTTAGTGTTAGCTCGTGTACATTTTTACTTACTGTCTGCCTACGGGCTGTAACATGATTGGCAACCTAGGGTTGATCATGTATGACTAAAACTCTTGCTAGTCCTCATATTTTGTAACGACTAGCTTCATGATCAGCTGAATATGTAATATTTGGGACGCCTTACTATTGTATATTTGGTGATCTTACATCTTGTAACTCTATTTACTTGTTTGTGATTGAGACACTAGGCTTGTTTATGACCTTAAGAGACTGTTGGCTTGTAGATAAACCCTCATATATCTAGACAGCCGTGATCGTATAGTGGAGTGGATCCCATTTCATTATACGTAGCTGGCTATGTCTGCCCCCGCTCTCCAGTATTCTGGTTCTGGGGCGTGACATGGTTTAAGTGGTGGCCCATGCAGGTCTTGTAAATCAAGATATGTGAGGGTTTACCGAATAGATGTCTCAATCAGTACTCGCCCTTGATCTCTGCTCGTATCCTCTTGATTCCTAAAAATTCTTGTCCTGAGCACATGCTTGTAATCGTTGATCTGTCCTGGTCCTTCCTTATTGTTCCCATGTCGTCTTCTTCAGCGGCATTGAACCTGGACCTGTCGATCAGCAAGGCGGATCACCTCCCGTGGACCAGCAGCAACCAGAAGATCAGGCCCAGCACTCAGAAGCAGCCTCCCGAGTCGTACCTACTGGAGGAGAGCCGCTAGTTCAGCCAGTCCAGCCTGCAGATCCTGATAATGGCACTTTGGTGGGTTTCATCAAATCATTGTTAGCTTCCCAGGACCGTAGAGGCGATGCCTTGCACCAGGCAGTAGAAGATGCTCTGAACAGAGGCGGTCATCCAAGGAACAGTGCAGCTAACAGTTTCAAGCGCCTGAACCCTCCGTTCTTCGATGGCAGTGAAGATGTTATTGCTGCTGACGCGTGGCTCCAGGATACTGAAGTCATTCTAGAGGCAGCCAGAACCCCAGAAGACGAAAAGGTGGCCGTGGTGCGTCTACAGTTATTGGATCTTGCCCGCAGCTGGTGGGCAGCACAGGTCGTGGGATTAGTGGCCCCTATTCTATGGGCACTATTCAGAGAGAGATTCCAGACTAAGTACTTCGATGCGGTGGCTCGGTACGATCTACAGACCAAGTTCACCAATCTGAAGTAAGGAGGCAGAACGGTCGACGGGTATGCGGCCGAGTTTTCCAGGCTTAGTCCGTTTGCTCCCACCTTGGTGGCGACCGAGTTTGACAGAGCCCAGCGGTTCCAGCAAGGGCTCCATCTCGAGATTTTGTTGGCAGTGGAACAGTTTGAGCATCAGACTTTTGATGCAGTGTTGAGGGCAGCTAGGAGGCACGAGTATACCTCCCACAGGATCGTGGACAGGACCGGAGGTCGGAAGCGATCTCACGGCCAGATGACCCAGTCGACAGCACCAGCCCCGGCAGTCAGGGCTTTGACAATTGGAACTCCGAGGCAGGCGGCCTCAGTAACGTCGGTTCAGCATTCAGCCCCGACGTCCCCTCCGCAACAGAGACAGAAGCAGTCTTCCGCATTGGGCTGCACTTATTGTGGGAAGCCCGGACACGTTGTTTCGGAGTGTTGCAGAGCACAGGGATTGTGTTTGGCTTATGGGGCACCGGACCACAAGATAGGGTCCTGTCCGAATAGGGCCAGTTCATCATCGGCCTTCTCTAGTGTAGTGCCCCGCTCCGCAAAGGCACTAGATAAACAGAAAGATCGGATTGCTGGCTCTGCAACAGAAGACGATTAATCTGGGTGAGTGGACAAAGACTCATTTTATGATTCGCTTACGCCTTAAGAATCTGAGTTTTTGATTGAATGCTTTTGTTAATAACAAGACTGAAATCTTGAGTATGCTTAAAAGAGAACCTGCCCCTTATCTGCTAAGAAAAGAGATCTGTATCCTGCTTGAAAAGAAGATGGAATTATTTATGACTTGCTCGATTTATGCATGATTCATTTGATATCGCATGCGCATTGGGGAATCCACTTAGTGACGAGCTGAACCCTAGAGAGTCACAGCGGCTAGCGACGAGCTGAACCCATGAGAGTCACAGCGGTTAGCGACGAGCTGAACCCAAGAGCGTCACAGCGGCTAGCGACGAGCTGAACCCATGCGAGTCACAGCGGTTAGCGACGAGCTGAACCCGTGGGAGGCACAGCGGCTATGATGGAAATGATTGTGGCTTTTCAAAGATGTGTTTTCAAAAAGAATGTAAACTGACTAATGCATTCATGAAATGAATCTAGGTAAAGAGTAGCAAGATCACATCACAAGAAAATATTTTCTCACTAAATGAACAGTGATCGTTTCAGAAAAATGTAGCTCCTTTGTTCACAATTCACCAGTATGCTGATATACTGACCCATCATCAGTCTGCATGCAGGTGCACCATGCATCGAGAAGGATAGTCCGAAGCGATAGCCCGAGCCTCATCCTCAGAAGCCAGAAATCAGAAGAGATGCCAAGAGATGACATCTGTGCAAGAGTTTGGTTTTGTATATAAAGGGATGTAATGTATGGGAACGGGATCATTGTAATCTGTATCATTTCTGAGAGAATGTAACATTGTATCAGAGAGAATTGAGAGCTTGTAATCTGTTCAAATGAAATCAATAAAGAGAATTGTTTCTTGTTACCATGGTGTTCAATGCATGTATTCTGAAATATGTCCGCTGCTGCTTCAATTATCTGCGATACGTTCCGCTGCGTATTGTCAACCTTGTCTATCTTGTCTTGTTCCAGGTCTTGGCCTTGTGCAAGCACAACTTAGGCTTGCACGGCATCACGTCTTAGCGAGGACGAACGGTCCCAAAGAGCCCGAAGCGAGGACGAAAAGGACTCTGCGGGATCGGGGCGTGACCGAATGGTATCAGAGCCACACGATCCTCTGGCCAATTTTGATTCAATTGAATTTGTACAGGACTCTGCGGGATCGGGGCGTGACCGAATGGTATCAGAGCCACACGATCCTCTGGCCCGAAGCGAGGACGAAAAGGACTCTGCGGGATCGGGGCGTGACCGAATGGTATCAGAGCCACACGATCCTCAGAGTCCTTTTCGTCCTCGCTTCGGGCTCTTTGGGACCGTTCGTCCTCGCTAAGGCGTGATGCCATGCAAGCCTAAGTTGTGCTTGCACAAGGCCAAGACCTGGAACAAGACAAGATAGACAAGGTTGACAATACGCAGCGGAACGTATCGCAGATAATTGAAGCAGCAGCGGACATATTTCAGAATACATGCATTGAACACCATGGTAACAAGAAACAATTCTCTTTATTGATTTCATTTGAACAGATTACAAGCTCTCAATTCTCTCTGATACAATGTTACATTCTCTCAGAAATAATACAGATTACAATGATCCCGTTCCCATACATTACATCCCTTTATATACAAAACCAAACTCTTGCACAGATGTCATCTCTTGGCATCTCTTCTGATTTCTGGCTTCTGAGGATGAGGCTCGGGCTATCGCTTCGGACTATCCTTCTCGATGCATGGTGCACCTGCATGCAGACTGATGATGGGTCAGTATATCAGCATACTGGTGAATTGTGAACAAAGGAGCTATATTTTTCTGAAACGATCACTGTTCATTTAGTGAGAAAATATTTTCTTGTGATGTGATCTTGCTACTCTTTACCTAGATTCATTTCATGAATGCATTAGTCAGTTTACATTCTTTTTGAAAACACATCTTTGAAAAGCCACAATCATTTCCATCATAGCCGCTGTGCCTCCCACGGGTTCAGCTCGTCGCTAACCGCTGTGACTCGCATGGGTTCAGCTCGTCGCTAGCCGCTGTGACGCTCTTGGGTTCAGCTCGTCGCTAACCGCTGTGACTCTCATGGGTTCAGCTCGTCGCTAGCCGCTGTGACTCTCTAGGGTTCAGCTCGTCACTAAGTGGATTCCCCAATGCGCATGCGATATCAAATGAATCATGCATAAATCGAGCAAGTCATAAACAATTCCATCTTCTTTTCAAACAGGATACAGATCTCTTTTCTTAGCAGATAAGGGGCAGGTTCTCTTTTAAGCATACTCAATATTTCAGTCTTGTTATTAACAAAAGCATTCAATCAAAAACTCAGATTCTTAAGGCGTAAGCGAATCATAAAATGAGTCTTTGTCCACTCACCCAGATTAATCGTCTTCTGTTGCAGAGCCAGCAATCCGATCTTTCTATTTATCTAGTGCCTTTGCGGAGCGGGGCACTACATCTAGTCCCTCGGTAAGGGGACCAGCACCAGCACCAGCACCAGCACCAGTACAGCAACAACAGCAGTACCAGCCCCCTAGGCCATTGCCGACTCAGGCCCAGACTTTCCAGCAACAGAACCCGCGACAGTTTGCCCTAGCCCAGGCTCAGGTTCAGAATCGACCGAGAGGTATATGTGTCCTCTCATCTTGCTTTTCTACCGTCATTATGCGGGGTGCATGACGTATTTCATGTATCCTAATTACAACGGTACATTTCGGACCCGAGCCCTATCCTAGGTCATTCGAAACTGGTTATTGGTACCAACCTTTTCGTATGAGGATAGGCAACCTAGGGTTAGCTCGTGTACATTTTTACTTACTGTCTGTCTACGGACTGTAACATGATTGACAACCTAGGGTTGATCATGTATGACTAAAACTCTTGCTAGTCCTCATATTTTGTAACGACTAGCTTCATGATCAGCTGAATATGTAATGTTTGGGACGCCTTACTATTGTATATTTGGTGATCTTACATCTTGTAACTCTATTTACTTGCTTGTGATTGAGACACTAGGCTTGTTCATGACCTTAAGAGACTGTTGGCTTGTAGATAAACCCTCATATATCTAGACAGCCATGACCGTATAGTGGAGTGGATCCCATTTTATTATACGTAGCTGGCTATGTCTGCCCCCGCTCTCCAGTATTCTGGTTCTGGGGCGTGACACGCTATTACCCTGATGACCTCCTCTGGTCAAAGCATCTGCCACCGCCTGGTGCAAGGCATCTCCGCGACGATCCTGGGAAGCTAATAAGGACCTGATGAGACCTACCAAAGTGCCATCCTCAGGCTCTGCAGGCTGGACGGGCTGAATTGGTGGTTCTCCTTCGGTAGGCATGACTCTGGAGGCTACTCATGAATGCTGGGCTTGATCTCCAGGTTGCTGCTTGTCCGCGGGAGGTGCTTCGCCTTGCTGATCAGCAGGTCCATGAACAATATCGCTGAAGAAGACGACATAGGGAACAATAAGAAAGGACCAGGACAGATCAACGATACAAGCATGTGATCAGGTCAAGATTACCGGGATTCAGAAGATACGAGCAGAGATCAAGGGCGAGTATTGATTGAGACATCTATTCGGTAAACCCTCACATATCTTGATTTACAAGACCTGTATGGGCCACCACTTAAACCATGTCACGCCCCAGAACCAGAATACTGGAGAGCGGGGGCAGACATAGCCAGCTACGTATATAGAGATGGAATCTATCTCGCTATACGGTCACGGCTGTCTAGATACATGAGGGTTTAACTACAATCCATCAGTCGCCTATGGTCATGAACAAGCCTATTGTCTCAATCTCAAGCAAGTAGTAACAGTATACAAGATGTCAGAGCACCAAATATATAATAGCAAGGCGTCCCATGTATTACATATTTGGATGATCATGAAGCTAGTCGTACAAAATGTCAGGACTAACAAGAGTTTCAGTCATACATGATCAACCCTAGGATCTGTCAATCATGTTACAGCCCATAGGCAGACAGTAAATAAGGATGCAATACGAGCTAACACGTGCTCGTCGGCTAAACGCCTCAAAAGAATAATTTTATAATAAAGTAGGAGAACAAAAAGAAACCCACTCGTTGCCAGGGTTACGCCTGGTGGTCACCATCTGGATGGAAGGTCGGTAGATCCTCTGGTGCTGCTCCGATATCTGGCCATACAAAACCAGCTGGGTCAGACCCCAGAAAGAGCAAGTGCCACAAAGGAGGCTTCACTTAGGAACTAAAACCAGCATATCACAAATAATAGTAAAGGTAATTAAAAGATACTGATAATAACTAAGATAACAATAATATATTGAGCACAGAGAAACCATTCAAGTAGCCAGACTGCAACCCTTAAACCAAACAAGGACCGGGGTTGCAATCCTTCGCCTGAATAGAAACCCGCCTCAATTACTATTGATAAGGTAACAAGACAATAAACAAAGAGAGGACACAGAACTGCTCCGGGAGCCAGGTTATAACCCTTAAACCAAACAAGGACCGGGGTTGTAACCCTTCGTCTGAACAGAACTTGACCCCGGATCTTTATGGTTAAGGCCAGTATAAATAATCATGGTATTGAAGTAAGATAAAACATGACGAGCATGACAGGGGTTGCAAATAAGACAATAAATGAAGAGAGGACACAGAACTGCTCCGGGAGCCAGGTTACAACCCTTAAACCAACCAAGGACCGAGGTTGTAACCCTTCGCCTGAACAGAACTGGACCCCCGATCGTTATTGTTAAGGTAAGCGCAATAAACAGGACGATATATAATAATATAACCATGGAACTATTCAGATAGCCAAGTTACAACCCTTAAACCAAACAAGGACCGGGGTTGTAACCCTTCATCTGAATAGAACTTGGTATCCCATCATTTATCGATACAAGAAATCATGTCATGTTACAATCTTGTACAGGATCAGGATAAGACTAAGCTGGAATAAACTTCATCCAATCAATCACGGCCAATCAAGAGTACGGCTTGATACTTTTAACTAACCAGGGTTATCACAGGCCTAGTTACTAACAACATGCAATGAGATTATCCTAACAGCCATAAGCCCTGCAGACCATCCGGTTATCCAGGTCGAACGTTTATGAAGAATACAACACGTGACTGTGTGCTGGAAATGTGCCCTACTCATCGGTAGGCTACAAATGCACTAAATGCGCCCAGATAACGGGATTGCCTGTAGCTGGGAATCTCTTCATGACTACTGAATCATTCTAGTTAATTAGCGTTAGTCAATTTCAGTAGGTATCCCTGACCGTGGTACTCAGGGACCCCCATCCTAGACATGATGCAAGATAGTACCAGTTTATTTATACAAACACAATCGTCCACGGTGTCCAGGTCCTTCATATTTGTCATGTCAGACTAGCTGTCATAACAGCATGTCAAGATATATCATGTCAATTTACTTGTCAAGAGTGCGTCACAGCGGGCCACTATCGTGTTTTATTCTTACATTATGATGAATAAGAAAAACTTGCATAAAATAACTAGTGACATATTCTTGAAGCCAAGGAAAAGATCTACAACTTTCATGTTCTAAGTTTTTCAAGATTTTAGCTACAAAACAACTTAAACAGACAAAAACAGCGAAATAGAGCTATTCTAGCGCATGGGATTCCTGCACAAATCGGCGCATGGGATTCCTGCGTAATCGACGCATGGGATTCCTGCACAAATCGGCGTATGGAATTCCTGCACAAATCGGCGCATGGGATTCCTGCACAAATCGGCGCATGGGATTCCTGCGCAATCGGCGCATGGGATTCCTGCACAAATCGGCGCATGGGATTCCTGCACAATCGGCGCATGGGATTCCTGTACAGATCGGCGCATGGGATTCCTGCGCAATCGGCGCATGGGATTCTTGCACAAATTGGCGCATGGGATTCCCATGCAGATCGGCGCATGGGATTCCTGCACAGATCGGCGCATGGGATTCCTGCGCAGATCGGCGCATGGGATTCCTGCACAATCGGCGCATGGCCTCCCGGCGCATGGCCTCTCGGGCGCATGAGATTCCTGGCGCATGGGTTTCATCGTCCCCAAACAGCAAGTTCAGCCATAAAGTTCCAAAAACTTGTAATGGCCATAACTTACTCATCCGGAGTCGAAATCAAGCAAAACAAAAGCCAAAACTGAAGGAAATTGAATTCTCTACAACATAGAACCATTAGTTTTTGGAAATACCAAGTTTTTAGAGATCAAAACCAAGAAAACTAAATAAGAAGGAACTTAAAACTTAGATCTACAAAAATATAACAATAAAAACGGAAAATGCCATAAAGTATCTTAGAATCAAGTAAGGAAGAGAATGGAACAATAAAACTTAAGATCCATCATGAAGCAAGTTTGCACTTGCCTAAGCTCTCTCTCTCTCTCTCTCTCTTCCTGGTAGGTGGAAGAGTAAATGTGGAGAAGAAGAAGAATAATGAAGAGAGAGAATGAAGGAATGGGTTAATAAAGAATGATGGGGGTGGTAGGTAGGGGTTCTTCCTTGGTTCATGATGAACCAAGCAACCCAACCCGAACCAAGCCAACCCAAACTAAACCGAGCCAAGCCTAGAGATATGTAATACAAGATGAAATATGTACACGTATTCTAAGATACGTAATACGAACTATAGGTATTACAGGAGGAGCTACCTGAGGAAGGAGGAGGAGGAGAAGGAGGAGGCCGGAGGAGGAAGATCGCTGGAGGAGCGCCGCGGATGAGGAGGCCGGAGGAGGAAAATCGCCGGAGGAGCGTCGCGGAGGAGGAGCGCATCCAAAATTGGGGGAGGGAAATTATGAATGATCGAAAAGGAAACCCTCGCTGGCTATATGAAACAATTAGCGACGTCCTTATAGGACGTCGCTAAACGTCGCTGATATATAATAAACGGCGACGCAACTTAAAATGCGTCACTACATGTCGCTATATCAGCGACGGGTACCGACGAACTTGTGACGCACTACCCCATTTAACAAAATGTAGCCGCTAGACGTCGCTATTAGTCGCTGTTGGCGACAAACAGCGACGTCTTTTATTAACGTCGCTAAAACCCTAAAAATTAGCGACAAAATTTCACGGAGTCGCTAAATACGTCGCTGATATGACTTATTTTGGTAGTGTCCATTCTCATATCCTTAACTCGTACTTTCAAATCGTGCTACCGACTTATCGTACTAACCCAATTTTGTTCGTACAATTTCTTCGTACCTACTCAACTCGTTCCGTACAAGTCTTCGTACTATCTCAACATAATTTCAACCGGGTCGACCATTTCTTCAACGTAACATTCCTTCGCTATGCTCAGCCTATCGTTTGACTTACACTTAACGAATCCTCGTTCGACGTATCCTCCATAGGTATGACTTCGCACATAATCATTCAACTCAATTCATCAAGGCATACTTGTATCGACTTCTATCAAGTCATTCCCACTCAAGTCTCGATACTACTCCGTCCGTTGAGGACAAATACATCGTAACAATACAATCGTCTCGACGTAACCTATCGCAAGTCACCGACCAGCTTAACATCGCTATCGTTAAGTGGTATTCCATATACCACTCAGGATCGAGCCTATCGTTATCGATACAATACTTCGCTACACTTGCTCGCACAAGTGGTATTGCATATACCACTCGAAATCGAGTCATTACTCGACTTTACATTCCGTATAGGTCCGACATCTATCCCCCAATCAACTATCCCGTATGGCGATCCTTCCGATCCCAGCTCTAGCGTTAGCTCAAGTTTGGCATACATTCTATCTAACCGTACCATGGCGATCGTATCGATCACACCCGCAACTTTCGCTTATTCAAAGCTCAACGCGATATTCGACCAACATACATGTTCGCCTACTCAACTCGACTCGTTCAAATCGTATCCACGATCTTCCAATCTTGCTCGTTGCAACTCGTGCAACAATTTACTCTCGATACTTAAGATTATTTCTCAATCTCGTGCAACATATCGCTATCCATCCGCATAGCCATACAACACGTATCATACCATACCGACTCGTTGCGCTGATGCAACGAACGATTCACGACTTGCTGCACTCCGTGCAACCAACAACACATAACCATTCACGTAGCCACATAATACACATCGTCTCACATGTCGATCCGTTGCACTTCGTGCAATCAATGACTCATAACTTTCTTACACTTCGGGAAACCATAATCTCGTAATCCATTGCACTTCGTGCAACCAACACTCCATAACTCGTTGTACTGCATGCAACCAACGTTCCATAACTCGTTGCACTACGTGCAACCAATGCTGGCACCTGGAGATAGCGTGATAGTCACGACATACTTGTGGCAGATGTACGCACTTAATATAGACTTATTGTATGGAACATCCAATGTAGCGTCGAGCAGATCCATGAGCCATGCGGTTGCGGAAACAACTTAGAGTCAACTGAATTCGATAACGAAGCAACTGAGGGTCAAAAGATTCATGCACAGTCCAAAGGATGGAACCGCTCTGATACCAACTTGTCACGCCCCGATCCGGGAAATCGCTCGTCCTCGCTAGATTTTACCCGAATCATCATCCTCGCTGGGGTGTGATGTCGCACGAGCCTGGAGTTGCGCTCGTGCAAGGCAAGATAACGATTCACATAGGGATTATCTCAAATTCATAACATAAGCAGCGAAAGAAAACAAGAATAACATAAGAATCTCTTTTATTGATTATGAACTGAAGGTTACAAAGGCTCTGAATAGCCCAACATAAAATGCCAATTGGCTACAACGCTCATGATCTCTCTTAGCTTACAAAGGATTACATTGTTCCATACATCATGCCTCTTTATAGCCACCAAGTTGTCTTCGGCCGAACATCTCCATGTCGCAAGCCCGAACGCATATGCGGAAGCTTCTCTTGAACGCCAAGGACTCCATTCCTCGGCACGTCCAAGCCAAGCCCTGCCCTGAGCCGATCATAACCTGAGCCTGCACATAAACTAGTGGGGGATTAGTGCTTTCATCCTCGCTTCGCACTGATCAAGATCTGCTCGCACCCAAACCAAACACTAAATTATTTAGTGGAACATGCATCATTATTTGTGATTTTTCTACTTAGCCTTAGGATCAGTTTCATAGCAATACTTAAACATAGCACATTATCATAAATGTGTCCCATGTCGTGTTTCTGCAGCAGATACAGTTAGCCATAATATGAACGTAAACATAGTGTTCGTGCTCATCCCGTCCCATTTTCCTTAGCCTGCAGTGGTTAGAACTTAACATAAGCAAACATAATCGGTTCGTGCAACCAGCCAATCATAAACGTAAATATATGCATAATGGATAGCAGGCCCTGCGCCTGCACCCAGCTCTCATCTCAGCCCACCGGCCCTATCTATATGAAGGTCACGGTATTTCGCACCGTAATGGACTTGACATCTCTTATGTGTAAGCCTACAATCGCTTCGATACGGGTTGCTAGCCCAGTATCCGAAGGATCCCAAACTTACGGATATCATAGCTTATCACAGCACTGGACGGTCGTAATCCGTCCGAATCTTGTGCACCATAAATACCACACATAATTCCCTCCTAGGCCGAACGGTCCCGGCGCCCCGGCGTAACCGTTCGAGGGAAGCCGTACCCGTGCACGGGCCATCCGAGTCCATTAACCATGCAATACGCACCATAGCATACAAGTCATACATTCCAATCCATCTCGTGTTCCATAAATATAGTCTCGTTTCATAAACGGTTTCTCGTGCCATAAACATATTCGTAACTCATAAACATAATCCACCATTCATATGGGGAGCTCCGTCGGCGTTATGTCCCAACACATCCATATTGATGCACGACGCCCAACGGCTTAGACTTCTCGTGCTTATATTCACGCGTCCCGTTCATAATGTTATTCGCATAGTCTACTTCCGTATTTACTTAGTCATTTCATAGTTTCCGTGCACGAGGGCACGCTTAACGCCATAGTCAATGTTCTATGCCTAGTGTTCAATGTTCTCGGAGGCGTACATGTGATGCACATCTCAATATCATCTTTCAATGTTCTACCATCATTGCCCTACCGCGACTCGTACACTTGATGCACGTTACTTCAATTGTTCGATTGTTCAATGTTCTATCTTAGTGTTCGACACATACTTAGACCTTTCGTCGTCGAATCGCGCTTTCTAACTTGATAACATATTACGCATACAATGATATCTCTTATTAGACGTGAAGGAATAGGAAGAGAGAGTCAAGAACCCGCCCACCTTAAGCCGATACGCCTTGCCGCCTCGCCGATTGAAGCATCTCGCTTCCATAACTCGATCGCATAGCTAACTCCCGGACTTAGCCATTCCTTTGAACTACTCGGTTGATTTGGCCTATCGTGCCCATACCACGATCCATAATCCAGCATAAAGGCATAGCCTGCACACCAGATCAACCAACATTAGCACTTGCTCAACGGAACTTATCCTTTGCATCGATTCGATTCATAGATTCCAACCGACTCAAAGCTTACCTTTGGCCAACGTAACTCTCGCATCGATTCGCATCGATACTTCATCGGGTTAACGCAACTCTTCGAGTCAACGACTCATCATAATGTACCGTACGGAGCGGGGCATTACAGCGATAGTCGATACAAAGACGCATAGAGCCATCCTTCTTCTTGACAAACAGCACGGGCGCTCCCCACGGCGAGACGCTGGGTCGAATGAATCCCTTGTCGAGCAATTCCTGTAAGGGGCCATTCTGTATGGGGTCTTCGAGATCGGTCGAGTGTCGGGGAAGGTATCGATAGTGAACTCAATCTCTCGATCGGGCGGCATGCCGGGCAGCTCATCCGGGAACACATCGGAGAATTCTGCCACAACGTCGGTCTGACCCGCGTTTGCACCATCCTGTCGCATATCTCGAACGGAAGCTAGATAGCCTTCGCACCCGGAATGCAGCATCCGTCGAGCAGATATTGCGGAGATCACCATACAGGTCGGCGACGCCTCACCACACGAGTAGCAGAATTCAGGCACTCCAGGTATGCAGAATGTGACCTTCTTTTCAGCGCAGTCTATGGTTGCGTTGTACGACCGAGCCAATCCATCCCCAGAATGATATCGTAGTCCTTAATATTTAGAACTATCGCATCGAGACTCACCTTTTGATCACCTATACAGATGATTCCATCTTCGCAGACTAAATTTGCAAGTAGTGGCATGCCCGACGGTACGTTAATAGAGAGATCGAGACCCAGTGGGGTCAAGAAGAATTTGTGCTCGGCGGCAAAGTTCGCCGATATAAAACTATGCGTGGTACCTGAATCAAACAATACACGAGCAGGTTTATTATTGAATTACAGTATACCTGTCACGACTGTATCGGATGCGAATGCCTCATCGCGAGTCATGGCATAGACGCGGCCCTGAGCATTAGGGCAATGGTCTTGGCCATTTTGTTGTGCGGTCGGGGGAGCCCGAGGTGCTTGGCCTCGGTTCTGATGGTATTATTGACGGCGCTGGTTTGACTTCACCGGACAGTTGCTTACGATATGGTCGGTTCGACCGCACGCGAGGCACGCACCGCTCTTCAATCGGCACTCGCTGATCAAGTGCCCCTCCTTGGCACAGAAAGTGCAGACCACTCGATCCTTCGTCTGGTTGCCGCCTCCGTTGCGGCAGTTTTGACGCTTGAGTGCGTTGTTGCCTCCCGCATTACTATGGCATTTGTTATTAAAGTAAACAGCGCCGGTAGTAGTAGGAGGATACTCGGACTCCAGACGGATGGCGTGGTTGAGTGCCTCGCCCACAGTTTGGTATTTACCCACCAAAACGTGAGCGCGGATAGTGGAACGTAGACCCACTTCAAATCGTCGAGCTCGACTTGTAGTAGTAGGTAGGAAGTCCCCAGCAAACTTGGCCAGTTTGTTGAATTTGGCCGCATATTATCGTACAGTCATATTGCCTTGCCTTAACTGCATAAACTCATCTTCTTTTTCCTGTCGCACGGCTGCAGAAAGATATTCAGTCTCGAACGCCTTTTTGAATGTCGCCCATGAGATCACCGCCGTCTCGTCTTCACGTCGAATTGCCCGCTTCTGCACAGCCCACCAATCGTGCGCGTTCATTCGAAGTAGAAGTTGAGCACATGCGACTTTCTTTGAGTCCTCGACACCCAGGAGCTCGAACTTATCTTCCAGCTCCTCCAGCCAGTCGATCGCCACCGAGGGATCTTCTGTACCGTTGAAGGAAGTACGGCAGCTTTTAGTGAATTTTGACACGTCGAAGTTAGAACTTCTCGGTGCCACAGTTGAGAGCACGGGCGCCTCTAGTTCAGCTTCGTTAGATTGAACCACAGGCTGGGTCACGGCAGGTGTCATCGTTGAGTTATTGTTGTTGCCGACGACAGACTGTACGATCTGCTGGAGGGTATTCAGCTGCTGCTGCTGCAGCTTGAATTGAGTCTCGAACCGATTCTCAAATTGAGTCTGACGAGCCTCCGCTTGCTGACGATGGAGCTCGTTTTGACGTTGCTACATTTCAAGCATCTGCAGCATATGTTGCATCGGGTCGCCGGAAGTTCCGGCTACAGTAGGCGTCATTCCCGTTGGGTTGACGGAATGCTCGGGTCTAGAAGCACTCGAGCCGCTGGAAGCGCTCGTCTCGTCTTCCGTCTGAGCTCCCGTAACTGCAGGAAAAAGGAAAGGCAACTCTCGTTAGTCTCAGAAAATGTCATGGGTTCAGCGTATGGAACAACTCTTCTCATCGACACGAGGTCAACGGTTGGAGACTAGAACTCGACACTGGAGGCCAAGGACGTAAAGTCGTGCTCTGATACCATTATGTCACGCCCCGATTCCGTCGAATCGATAGTCGTCCCCCGGGCGTGATGCCGTGCGAGCCTAATTTGCGATCGCACAAGACCTAGTCATAAGGTAATCCGAGACACGAGATCTAAGAGAGTACGCAGACAAATTGATACACACAATAAGTAAAGAAAACTTGATCTTTATTGATAATGAACATCTTTTACAGACTCCGATACAAGACTCATTGCCGCACGGGCTACAACATGACTCGATTACAAAAGAGTGCCGATGAGATAACCGTTCCATACATTGCACATATCCCTCAATATACACCAGTACTCCATTGACCTGGATGGGAGGGACGCCGAGTCATCTTCCTTGGACTGTCGAGAGCCTTCAAAAGGGGAGTCGCAGAGAGAGAGTTTTCGACGTACGGCCGAAGCTTCAAAAGTCACGAACGTCGTCGAGCTAGTTGGCGCGTCCTTCCTGGTTCGCAGGACCTGCAAGGAGCGAGGATCAGCACAAAACACATGTACTGGCGAATGGCTAATTAAAATCTAAGCTCTGCATTTGATTCAAGAAGTTTCGTAAACATGTTAGCTAGCTATTTTAATGATCTTTCTAACCATCCTGTTCGATTTTCATGTTAACATGTTTTGAGGCAAGCATATGAAATTGTATAACATTGAGCAACTTATCAAAATCATCCCGTGCCCTGTGCATTTGTTAAGCAGTAAAAAGGGTGTGAAGGCCACTGGCAATTTCAAGCCATCGCGGACATATAGCTGAGTTAGACGGCGACCCTTTCGCGTCGGGTAGCGAGCCCTGTGCGAAAGTTCCCGCATAACTCGCGCCGATGAAGGGCTGGCGCTTGCTATACACTCATTTCTCCCGGGCCGAATCGGTCCCTTGGCCTAGGTAACCGTTCGAGAAAACTACACCTTGTCGACAAGTTGTCCAATGACTGTTTCCTTTGGAACTTAGTTGATTTACTTATTTATCCGTATCGTTGCAATAAGCATTAATTGATTCATTCCTTGGTTTGGCATAGACCAAGTATAATTGCGTAGGGAAGCATGTTTTCCATTTCCAAAATCGGCAGTTCGTTAACAAGTATTTTGTGAAGTATCATGCCACGATTTCATTGATTCTATACTATTATGACAAGCATTTATTTTACTTCATATATTGAGTTTTGAAGTAGAGGGACGGGACGAAGGAGGTCAGCCACTCGCCTTAGCCTTGCTTCAAGCGAACGACCGGTTGGCTGCGCCGACGTCGCCTACGCGATCACCTGCAATCGCATAAGCAACTGATTAGAACACTGTATAATTCAAGAATATTCGATATGAATGCGAAGCTCGAAAATGCATCACGAAAACCCATCGAAAATATTCACGAAAACGCATTCACGAAAACCAAAGCCAAAGCAAATCAAGTGCGGCATGAAAACCAGAGGAACGGGAGGTCTCTCCCGACTCAGCCGCAGAGCCAATCCTCGAGGCGCAACCTGCTGAATATGGGACTTGATTCCGAAGAAGACATTCCATAACAAGGAATGGATCTTAATTTAACCGTTCCCGTTCGATCGACTCGGTCGATCCCGACCTATCGGTCCCGCCCGAATCGATAGCGACAGTGTTTCTTTCTCGCGCACCCCGTGGACAGAGTACGGGGCACGATGTAGGGATGGGGCACTACACAAGGTCCTTCTTCTTGCTTTGGAAAGCCGCATGCTTTCCCCTTGGTTCTCTTGAATGCACCAGATTGGCGTTAGCCAATTGCTTGGACAGTGCGTCCACCTTCAGTTGAACCCGCATCTGTTCCTCAACATAGATTTCATGCAGGAGATCTTCAAGGGTGATCTCCAGATTCTTCCTATGCATGTTTGCATAGAACTTGCTCCACCCAGCGGGGAGATTTGAGACAATCCCTCCAACAACAAACTTGTCGGGGAGGGGCATCGCCTCGTCTTCCAGCTTCTGTCGCAGTTTCAGGAACTCCTTCACCTGCGGCAGCATAGACTTTTCGTCCTCAAAGAACCACTTGTGATATCTTTCAACCACAAAGATTTTACTGCGGTTCTTGTCTTCTTCGTAGAGTTTTTTTAGAGACTCCCATATGTCTCTAGCGATAGTCTTCTTAGAATAGGATTCTGCAAGGGAATCTTCCATAGCATTCAGGATAAGCAGCCTGCAAATACTATTTTTCTTCTCCATTTTGCTTGAAGTTTAGTAGCCGCGGTGATTGCGGCAGCAGACCCAACATCTGGAACAGTAGGTTCTTCCTCCAGAAGCACGTGATCTACGTCTTTGAGTTGAAGGGTGAGATAAACCTTTCTCTTCCAGACTTGGTAATGTTCTCCATCAAACTTTTCTAACTTACAAAAGTCAGAATTGAAGAGTGAAACATTAACATTTTCTATCGTAGCTTTAAAGCTTTGAGATTGTTAGTGCCGGGGCATAATTTTTCGATAGAAAACTGAGAATTCATAACAATTATAAAAACAATCGTTATTACGTAACACTTCACAGAAGGTACGTAACAGAAATTCCACTAATGCAATACTTCACAGAAGGTGCACAGATTTCTACCAACGCAAACACTTCACCGAAGGTGCGCTAATAGAATTCTGATAAACGAAGAAGATGACAGGCGAATGCAATACTTCATAGAAGGTGCACAGATTTCTACCAACGCAAACACTTCACCGAAGGTGCGCTAATAGAATTCTGATAAACGAAGAAGGTGACAGACGAAAGATGAAAAAACTCCTGCTGGGGTGAATGATCACCGTTGCTCAAAGCTGTATTCGTCCCACACGAATAGCTTCCAGGATCCAGCAAGTTCGTTGGAGAACTTGGAACACTCTTGCTCTTCTGACTCCTCGGATGAACACGAACTCCCGTGCAAAACTCAACGCTGGTACAATACCTCTCTTTTCTCTCACAGCTTCTAAACACTTATAAACTTTCTGTCTACTACCTGTGTATTAGTCCCTTACTGTGAGAGAGAAGGAGGAGACCTTATATAGTCCCCTGCAACAACTGTCCGGTTAGCACAATGTTAGGAACGTGGTAATAACTACCCCGAACATGGAGCAACCGCTCAGAACATTCCAAGACACGTTCTGCCGCAAGTTGCGCCACTCGCGTAACGTGGCCGTGCAAGTGGCTCGTGCAACGAGCGCAACTTAAGCGCACTATGCGCCTAGCGACGATGCTAAGTGCAAAGTGCGCCAACAAAACGCCTCATGAGCCCTTGAGTTCGAGCCCGAGTCCGAGTCGCTAAGCCCCTATGGGGCTTAGCTCTCATGGAAATAAATTTTCCAAGAGCAAAAAGCTAGAAGCTTACCATGGAGCATTATTCTTACCTCTTAGTAAAATCACCCACATGGTTCCCACCTTTGGGTCACCACCCATGTGCACATCCCAACAATACATAGAAGCCTATATATGTTGAGATACCACATGGTGCATTTTCGATGTGGGACTAAAACTTCACTAAGCATGTAGAGAACAAGAACAAGTTCTCTACATGTCAAGAATACAAATGCCCCAACAGTATGAAGACCCAAACACAAATTTCAGAACTTATTTGAGACCCAAAGTCTAAATATCCCAATAGAATATGATACCTTGACACCTTAACCTTCTATCAGAAACCTTCAAATAGTTTACCTACATCCCGCAGCCTCACAAGGGATTGCTTCTTCGGTTCTTCTTCTTCCTTTTTTGTTAGAAATTAACATAAAGCATGCAGAGGAAATCGCAGAAACTAGAACTATGAATTTAGAATAAAGGATTAATTCGAGTCACATTAAAGCTGTCCTTAGAGTAGATTTCGTCCTCACGAATCGTGCATCATGGTGTGACGATCTATCTCCGAGATACAACGAATTCAGACGTTCTGCGGCACCGTGCATCCGGTGACGAACAGTAAGGAGATGGAAGAAGGTGGAGACATCCGGTGATCGTAAAACAAGCAACACAACCAACAATTCTCTCAAAATTCAAGAATGGGCTAGGCAAATATGGGATGTGGACAGATATGGGTATCCATCCATCCATCCATCCATCCCATAGTCTCTGGTCACAATCTTCTGAAATCCTCCTACCATCAATGTAATGTGGTGGGTCATCTGACCTATGGACCACCATGAAATGATCTCTTCTTCATCCCCAAGCAATAAATTTGTTGTTCTCCTTTTCCTTTCAAATACTACTTAGTTGGGAGTAGCAATTTCTGTATTCTTGACCGGGCCACTTTTATCAATGAGTGCTTCCTTACAGACCGCTGCGGAAGACCGACACGTGAACCAATACCACGTGTTAGCCTTTTTATTAGTCGGATTACTAACTTTTGTAGGTTCCACGTAGCTACCAATGAGGAATCGATACGGTTACCCCATCGTGTATAATTTTTCTTTATCAATTCATAAGATGACAAAAGTAGCGAGACCCTGACTGTTTTTTATGCTAAACAAGTTCAGCAATATAGAGGAGAGTAAAATACAAAAAAAATTTCGTTAAATATACGCCTTTTGCGTAGAAAGATCTTTTAGAATTTTTTGGCAGTTTGTTCCTCCTTAAATTACAAATCCGCTCGATTAGGTCCGTCCAGCCAAATTTTAAATTTTTTATACCTAAAATGTCTCTGCCCCCTCTAACCCCTCCCCCCTCCTCCCCCCCTCCTCCCCCGACGCCGGCGGCGCCGGCGAGCCCCCAGCCCCCACGATCCCCCCCTCGCCGGCGAGCCCACAGCCTCTCCGACCCCCCCTGCCCGAGCCCCCACCCCCCCCCTCCTCCTCCCTCGCCGGTCCCGACCACCCCCCTCCTCCCTCGCTGGCGAGCGCACTGCCGCACCCCCCTCCTCCTCCTCGCCGGCGAACGCAATCCAAATAGCCGAGGAAGGAGGAAGGTAAGAGTAAAATTGTCATTTGGGGATAAAATGAGCATATTTTATACTTTTAGAAATTTTAAGAGCATGAAATTTTTTAGTGCAAAAAGCGAAAATCTAACGAGAAATTTTTTGCACTTTATCCATATATAGGGAGAAGAAGAAGAAGAAGAAGAGTAGTTGTCATTTCCAAATCCTCGTCGAGTCGATCGCGTGTTTAAAATTCCGATGCTCTAAATGGTAAGGTTGGTTTCACACCTATACGACCAACCTACCGTACCTAAACCAACTTGAATTTAACATAAATAGTAAGGGGCCAGCTTATAGGAGTATCAAGAATACATACGTGTCACTCACTCTCCCAAGAGAGAGAGGGAGAGAGAGAGAGAGAGAGTTCACCAATAGAAGAAACTTTGGGAAATTCCCAACAACTACAAACAAACGTTGATCTCTCAAATTAGCTGCTGGCTGGCTTCTCCAACTGCCCAACGTAGATAGATAGCTCCCCTTCATACAACCGCTGGGGAGAGAGAGAGAGAGAGGAGATGGCACTGAGCTTCCAGAATTTTCTTCCTTGTATATTTTCCCAACCTGAAATAATAAACATGTAGTAAATTGACACGTTTCAAATCAAGGTTGGTAGTATCGGTATCAGATTCTTCCTATGGGTATTGGGATCGACGGTTTCAAATCAAAATATCGAATTTTTTCGTATTATGAAGTAAATAATTATTAATAAATTATTAAATTTTAAAATATGTATTTTATACATCTAAGGTAAAATTTTAAGTATTTTTTGTAATGTTTCTCAGTTATTTTGAAATTGAATAAAATAGTAATCACTATTTGCAATTTGTTTACATGCGATATCTAAGTTTTCTATTTCTAAAATCTTATTATGCATTTACACCCTTGCTAATTTTTTTTCGTTCAATTTTCGTTGTTGAATTGACTGAAGGAGATATTTTCAATGTCAGTATCGATCGGTATTGGATCAATATCGGCCGATATTGTAAACTATGACCATGAGTTCTCGATTGGCCGGCGGTACGAAGTTTTCTAATTTGCAGAATTATATTTTTCAAGTGAAGATTCGATAATTCAAGGTTCATTATGTAACAATGAAAGTACATGATGAACAAAGATGTTAGAGCTCGATGTGATCGATATCGGCATGTTCTAATAGGGAGAAGATATCAGTAAACTTGGTAAGATGAAGGGTCGAAACTCTATTCCTGTAAAACCTACTAATCTTCTATAGAGATTATGAATCTCAATTTGGATGGCATAGGAGAGTAGTGGTCCATACTGGAGACAAATTTGCACAGAGAAGTGATGAATATTCTGCAATTAATTAAAGTAAGAGGAGTTAAGTATCAAAAGAAAGTACAGAAGGACCCACGCCAGTCAGTCATTCAGTCGGTCAATCAGAAGAATGCTCCACAGATCCTATAATCGACCACGTAGGCTAGGTAGCTGATTTCCATTGGTTGTAGGCGGGATCGGATGGGATCATATTAGTACGGAGGTGAGTGAGTTGTAAGAAAGTTTGTAAGAATTTAATAGTAAATTTAACATTATTGTTAGTTATACTCAGCCGATAATCGGATCGGGACTTTCCAGATTGTTATAAAACCTATTTTTATTTGGCAAATTTTATTGGCACTTCAAGTTTTACCTGAGGGCAGTCCAATATTTTTCAATTTATTTACAAATTTGTGACTCCCATTTTTTTTAACTTCAGACTAGCCTACGCATATTTGGATTTGAACTGCAACAATATTGTCGGTCCTAATTGTAGTCCTACTTTATGTTAGGACTTGGGTAGTTTGGATTTGGATTGTCAAAAAAGTTAGCAGTCCTAACATAAAATAGGACTGTCAACTTTGTGGACAATCTTACTTTATGATATGACTGCCAACTTTGTTAGCGGTCCTAAAGGGGGAGTTGGACAGTCCAAAGTAAAATTGGGGATGTCATGAGTAAAAATTACATCAAGTTGGACTGTCCTGAAATAAGGGTTGTCCTGGAGTAAAATGTGGAGTGCCTATAGAATTTATCTTTCTTTTAGATGTCCGACAATACGTACGAGATTTTGTACACGCTGTATTATATGCCTTTCGGACCCAATGTCTCCAACTCCCATTATTATTAAAAATAAAAGATATACTTCGTCGATTTACTGATTTTCTGTCATCCAGTTATGATATATATTTAAGAGCCATTCGAATTCCATATATTGTTATAAAACTTGACGAGGGCTACAAATAACGTACAATATGATTACAAACCGACTCTTCTGTGGAGAATAATTTCAATAAATTCCAACAAACGTCAAAACTTATTTGAAGTTGTTGTCAATAGCTACAGTATGGGGTGTTTTTTAAAACGCAATGATAGGTTTGCAACACTTCTTTCGGCTTGCAAAAGCACTCTCTTAAAAAAGAAACATCTTAGAAAGTTTATGTTAATATGAACAAAAAAACCATATATTTTTTGGTTTTAAACAAATGAAAAACACAGGATTTTGGCTATTTGGATCTTTTTGTTATCAAGTTCCTCTGTGTCAAACCTTCAATTTCTTCCAAATATAATGATATATATTATAGGGTTATAATGACGTAGGGTCGTTTCTGATCACACATGGTAGTAAAAATTTGGAAGGTCCCAAATTTTTTAACATCTGTATACCGTTCGCATTCAGTTCGTGTTCGGCTCGGTCCAAACTCGGCTTAAGCTCGTTCGTAAACTAATCGATACCGAATTGGACCATAGGTTGTTCGACTCGATCTTGTTCGCAAACATGTTCGAACTCGACTCGGTTTCTCATATTATGATATATTTTTTTTATATGTTATGCCTTTTTTAATAGATAGAAATACATTTTGTCTTAAAAATTTTACTCATTTTTTTGTTCTTTATATGATGATAAATTTATGATGTAAAGAGCATAAGTAATTCAATAAAAAAATATTTAAAATTTGAGGGAAACAGTGTGATAGTCTATACAACATGTCCTATAAATGCTCCCTACTAGGGCTGTAACCGTTCGCATTCGGCTCGGTCCAAGCTCGACTCGAATCAAACTCGTTCGATAGTTAAGTCAAACCAAGCTTGAACACTCTTTGTTCAAGCTCGTTCGTTCGATTTTCAGTCATAGTAGTATAAAATCTCCAATTCTAAATGTAGGTATTTTTATTTTTTAGAGACTACAGTAACATTCTTATAATATAAAAAAAAAAAAAAAATTAGACTGGTTGTAAATGTTTTCTTTAGGCCTCGTTGGGTTCGCAAAAAGGAATGGAAAGGAAGCCAATTCCTTGCCATTTTCTTTCCTTCGAAAAATTACTATTACCATTAATTTTCTTTTTCGGTGTTTGAAAATGCCAATAAATTTAAAAAGAAAGTGAATACTTCAAGATGGAAAATTGATTCCTTCCTTAGATTGATAGAATCATTTTTCCTCAAGAATTTTCTTTTTCAATTGAAAACCATTTTTTTTCTCCTCAATTTCTTTGACATCCAAATATATAAAAGTAATCACTCTCATTTTCCAATCACATCATTCCGTGAACCAAAAGAGACTAGTATTGTATAGGGCTCTTAGGATGCCAACAACAACCATGTGATGGTGTTGTAACAATTTGGATCACCAATAAAGGAAAAATAGGCCTAATAAAGAAATAAGAATAAACTGATCTAGTATCGACCAAAATTTAAATTTTTCATAACGTTTTTATTGAATAATTAATTGACGTATAAATTGAATTAAAAAACACACATTATCAATTTTTCATTTGCATTTTGTAAGGATCTAAAATATATATAAAAAATTATAATACCCAATTTCATGTATCGTGAACATATCCGGATATATCTAACGCTTATCTCCTAGTGTGTGTGTGTTTTTTTTTCCTTTTCTTTTTTAAACTTTTCACTTGCACCGTTATAATTTTTTTCGACTAGATTTTGAAGCCATGCCCTTTTACATAGGAGGTGTAAGTGAAACAATTTTGCTAACTCATTCATTATCTTGTACTGTATAAGGGGGCTTCAAAATGGCTCAAGATTTAACCGTATAAGTCGTATGTATATCATCGAGCATTTTACTTTTTAAAAATTAGGAAAGATAAAAATTTACTTTTTCTCCTTTTCTTCCAGATAATCGAATACCCTCTCCTTTTTATTCACATGCATCCATAACAAATTTTATATATATATATATATATATATATATATATATATATATATATATATTGAAGCAATAGGTACTTGTGGCGAACTCGCCTCCACTGAGGCTCGAACTCTCGACCACTTGGGCCGCATGCATCTCTCTTAACCACTAGGCTAGAGGTCATTTATATATATATATATATATATATATATATATATATATATATATATATATATATATATATATGCAAATGACCTCTAGCCTAGTGGTTAAGAGAGATGCATGCGGCCCAAGTGGTCGAGAGTTCGAGCCTCAGTGGAGGCGAGTTCGCCACAAGTACCCATTCTTCAAAAAAAAAAAAAAAAAAAAAAAATTATATATATATATATATATATATATATATATATATATATATATATATATATCTTAAATTATAATTAATATATAAAATATATTTTGGTAAGATTAGAAGGAAGAAAAAATATTTTGCGTGCAGAACACATGTTTTTAGTTATATTGTATAAGCACTAATATTTAAAATACCACCAAAGGTTAGAGCCAATTTTTAGGGTGTGTGATGGATATGACCGCACTATGTCTCCTGAACACACACACACACACACACACACACACACACACACACACACACACACACACACACACACACACATAAAGCTTTTAAAATTAAACATTTGATCCATATTTAGCTAATTCTTAAGCTTTTAAAATTAAACATTTGATCCATATTTAGCTAATTCTTTGTTAAATTATTCTAGGAAGCTTAAAAAAGTAATTATTGGATAAATGATAGTTCATATCTCAATTGAAAGACGTTGTAGTTGAATGAATTTTCTTAGTTGATGTTAATTTTGGATAATTTAATTTTTAAAATTTATATTAGAGAACATTATATAATAATAGGTCTATATTTATTTTTTGTACAAGGCCTAGTTGTCCTTGATGAATCTCAGCTCCGAACCTACAAAAGGTTATATAATTTATTTATTTTTAAAGTTTTTAGTGCCCCTCAATTTTTGTGGCCATGGGCAGCTGTTCGCTCTACCTAGGTCAAGGCCGACCCTGATATTGAGGTATCCATACTTCCTAGCTCATAATAAACTTTGTGTTTAGCATGTCTTTCGATAAGTGTTGTCCATCCATCTTAGCTTCTTTTTTTTCCAATAAGCTTGTCTTTTGGACATTATTTTTTCGTTGTCCACTAAGCTAACTCCAGTTTCTGAATCGGTCCCTGATAGTAGATTGTGTGGTAAATTATAGAATTAGGGTTTGGATCTCCAAAATGATCAATGTTAGAGTTTGGGTCTCGAAATTACTGTTCATTAATAAACAGATTGCGAGACCCAAACTCTAATGTTGGTCATTTTCGAGGCCACCGAACCCATTAAGCCTGAGTTGACCCGCAAAAGTCATGGGCTCATCGGGCCTGCATTATCTTGGGGGCCATCAATTTGGGCTAAGAGAAGGGGCCTATTGGGCCTCAGTGGAGGAAACTCCAGATTGTCATGATTTTTAACATAAGCTTGCTAGAAAATGGTGCTATAAAAAACCCAACAGTCATATCCATCCTTGTTTAGTTCTTACCATCAACGCCACCAACACAGAGAAGGAAGCAAGAAAGAAAGAAAGAAAGAAAGGAAGAAGGAGAAGAAGAGCTCCCTCTTCTCTTCCGATGCCAACTCTCAGATCCCACCATTAAAAGTCCCAAGCTCCTCCTCCATCCGCCATCGGAATCGCAGCCTTCAGATCTCCTCCCGGTGAGCAAGCAATTCCTCCGTCCGATCTCAATTCTGTTCGATAAGGATCCGAGCCTCTTTGCTCTGGATCTACGCTTTCGATCGATCGATTCGATTCGGTTCGATCTTTCTTCGACGACCCACGTAAAAAAAATCCGATCTTTTTATCTGGGTCGTGATTAGTTCCCTCTAATTTGCGTGCTTTCTGTTGGATCTGTTCGATTCGGCTCAGGATTGCGCTTTGGATTGGGGTTTCTTTTTTTTTTTTAAAGGCGAATTGTGTGTTGGGAATCGCAGGGGACGATGGAGTCCGATCTCGGCAAGCTCTTCGTAGGAGGGATTTCGTGGGACACGAACGAGGACCGCCTCCGGGAGTACTTCCAGAGCTTCGGAGAGGTCGTGGAGGCCGTCATCATGAAGGACCGGACCACCGGCCGCGCCCGCGGCTTCGGATTCGTAGTCTTCACCGACCCGGCCGTCGCGGAGAGGGTGGTGATGGAGAAGCACCTGATCGATGGCCGGATGGTAACCCAACTCAGTTACTTTGTCATTTATTTGTCTCTATAATTTCGTGTTCGTAATTTTGTAGATTCATAATTGAATGAATATCAGGTGGAAGCAAAGAAGGCCGTTCCTAGGGACGATCAGAACGTTCTGCTCAACAGGAGCAGCGTTAGCAGCCATGGATCTCCCGGCCCTGCTCGCACCAAGAAGATTTTCGTGGGAGGCCTGGCCTCTACTGTAACGGATGCCGACTTCAAGAACTACTTTGAACAGTTTGGCACGATCACCGACGTCGTCGTGATGTACGATCATAACACTCAGAGGCCGAGGGGGTTCGGATTCATCACTTACGAGTCCGAGGATTCGGTGGATAGGGTTCTGCTCAAGACCTTCCACGAGCTGAATAATAAGATGGTCGAGGTCAAGAGGGCCGTCCCCAAAGAGCTCTCCCCTGGGCCTATGATGCGCTCGCCTATGGGGGGATATAATAACTATGGCATGAGTAGAATCAATAGTTTTCTTAATGGTTACACACAAGGTTACAATCCAAGCTCTGTAGCTGGCTATGGAATGAGAATGGACGGTAGATTTGGACCTCTGGCTAGCGGGCGAAACGGGTTCGCTTCCTTTAATACTGGTTATGGAATTGGAATGAATTTTGAGCCTGGGATGAACCCAAGTTATGGAGGAAACTCAAATTTCAATAGCAACCTTAGTTACGGACGGGCACTGAGCCCTTACTATAGCGGGAATTCTAGTAGATTTACTAGCCCAATGGGATATGGAGGAGGCAATGGCAGTCCTGGGTCAGTATTTACTTCTCCAGCTCGTAATTTATGGGGTAGTGCTGACCCTAACTATACCACCAATTCTGCAAGTTCTAATTCCTACTTGGCATCTGGAACTGGGGGTCTCGGAGGGTTTGCTAATGGTGGCCTGAACTGGGGAGGCTCTTCTTCCTCTGTTTCAGCTCCTGGTATGGGCAGTGGTTCAAGCTATGCACCTGCTAGTGCTACCGTCGGTTATGGGTCAAATGAGAACAGCTTTGGTTTGGGTGACACCACCTACAGAAGAAACAGTGGTGTTCTGGGTTCTCTTAACACCTCCTTTACCGGTCTAAGCAATGGATATGAAGGGAATTATTCGGACACATATGGTGGGAATTCTATCTATGGAGATCCAACTTGGCGATCTGCTTCCTCTGATCTCGAGGGCTCTAGTCCGTTTGGTTACGGGCTTGGTGATGCAACTTCAGATGTCACAGCCAAGAATTCGTCAGGTTATATTGGTGGTTATAATGTTACCAATAGACAGGCAAATGGAGGTTAGGGCCTTCTTCCTCTTTATTTATTACTTTCACGTTATGATTTCTTTACAAACATGTATATCTTTAATGTCTTTGATTCATATAAACACAAAATGTCTGTTAAATCACATTGTTTATTCAACTTTTTTCTCGGCCTTATGCCCGTAATTACCTTCCTATCCAGCCCCCCTTTAAACCTACAACCATTGGGGAGGCATCTGGTCTCAGTTGATCCTTTATATATCCTTTTATTTTCAACTATAAAGGTACATTGTGTCATTATGCATTTATTTGTAAAAACCGTGCAATTAGAATGGTGGTATTCTTTGGTGATATGTGAGGCGTCAATGTTTCATTTCAATTGGAGTACAATAAATTGAAGTTCAAAATTCTCGGTTTTGATATCAGTTTCCGACCTTTCCATGAGTATTTGGTTGGGAAATTTTGGTGGTTTTGAATTGGTCTGTTTTCTACCCTCCAATTCTGATTCAAAGGACATAAACGTATTTGTTTCAGTCGACACTTAAAACCTTGCTATAAAGAAAGACAAAACTCTATAGAATCCTCCACTTGACCTGAAAAAAAACAATCCTAACCTGCACACCTCACACTCTATAATCACCGTGTGGTGTGTACACACAATAATTGAACAGTAATAGCTATAATCAATCATCGATGAAGAAAGGAAAAAAAACATTTAAGGGATCTCTTTAGTGTTTTCTCCTTTAACTTTACATTCATTCCCTACCAAGTTTGAGAGGACCCTATAAGTTCCAATGTCCTCAATTTTCTCTTACTATAGCTTGTGGATATGAGAAATCTGAAGAGCCAAGACAACTTTGCAATTTTTGGTTAACAGATGGCTCATTGTCCCCTCCCATCTATAAAAGTACAAGAAGCTCACTGATAGGAATTCAGTAAGAGGGTACGATTAACTGTATTTAGTAAACTTGGAGGCAAACATCAAATAAATTTAGCCTGAACGCCGTGTTTGGAGGTTTTCATTAGCAAAATGATCTGCTCTTTCCCTGATCTCAAATGCTTACATGTTTTAATATTAACAAATATAATAATAATAATAGTGATAATAATGATGATGACAATATTCATAAAAAATTAAAAATACAAAAAATGGTCTAGTTTTGTCATTATGTTTTATATAGTTGAAGCAATGTCAAGGTTTGGCATTATGTTTTATAGAAGTAAAATGTTCAAATCTGACAAGATAACTAGAGAACTAGGTTAGAAAGGAATCATTGTTTGCTTGTTGAATACAAGAAGTGGTAGCTTTTTTTGGCGCATTCATAGCATTTGAAAACTAGAATGTTGTTTACTTTAAACTTGAATTGAACTGGATGATGCAAGTTTTTACCTTAACATCTGGCTTGCCTGAAATGTCTTCTTCATGGATTGGACCTGCAAATTACTTGATTCGAAGAATGATTATGAGAAACTATTAAGTTGCAATCTGTTTCTGGAATATTGCTTTTATTCACTCTCGTCATCATCATCCAAATCTTCTCCCTATCACAATCTTGTCGGTTACCGATCATGGGAAATCTCCACAAAATGAACTTATGGAATATTTATGATTGGTTGTCAATTCCGAATTTGACCGTCTGTCCTGGTGCCAAAATCATTAACTAAAGTGGCTTTTACTAAGAATTTTAATAAGAAAAGGCCTTGCCAGTTGGTGTGTAGATGAATGGATAAGGTGACTCACTTCAAACCCAAGTGAAAAGGAACGGAAAATTTCAAATTGATTGATCAAATTCTAGTTTGTTTGTTTTTTTTCCATAATTTTTTAACTAATATATATTTGAAATAAAACTCGTGTTTTCGCATGTTCTTGAGAAGCAGTTAATGGAACAATTGAATTGAAAACCTCGCTCTGCACTGCAATGTAAGGGCATCCAGTTTGTTGACATAGATCCCTATATTGGCTTTCTGTACACAACCGACTTGCATAAAGTTTTACTAGTGTAGAGAAATGGTTCTTGACAAGCACTTTAAGAAAATGGGTTATTGCAACAGTTTTTAATGCGGGATGATTGTATAACAGTAACTCCCATGTGGCTGGTATCTCCAGCAATCATCTGCATTCGACTATGTCAAGTTCGATTATTATAACTCGCCTGTAACAAATATTATACAAATTTTAATATCAGCTATTTTATGGTTGGCCTCTGACAACGGTAAATTATGCAATTCCAATTTGTCATATAAAGTGTCAACCCAACCTTCTACATACGTATCTTAATATATAAAGAGAGCCTAGAAATATAAAGCTCAAAAAATTCTATTGCGGACATAGCTTGTTGAATATTTTTTTTCATTTCACCTAACACTAAAAAACAAAAGAGCTTAAAATGCCAATTCATAGCAACTACGGTAACTACCACAAGGTCCACAACCAAGGAATCTTCATATAGTAAATTGTACAGTTGTAGTCTGTCATGAAAGGAAAGAGAATTGACTTGTCATTCACAAGCCTAAATCTAATGCAATTTATGTTGACAGAGGGCTGAGGTTCCTTGCGTGCATGTTTCAATGTTTATTAGTTCTTACTTTCTAAGTGGGAGTTAGTATATAAAATAATATATATAAAAAATCTGCACTTCAGAATAAACCTTAGGGTTTTATTGCATCTGTATTTATTCCATCAGAAATCCATTACTAGTTATGATTGTAGATGACTAATACTTGTTTTCTTGCTATTACTTCTTCAGGAATTGCTGCCTAGGGAGGCTTTTCCCTTCAGTTTCTCATATAGGTGAAGAGTCCGATGAAACAGGTGCACGACTGTGAATTTTATATATTTCGTGAACATATGTGGGTTAGTGCGTAATCTAGAGCTAACCAGAGTGTTGATTTCATAAAATTCAGATTCAGAGTCAAAATATATAGGATTTTGTGTAAGGTTTGAGTTTAATCCACATCAAGTTTAGGTTTTGTTTCTGGGTTTGTGATGGAGATGTAAAATCAGATTGCGGGACTATATTCAGAAGAGTGGTCAGAATTGTGCCGGCAATTGAGCCAAAATAGACTACTCTGCTTTTTTTTCTTTTCTTTTTCTGATTCCAAGGAAACTGCTGTAATATCTGGCACCTTATCGGATTCTTGCCAGGTATGTTTATTTTCATCTGTTTTAGCTTTTACCTCAGATGTATTAGAGAGGTGTTGATTTATAATTGTGAAATCGTTGGGGACGTTGCCATCTAGTCCCCTAAGAATAAAAGCTCTACAAAATATTCTGAATTATGTTAAATTGAGACTTTCTTTATACACACTTTTTTATGTTTTGTATGTTCAATGCTCTCTCTATTGGAGAATTATGTGACGAGTCCTTATACTTTTCTCTCATGGCTGTATGAAACATGGTCATCACTCATCATGTGTATTTAGAAACTCTACTCTTCCTTTATGGATCATAGAGATTTGTGGTGATGGGCATGTGTCATTCTTTCTCCCTTTGTGTTCCCAACTTCTTTTTGCCTCAAGGCCTCGTTTGGTACACTGTAATGTAATCGTAATCGTAATCATAATGTTAATCAAATAATTTTTTTTTTTACTTGATTGCATTACGATTACATTACAGTGTACCAAACGAGGCCTTAGTCTTTCGTTCGAAGCACTGAATTAGTTTCTTTACAATTCCTCGCTTCAGTTACACATTCCAGTGAGCGTCAGGAATGAGTAGCTTCTACTTCTTTATACTGTAAATTTCAGAGATTAGTCTTCATTCTGTCCACAAGGGACATGGACAAATGTTGGTTGCTCCTTGTTTGTTTGGTTTCATGGCGTCCACAGGTCTCTTGTCACGTACTACTGAAATCTTCTACCATCAATGTGGTGGTGGGTCATCTGACTTGTGGACCACCATTATCTCTTCTTGAAACTCCAGGCAATTGTTAGGCAAGTAGCTGGGAGGAGTAATGAAGCCTATTTTTAGGGTGAACAGCCAAACTAAGCAAAACCACCTGGAGAAGCATTCTTGTTGTTCCGAACCCTAGGTGAGACTCCATTTATATGTTCGGAATTCTGAATTCTTCAAATTAGGAGTCGGCTTCACCATTTTTGGCACTTGGGCGGTACCGGAAGATAGAGGGGTTTATCTACCAGATCCAACCTAACCATAGCCTACACAAAACTTGCCATTTTATAGGAATTTCTTTTTTTTAAGGCTAAATTACAATTCCATATCCTCAACTATCCAAAATTTTCAACTTGATACCCTCAACAATATAATAATAATAATTTTTACGTAGATGCCAAAAAAAATTTAAAAATATGAAACTATTCCTCCCTTTCTAACCCACAACACCCTCTCCCCCCCCCCCCCCCCCCCCCCCCCCCCCCCCCCCCCCTCATTCTCCGGCAGCACCCCCTCTCCGGTTATCCTACCTCTCCGTGGCCGCCCACGCCCGTCCCCGCGTCCCCCGATGAACCTCGCGTCCCGTGCCCCGTCGTCCCGTGCGGCACCCTCGATCCTGCAGCCCCGTGACCCCTCCGATTGCTTACCCCCGCCCGTGATCCCGCAGTCCCGCGCAGCTCTCACCTCCTGTAGGCTCCGGGCCGGCCCACAGTGCGGTTGGGGGGGGGGGGGGGGGGGGGGTTTGCAGGCACAAGCGGTGTGAGGGGAGAGAGATTTTTTTTTTTCTTCTTCAGGATATCAAGTTAGTACTTATCTTAAGTTAAAAAATTGAAATAGTTGAAAGTATAAAGTTGTACTTTAGCCAAATTTTATTTTATATTTTTTAGACTTTGTGTGTTCCTTTTTGACGTTAAACTAGGAACTAGTCCACCGCAAAATCTCTAAAGCATGTCACTGTTGAAATGTTAAAAAAGTCACAGCCCTAAAGTCACAGCCCTACCTCTCAAATATATGTCACTCTCCTATGAGAGAGAGAGAGAGAGAGAGAGAGAGAGAGAGAGAGAGAGAGAGCGCGAGCTACTCATCTCCCACTATTCAAACTTAGACTGGCTCATCATGCAACTATGGAAATCTATAGCTTTTTGAGGATTCTTGTGATCTCTTTTGGAAAGTATGTTGCTTCTCCCTCTCTAACTACATAAATTATAAGAATTGTGTGGATGGATGGAGGTTTTGGAGAAGTACTGCCTACTAGATTTGATATTGCGACAACTAACGCAAGCCATTCAAAAAGGATCAATGCTCTCTCCTCTAATGAAGACGACTTAAATTAGGATTACTAGGACCTACCTAACCTTGTAAACAAAGCTGTGTGATTTTGGATCCAAAATTAAGCCTTACCATAAAAAAAATTTGTTCCTAAAATATTCTTATCTATATTTATTAATTAAAATTGTTCATCAAATTTAATATAGATAGTTAGATAATTACGTGTAAAAAAATATAAAATAAAGGGAACGGTTGTTTGATCTAAAATATTAATTTTTTTTATTAATTTCAAATAGTAGAAACATTTTTTTTTTATAATTAATATAAAATACGTAAAACACAAGTGTATATATACAACGTTCAACCGTTGATATGACATAGTAGCAATATGATTATAGACTTTAATTTTTTTTTTCTAGCACGCGTTTTAAACAATTTTTTTTTAACAAAATAAATAATTATATCATCCACCTCTCTATGCGAAATTGTCCCAAAAGTGCCTTTCGATAAACTGTGAAATCCCAATGTTTACCACTACATATTAGGTGTGATTGATTCACGTCGAAGTGTTATAATGAAGTGACAGGTCCTTAAACAAATAAAATAAGATTCCAACAACTTGGAATGACAATGACGGACAATTTTAGTATTCCCAGGTCCAAAAACAGGTTAATTTCCAAACCAGGATTGTGTTCTCCCCATCATTATTTTCCCTACAAATTTAGCATTGGCCACCACACACATAATTCCCCATGTCGACCATGGTCGACTTAATTTAGGCTAAACATCTATTGTACAAGACCAAGCAAGAATAAACACACATCATGGTGTCTATGGAGATTAGTCTCAATCTTTAATAATATTGAAAAAATTATAACACAAGAGAGAAGATACCATAAGATCACTTCCAATTTCTAACAAAGTCCATTCACCGAGTAATAGTTGTCCACTGTCTGGCAGTGACGACCTCCCTGATGAAGTAGGCAACACTACGACTCAAAAAAAAAAAAAAAAAAAAAAAAAAAAAAAACTCGAGACCTAAGAGTCATAGATCTTTCTAAGAGAGGTGGAATCTCTTAGAAGAGCATGTACCTATGAAGTATGAACTCCTCTTAAAATCACTAGTAAAAACATGTGCAACCGTAAAATAATTTTATTTCTTCTATTTTTATCAAAATATAATTTTAATATTTAAACTTAAATTTATTATATATATATATATATATATATATATATATATATATATATATATATATATATATATATATATATATATAAAATATATATATATATATATATATATATATATATATATATATATATATATATATATATATATATATATTATTAAGATTTATAAAATTTATATTTATTATTTTTTGAAATCCCACGCACACACGCAATTGGGGGACTCGAACCTTGCCGGTCCCTCCGGGTGTCCGCTCTAATACCACTAGGGTATTCGGTTATAGAAAATACTTTATTTACCTCCAAAATCTCATTCCTCCATGATCCTCCGTCATGTGGCCCTCTCCTATTCACTCATGTCTTCCCCCAACCCCCTTTTAGGGAGTGTCATGTGGCGGAGGGACATAGAGGGATGAGATTTTTGAAGGTACATATAGCATCACTTTTCGGTCATACGTAAGAAAATAAAAAAGAGGGCGTTCCGTTATGCGGAAGAAAAGGAGATAAAGTTCAAAATTATAATCTTCCGTATTTTTTATGATATACATACGGCTTACATGGCTCAAAATTATGATCTTCCATATTTGTTTGTAGCATGGATCATGGAACTCTATATTAGAACCAAGATTTGCAGTATGTGTCGGAATCGGTGTCGGATCCTTCCTATTATATGGAGATTGGTAGGATTGGCTTTAACGACTGCAATGACAGTTTTGGAATGGAGTATCCGATTTTTTGGAATCAAAAAAATAAATAATCATTAATAAATTGTCAAAATTTTAGAATAAATATTTTTATATATATTTAGGTATAATTTTAAGTACGTTGTTTACTAGTAGTTTTGAAACTGAACGAAATAGTAGCCACCGTTGCCGATTAATTGATTTATCTGCGATAGATAATTTTTTTTTTATATGCTTTTAATTACACTATTGTTGATTGATCTTTTTTGTTCAATTTTTTTGACGACTTGACTAGAAAAGAGATTTCCAGTATCAGTATCGGTCAATAAGTATCGATATTGTTGCCAAACCGTTCAAATATAGATCGGCTGATGTTGCAAACTATGATCGGACACAATAACAACATTCATATATACCCAGAACCTGATAATTAAGCTTGCATGCAAATATGACCACTGGCCTCTTATTTCTTGAAACATCCCTCATGGCAATTGCTGTTCGAGAAGCTAGCAAATGGTGACAGATTAGAACAGCTAGATGTATAATTATAGGTAGCTTATAGTTTGCCATGTGATTGCATAAACAAAGATCAGCTTAGTAATTAAATGCATCACATGCAAATATAATTATCAAACGAACCGAAAGAGAGAGACCACCAATCCCCAGTGGCCAGCATGTCTCTTCTTATCAACTTGGCTTCCTTCAATACAGCTATGTGGTGTTGGAACTCTTGTTAGTTCCACGTTGAGTATTTCAAATACACCATAGACAAAAGGAAAGAGACTTTTGTTTAGTCCCATATCGCTTAGAACTAACACTTGTGAATAGGTTTATATATGTTCATACCTTCTACATAGTTGTGATGAGTGGGTAGTAAGAGGGGTGGTCGCGCACCCGGAAGGCACTGGACTAGAATGCATCCGGTTTGGTGCGACTCTGTTTTTTGCATTTTTCTCTTGGTAGTAAGCCCACGATTTATGCGGCCCATTAACTAACCTCCACTACTCATTCAACACGCGGTTCGAGATATCAAACGCTGCCGTTCGTCTTCTTCGCATTCAACATACGGTTCACGATTTAACAGATTTAGAGTTTTTGCAACTCTATATTTGTTACTCGTTCTTCACAGAATGAGAACACCCGCTGAGATCAAACCCAAAGAGAGAGAGAGATCAAACGCTGCCGTTCGTCTTCTTCGCTGTTCGATAGTAGGTTACAGATAGGTACTGCTATATGTAACTGATCGTTGTTGTATTCTTGAGGAAAGTCGCTGTTCGAGCCTTACAGTAACGTATAGGGGCGAATCTTTTCTTGAGGACAGTGATCTACACGCCTCAACGATTCCGACTTGTGTTATACGAAAGCTATTACTCCATCATGTGGAAGTGTTTCTTCTTTGTATACCTAATTTCAGCTGGTACAACTTTCTTCTTTGCATAACTGATATGCCGGTTCAAGGGGTTAAGTTCGACAAAACTTCAGACTTTGGACAACCCTTCTCTGATTAGGACACCCCCCGGTCTTCCTCTTTCCCTCCTGCCCATAATGTGACCTGTAAGAGGTTAGGGTCGCAGGTGACCCTTCAGAACCAGTCCATAACAAGAATCAAGGGACAATGAAAATAAGTTCCGATGGTTCCGTGTTTTCTGGCTTTGGACCTCTTAGCGACAAATACCTTTCAGATGAGCAGGGTTGCATTAAAAAAGAAAGAAAGTACACCTCTTCCCAATAATCATTGAACGAAACTGATCTTAAATGAAAATAAAATTGACATTATTAGTAAAAATGATATTGTTATGCGTAATGCTAGACAGGAGTGCTTTATTTGGCAAATAATTGTTGGAGAAATTATTAAGATAAAGTCAATGTAAAATGCTCACCTGATAGGAATTTGCCGCAACAACGGTACACTTAAAAATCGACCCAAATATCTAAACCTATGTCGTACGGATACTCCTCAAGGTGACTGTATCCATATCTCATGATAAGTATCCAACATTGACACGATATGATATGGAACTAATTTTGGAATATCCTTACTTCCCACACAACTTTTAACATTATGGTATATATATATATATATATATATATATATATATATATATATATATATATATATATATATATATATATATATATATATATATATATATATATATATATGGGTCCGGATCGGAAGTCTCTTTTTCGAAGTCCTGCCGAAGTCTCACAATCTTTGGCTGTTGGATCGCGCAACATCACGTGTGTCCCGTGCGATCCGAGCGTACGGAATCTTTGATCCGGATCATAAAAGCTAAACCTCTTCAAAATTTCTTCACATTTAGAATGGGACGAGAACTGTGTCAAAATGAGGGAATCTACAGAAGATTTAGAGTGACCATATATTTTGAAGAACCCATTGGTTCTGACCTAGGCCTGCAATTGGTGGAGCAAATGTGTGAATTGTGATTGACAAGATGATAAATATAGCGGAAATGTTAAATGGTCCACGGTTTCTATCCGCTGGCATGACCGTAGGCCTACGTGGTCGAATCCTATTCGTCCTCCATATTTGCGTGGAGACCACCGCCGGTAGACCTACCAATGAAAAACTGCCACGTGGACTGTGGGTCAAAACTGCGGGCCAAAAATGCGATCCACGTTTACCTTACAACAATGAAACTAAATAAAGTAACGAAATATGGAAGGGGGAAGTTGAAGATTCAGATTCTGGTCTTGCAACGAGATTGTTGGAGAGTTTAGGCACCACATAGTAACTTTTGACTTTGATCCATGGCAAAAAAAAAAAAAAACCTTGATGATTCTTCAGAAAGCTGGTGAATAGCATAAAAACTAGGGATAATTTAGCAAATACCCCCATTCCAAATGTTAAAACTAGCATATACCCCCACTATTTATTTTATTTAGCAAATACCCCCACTCCTATGTAAAAGAGTGGGGGTATATCTTAAATTTTTATTATTTTATATCAAAAATGGGGGTATTTGTTAGATAAATAAAATAGTGGGGGTATATGCTAATTTCAACATTTAGAATGGGGGCATTTGCTAAATTATCCCTAAAAACTAACCAAAAATACTAGAGGAACTCATTAGTTCTTAAATTTAAAAACTCGGCTATTTATAGCCATTGGATTATATGCATCTCATCTTTTATTTTTTTCTAAGGGCCTAAATATAAAAAATAATACCATGTGTCATAATCACATTGTAAGTTCCTACTTGAGTTCTTTAGACGAACTCAAAACCAATCCCTCTCCTATGCATGCATTTATAGAGATTTAAGTTAATACACTTTATTTAGACATGTCTCACTCATTGTCTGTGATAAGATGTTTCTTTCCAATTACACGACTTCTAAAGGAAGGCTTTTTATAAGAGCACATCAAAATGTTATCAGGACTATTCCATTTCAAAATTTATTTATTTACAAATTTGTCATTGAAAAATTTGATGAGAGATATTCCATGGTTTGGTATAAAGGTCAATTTTTTTTTTCTATTTTTTGCTCTTCTTCTTCCTCAACCCATCCAAGAACAAGAACAAGAACAAGAACAAGAAGAACAAGAAAAAGAAGAAGAAGAAGAACAACAAAAATGTTGAATGTGTTTTCTTCTCATTTTCTTCTTTTCCATCATTTTCATCCTCACTATCTCCAAGTACAATGAGGTTTAAACCATAATTTTCTTCTTATTTCTAATTTTGATTTCCAATTGAAGGACAAAAGAAAATGAGAAGAAAACACCCAAAAAATTAAACCCTAATATTGGTGGAAATCTTAATATTGCTATCCATAATTTTCTTATCATTTTCAATTTCGATGGCACCCAAAGGCTCATCATAATATACAAATCCTAATATTGGTGGAAATCCCAATGTTGCTGTTCAACTAGTGCAAACAAGGACTGTCCAATTTTCTGGCAGTCCTACAAACTGAATGGACTGTCAGAAAACTAGACAGTCCTAAGTCACAGCATGTGAAACAAAGGACTACCCAATTTTCTGGCAGTCCTTACTGTATGTAGGACTGTCCAGTTTTCTGGCAGTCCTGCATACAGTAAGGACTGCAAGAAAAGTGGGCAGTCCTTTGTTTCACATGCTGTGACTTAGGACTGTCCTGTTTTCTGACAGTCCATTCAGTTTGTAGGACTGCCAGAAAATTAGGCACTCCTGGTCGACGCAGAGTTTTCTCGTTCGTACATACTTGGTTTAATTTAAATGGGTCCCCACTCCGAATGTTGTTTAATTCAAATGGGCTACAAATAATTGAAATAAACAATGTAATGGATCGATGCTTGAATTTTTTAAATTAATTTTTAGGATTTTGGAAACAAATAGAGTAAAAATTTGGGTGCCATCGATCTTCTTGAGAAGAATATTTGGAAGAGAAGAGGAACAAGAAGAAAAAATTTCTAGGGTGGAGGAAATAGCTAGGATTTTTCAAATTAACTTCTTGCTTGGGGATGGAGGAATGGTAGAGAAGAAGATGAAGAAGAAGAGAGGACTTGGAATTTTGGAAGAGAGAGAAGAAAATTTGTAAATGAATGAAAAACTATGGGTTTGGTTGGGTGGGGGGGGGGGGGGGAGGGGGGGGGGGGGGGGGAGGGGGGGGGGGGGGGGGGGAGGGGGGGAGGTGAGTTTGGGACATCCCTGTGTTAAAAAAAATGGGCTGTCCTGAGTAAAATTTCCAAAAATCTTGACTAGTTCCAATCCGGACTAGCCCTGATAATATTTTGATGTGCCCTTATAAAAAGTCTAAAGGAATTGGAAAGAAACATAAAGATATTACTAATTTACTATGAAAAGTGTCAATTAGCAGCAGATACATCTTCCAGTGCCTCTGATGTAAACTTGAAAGGCAAGCAATGAATCTTATCTAATTATGATAACCCAAAATCAAAGCCAGAGGAAAACATACACCTTTATCTATGCAACTGATTACCCATTCTTGCTGGTGAGAAACATTCCTAACTCAATTAGCAGCTATATTTAACTTGAGGGAAACCTCTATTATTTTGGTTAGTGGTAGTGAGTTTTTCTAAGATCCTAAGCACAGTTTGCGCTATCGGCCGATACCGATCCGGTATGGTATCTTCTGATCCGATATCGACCGACACTAACCGATACCGACATCGAAGGTTTCTTTTTCAGTCAATTTGGTAAAAAAAATTTAATGAAAATGATAATCAACAAGGGTGTAAAAGTATAGTAAGCTTATAAAAATATGTAAAAGAAAAAAAAATCAAACGTAGGTAAACCAATATGCAAGGGTGACTATTATTTCATTTAAAAATAAGCTGATAACACACTTGTCATTTGATATCTGTAAAAGAAGTTAACGAGTTTCAGACCATGAATGAGCATCTAGTTTCTTTTTCTTTTCCTTTGATATATCCGATGATACGTATGAAATTTTGTGCACGCTACATTGTATGTCTTTTGGACCCACTGCTCTCAACTCTCACCATTATTATAAATGGAAAGAATAATATGCTCCTAAGGCTCAATTCACTGATCTTCAGCCACCCAACCAGTATCTTATACCTCTTCTCGGTAACAACAATAGCCACTAACCACAAGACAATGAATGAACATCTAGTTTCCAACATGTGAACAACAGGCAATAGGAAATTATAATAGCTAACAACTCCATCCGGAATAAAGGCAGAGTTCTGATACAAATGGAAATAGAACACAATCCTATGAGTACTGAGATCGTCGGTATCGACAATATCGTGGTTTCGGATCAGAGTATTAAATTTTTCTTAAAAAAACAAATAAATATTGATAAGTATTAAAAAAAATAGATTTTCTTTTATTTATTTTAGATTTAGTCATTGATTTACTTGTGATAAATAAGTTTTGTTCATGTTGATTGGTCTTTTTCGACCAATTTTTTTTTACCGAATTAATTGCAAAAGAGACATGCAGTGTCCGGATTAGTAGCTATCGGTATCGGATCTTGACATGTCAAACCGTGTCAGCACGGACATCATACAAAACTGGTAGGATTCGAGCCTCCAACTGTAAGAACTAAGAACTTGTAGGTGTCTATGGTTGTAATTAAAAAAAAAAAAACTATATTTTCAACATGTCTACTTCCTGGCCACCAAACTTTTTCAATTTGCAAATCGTCTTTTAAATAGTTACGGTTGTCAAACGGGCCCAAAGTATCTTCCTTTATTGGCCCACTGTGAACCCCTCAATCATTTGCGCAGCAGGAGGTCGGGCTCACGCATAGCTATCCCAACTACACGCGATGGGCTTTATGGGCTGCCATGTTTTCTTCAAAACAGTTTGATTTATAAACCTCACCGCCAATTTTTTTTTTGTTTTTTAACCAATTTCATGCGCATAAGCAAACCAAAGAAGGAGCACCAGACAAATGGCAATCTTGTAAAAGTCAACTCGCATTGGATGGTCGATTCAGAATAGTGCAAAATTAATAATATACATTAATAAGAGAATGTTCAAAAGGATTCTTCCTACATACACACATAGATATGGTCCTGCCTCCCCATACAGTCAACGGTTGGAGACGAAAGATGTACGATAAGTCCGGCCCTATAGTTAGATCTACTGATCAGTCAAGATCTTATACTTTTTTTCGGTAACCACAAGAGCAGTTCGGTCTCTATAGTATTAGTATTAGGAATTTGGAGGACATATCAATAAATTTTTATTTGTACCAATAAATCTCAAAATCTAATTTCATTACTCAAAACTGCCACTATTAAACCTCTTCATTTCAGTACTACTGTTCCCGGCCCCTTCCCTCCTGACCTTGTCCTCCTCGGCCTTCCTGCAGAACACCACCCAGGCATTGGCCTCCAGCGCCACGCTCACCCCCACCGTCGTCGCCAGCGCCAGGCAGTAGGCCAGCTTCGCGTACGACTCCCCCATCCCCATCACCTCGAACCCCTGGAACACGTTCACCACCCCCACCACCACGCACCCGTACCCCACCAGGTGGTGGTAGCTCTTCCAGTACTTCCGGAACCGGTGCGTCGCCCCCGGCCGGAACATCACCGCCGCGGCCTGCAGCGCCCCCATGCAGAACGCCGCCACCCCCAGGGCCCGGTGCAGCCCGTACACCACCCCGGCCGAGGCGCTCCCCATCGCCAGCCCGATCGCGAACCCCGCCGCCCCCATCAGGAACCCCGGGACCTGGACCAGCGCGTGCGCGTAGAACCACGACGGCCCCGCCGACGGGTACTGGCGGAGGTACCGGGCGATGACGACGCCGACGGGGAGGCAGAACCCCCACGAGACCGCGTTCAGTACGGCGTGTGCGGACCGGAGGGCCTCGGAGACGGCCTTCGGCCTGGTCGTCGCGGAGGACGATAGGAGGTCGAGGGTTTGGCGGGAGCTGAGATCCGCCACGGTCGTGGGGTGGATGGTAGGAGAATAGCCCTGCATATATATCAACCGAAACAACATCAGTTAGTTACGAATGGTTGTCACATATATATAGTTTAATTCAAACAACATTTGTGGGGTGGATGCTAGGAGAATAATCCTGCATGTTTGTCAAAGCACCAGTTACGAATAGTTGTCACGTGTCTTATGTATCAAACAACATTTGTTTGTACTCCACCTGCACGTACAGGCCGCGGTTCCACACGTGGTGGATCCGCGTGTGGTTCGTGTGCAGCCTGAACGTCGCATGGATTCGCACGGTGGCGCCGTCCCGGACGGAAGGTCCGGAGGTGAGGGAGGCGGAGGAGGAGAGGAGGGGTATGTCGAGGGGGCGGGAGGCGAGCGGGGAGGTCTGGAGCTTGATGGAGGCGAGGAGGAGGTAGGGGAGGACGACGAGGGCTCCGGAGGTGGGGTCGGAGAAGGCGATGAGGGCGCGGGTGCCGGTCATCTGGGGGGAGTCGGGGTTGAGGCCCCAGGCGACCCAGCCGGAGGGGGAGATGAAGGAGGCGGAGAAGGCGACGTCCAAGGTGGCGTTCCTGGGGTGGTAGGTCCACGCGAGGGAGGCCTCCTGGGTGGGGAGGGCCGTGCATTTGTCGTAGAGCTTGTTGCCGATGGCGAGGGCGCAATGGGAGCTGGCGGCGGCGGAGGCAGCCGGGAAGGGATGGAGGAGGAGGAGGAGGAAGAAGAACATGGTTGTGTGCTTGTGGTGTTTGAGGAATTGAGCTTGAGAGAGTTTGTTATCATGCATGGGGGGATTGTTGGTTTGGTTTGGTTATATTGGTGGGTGCAATTGAGTGTGGAGCATTAAGTAAAGGGGGGTTTTGTGGTGGTAATGGTGGTGGGAGGAAAATGATGGGGGTGTGCTTGGCTTTGAAGGCAAGGGAAGGACTGGAGTGTTAGACTGGGGACCCATAGAAGGATTAGATTAAGGCGTATTGATGAGTGTTATAATGAGATTAGACTTAGGTTTGCTAGTCTTGAAATTGATCCATAACTCTTATATTGGTCCAAGTTTTTTGAACTCGAATGGTAACAGTACTTTGTATACGTTTCGGATCAGATATGGGTCAAACCAGGACCGGTTTAGGGTAAGTCCGACAAGATTTTGAAATTGGATCACATCCGTGAAAGATGGGAAAGGCAAGTTATCTTCTAATATATAAATAAGCACCTCACAAGAGTACACTTTTGCAGACCGGATCCTACTAGTCCATAAGTCCGGTTCGGATAAGATAGTGGAGTTTTTTTTTTTTTTTAGATGTTCGACATGACACATGGAACTTTGTGTATTGTGTTTTGCATATCATTTTGGTCCACTGTTTCTAATTTTTACACACTCACACATTCATACATTTTTCGCGGTTCTATCTCGAAACCGTCTGTCTAGTAAAAATGATTATACCTTTTCTCGATGACCACAAAAATTAGCTGAGTTCACTGTAGTGTAGATTTTTTATCATTGTTTATTTACCTAAACAACATAAAAGAGGATGGCCATTGGCATTGTGGGAATAACACTTTGCATCTCGACTAACTAGGATTAAATATTTCAGTAAATTTGTATTCTCTGTTGTATAACAAAAATGCTATGAAACTCTAATTCTCAAGTTTGGGTCATCTTTGACACTATAAATTTCAGTTGAATGGATTAAATTTTTTTTTTTTAGAGAGAGAAACATTTTGTTAGAGAAAGGCCCATAAGTTGTGTAAGGGGGCCCAGGATGGCTCAACAATATCACACCCATAGGACCGAAGCCCATAGAGAACTAGTTCTGCCAACATAATAATGAACCCATCACCAAAGTCCAAATAAGTGTTTGTTCACTTTTTGACACACTTCTATAGAAGAAGAAGAAGAAGAAGAGGAGAGAGAGAGAGAGAGAGAGAGAGAGAGAGAGGATTGAGAGTACCAAATACGCCTCATGGACCAATGATCCCAAGCAAACTTTCATAGTACTGGACAAGCAGTTGATAGTTGGGGTGAACATTCAGTTTATTCGGTTCTAACCGAACCGAATAAGCAAAATCTGAATTGGACCGAAATCAAATAAGTAAAACCGAAACCGAATTGAATTGGTCAATAACCGAACCGAACCAAACCGAATTAAATCGGTTCGATTTTCGGTTTATTCGATTTTTGGATTTTTTTGTGTTTTTTTTGTTAATATATATAATAACTAAATATACCTAGATATATTCAGTATGTACCTATAACATATACCTATATATATTTAGTATATACCTATAATTAACACACACACATATATATAAACTAAATTTTCTTATTCGGTTTTCGGTTTTGGACCGAAACCGAATTTCAAAACCGAAACCGAATAACAAAATTTAGTATTTTCAAAACCTAAATCGAACCGAATTTCTTATTCGATTCGGTTCGGTTCGATTTTCGGTCCAAAATCGAATAATGCTCACCTTGATAGAGGGACAATTCATCCATGGACACCCCCCCCCCCCCCCCCCCCCCCATGATGAACGTCTTTTCTCCTCTTTCCCCTCGCCCAAATATATTTTGAAATTTTTGCTGTTGCTTCTTACAGTGTTTTGCTGTTGCTTCTTACAGTGAAGTCTTTAAGGAGGTTAGGTTAGCATCATGTACACACATTCTTTCTAATTAATATTTAGTTTTCTTAATTGCTGGTTATTATGCCCGGTCATAAATCTTTACTCCTGAATGGTCGTCAGAAATGCTATTTCATATTTATGTTCATATTATTCTTGTCTTTTTACAGGTAATTAACTCTGGAGTTGCCTGCAAAAATACAAATCAGATGGGCCCAGATTTATTTCAACTTTCATATATATTACTAATGTGAAATTATTTTTTTTAGGTTGGTTAAAAAAGGTTTTTTTTTTTTTAAGTTATACAGAGTCCTTGAAACGTGAGAAAATTGGTTGTTGTTGTTAATGGAAAGGTGGAAAATTTTGCAAATTATTGGTGCCCGCAAGCAATGTAAGCATTGTAGGATCGTTGAGCACTTCTAGAGGGGGGGTGAATAGAGTGCGTGTGTGCAGCGGAAATAAAATCACCAATTAAAAAATTAAACTATGGCAATGATGTAAGAGCAGTAAATAAAGATAGGAGATTCAAACTCAGTAACACAGCGATGTATACTGGTATCCCTCTGAGAGGACTAATCCAGTCTCGAGTACTCTTGCTCGATGTTAATCCACTAAAGGCACAAGCTTTAACTGAGTGCTTGCAACTCTTACACCACCGTGCTTGTTGACGAGTGCACGACCAACTCCAACACACACCGTGCTTGGTGACGAGCGCACGACCAGCTCCACAACGAGAATTTGTTGTTGAAACTTGACGACCTCTTTACAACTCTGAATAACCAAAAGACTTCTAAATCAAATCTGATAGTACTGGCTTTTGGCTAAGAGAAGTATAGGTGAGATTTGAAATTTTTAGATCACTAGAAAACACTTGAGATGAATAGAGAAGAGAATGAAGAATGAATTGATTGTTTTGAAATGAAAAGTTCTTCTCTATTTATAGGTGTTTTCACCAACCGAACTCGGGCAGAACTCGGACAGAGTTCGGATGCAAATATCTCGCAAAATAGACGTTGCTCGCAGATTTGGAGGCAACTGAAGTTTGAATACAAACTGACCGAACTCGGTCAGAGTTCGGGCCGAACTCGGGCCGAACTCGGCTAGGAGTTCTGTCAGGAGATATAATAAAATTCTTTTGTAAAAACAGTTTACAAACATGTTTTTGGTAATTTGTAAAATCATTTGAAAAGGAATATTTTCGAAATACATTTTTGAAATATTTGTAATCGAAAATATGAAGGGTAAAAATAGGTTTAGAGAAGGAGAATGATTTTAACCCTAAGCCAGTAATACCATACTTGATTTTACAAGGAAATTCCTAGACTCAATAAAGTGTAAAAATACAGAATAAAAGTAGAAAAGAGTCTTCAGAATTTTTGATGACTTTGACGCTTGGATTTATGCAGTACATCGTCCGTTGAATAAGATTTCATGTATCCTGAAATAGTTAGCAGCATTTTCTATATTTTGTGTATGGACTAAAGTATAAGTTGATTATCGAAATCGGGTGTGACCATGGAATGGGCCAACAATCTCCCCCATTTTGATAATTGACAAACTTGAGTCTATACCAAAATATATTTATAAAAAATAAAACAACATATCAAAATACCTGAAAAAAATTTGTTCTAGCCTTGCATTTGCATTTTGTGATATTTTTGTATACTCATTTTCTCCCCCTTTGTCAAGTAGTAAAATGAATCGGCTCCCCCGTAAATCATGAAGCCAACAATAGAAAAGACAAGACAAAGTGAAAGAAAAAATAGTAATCACAGCATAGATAAGTGAAATGCAATAAACTGAAATATCATAAATTTTCCACTAGAAAGTCAATTAGTACAACTGATAAATGGCTAACTGAAAGAGTTTAGAAAAAAAATAAAAAGTACTACATGAACAGCATCAAAACTAAACAAAACTAAATCCACTATCCTATGGCTGAATCCACATCACATCTCTGCGTCGTCTGCATCGGGAGGATCATGAGGGAAATAGGCAGTGGTCGGGTCGAAGTACTGAAAAGTAGTTTCATCAGTAAAACGAGGACCAGGGAAAGCAGGATGTGGAAGGATAGTGAGTGGATGAACTGGATCATGCACCAGGCTGTAATGGAGATCGGCAATGCTGTTTCTCAGCACCTGGGCCTGAGAAATATGCCGGAACTCGGAATCCTGATGACGTTGCGTGGAGACTGCAACGAAATCATCAAACCGCTGGTAGAAAGCTGGATCGAATCCTGGGGCAGGGGCCGGAGCAGGAGGAGCATCTGCTGGAGGGGCCTCAGCATCAGCAGCTGGGACAGCAGGAGCAGCACCGGGAGGTTGAGGAAACCGACGAGAGCGGGTTAACTCAACAGGTGGAGAAGAAATAGCACACGTTTCAAGATCAATCTCGAAACGTCGAAATATACTCGCAAGGTGCATAGGAAAAACAAGGTTCCTACCTGCATTCTTGCAGTTGAGCATCCAAGACATCATGGTTTTTGGAATGGAGAAAGGAATTCCAAAATGAATGTGATACATAGCAGAGAGTTCCAAAAATGTGACCTCATCGGTAGAGCCTTTCTTCGGAAGAAGGGCCGAGAAAATCATACGATGAAGTTCGTAAAAATTCTGGTTAAGATGTCTAGAAAATATTCTCCGAGGAGGAGGAGTAGGGTGACAAATCAATTCCCTAAAAGAAGCTAAAGTGACATCGGCAGGGAACTGAACATGGTGGATGTCAACAAGAGCATCACCAAGATCAGGAACGTGAAAATATTCACTGATATCGGTGGCACTAAATTCTAGTTCCTGTCCAGCGACGCAGGAATAGAAATTTTCGTTTTGTTGTACTTGCAAATTGCAGTAGAACATACGGACAGCATTGTCGAAAATACTATCTTGGACTTCGAAAAAGTCGCAAAATCCAAGTTGATCAAAAACAGGAGCATATTCAAAGAAGGTTGTAAAGTTGACAAAGGCTCCAGTACAAATACGACGTAAAGAAAAGGAATCAAACCAGAGATTTGAGAAGTCTCTGTCGGGAAACAGAGTGCCATCAAATTCCTCGGGATCTCTAGGTTTGGCTGGACTGAAGAGACTAGCCGAAGTGTAGTCGGATGAGGAGGAAGCACCCTGAGAAGAATTTTCTCGTTGACGCTTCGGAGCCATAAGGAGATGGAGGAAGATCGTCGATGCCTTGCAAAGAAGGAGGAGGAAAGTCTTCTGGAAGGAGGTGGAACTATTTCACGTTTTGGTGTGGAGAAATAGTGGAAGAGATGATGGAATTTATAGGTGCTAGGGCCGGCTGTTCGGTTCTGGAGCCATCACAGCGCCGACCGAACTCGGTCCGAATTCGGTCCGAACTCGGTCAGAGTTCGGGCCGAGTTCGGCCACTTGCATTCCCGAGATAGTTAAAGCAGTCAGGTAAGTAAAGATTGTAATAAATGATGTTTGACTGGTTTATTAACTAATTGCTATTATTTTTAGGTTAACTGTAGGGATTGTCCCAGCTAACGGTGGTTCACCGGGGAACTCTTAAGTACCGCTTCGCTTCGACCGTAGCCGTGGTGACAGACATATCCTTTGTAAGTTTGTCCCCAAAAATAATTTTCATTAGATAATAAATTATCAAGTCATAAATACAGTATTTAATTACCATATGTTTTAAGAATCCGAGAATTCAAGAATGCCGAGCTCACGCCTCAAGATGTTAAAAAGGTCTTCAGCCAATGGTTTAGTGAAAATATCTGCTAGTTGATGTTCAGTATCAATAAATTCTAAGCAAATATCCCCGTGTTGTTGATGATCACGTAAAAAATGATGTCTAACTTCTATGTGCTTTGTGCGTGAATGACAGATAGGGTTCTTAGTTAAATTAATTGCACTAGTGTTATCACAATATATAGGAACATTTGTATAGTGCAGATTGTAGTCCTCTAAGGTTTGCTTCATCCACAAAATTTGAGCACAACAACGTCCTGCGGCGATATACTCAGCCTCAGTTGTTGATAATGCTACTGAATTTTGTTTCTTGCTAAACCAAGAGACCAGGGCCTTTCCCAAGAAATGACATGTACCACTGGTACTTTTACGGTCCACTTTGCATCCAGCAAAATCCGCATCCGAGTAACCTATGAGGTCAAAGGATTTGGTTTTGGGATACCATAAGCCAACTGTAGAAGTTCCTTTAAGGTATCGGAAGATACGCTTAACGGCACTAAGATGTGATTCCTTAGGATCTGCCTGATATCGTGCACATATGCAAACACTAAACATAATATCAGGACGACTAGCAGTTAAATATAATAAACTACCAATCATACCTCGATACTTACGCTGATCAACAGGTTTGCCGCTTTCATCAGCATCAAGCTTTGTAGATGTAGCCATAGGAGTCCCAATTGGCTTCACATTCTCGAAATCATACTTCTTCAGTATATCCTTCGTGTACTTGGCTTGGTTGATGAATGTTCCGTTCGAGTGTTGTTTGATTTGCAATCCTAGGAAGAAGTTCAGCTCTCCCATCATGCTCATTTCAAATTCACTCTGCATACACTTGGCAAATTCTTGACAGAGTTGTTCATTAGTAGAACCAAAGATGATGTCATCTACATAAATTTGCACTAAAAGAATATCATTATTCATAGATTTAATAAAAAGAGTGGTATCAATCTTGCCCTTTGAAAAACCATTATCAAGTAAGAAGGCGCTTAGGCGTTCATACCAAGCACGAGGTGCTTGTTTGAGTCCATAAAGTGCTTTCTTAAGCTTGAAGACGTGATCAGGTTTTTGAAAATCTTCAAAACCAGGGGGTTGTTTCACAAAAACTTCTTCTTTCAAAAATCCATTTAGAAATGCGCTTTTCACGTCCATTTGAAAAAGTTTGAAATCATTAAAACAAGCAAAAGCGCAAAACATGCGAATGGCTTCTAGTCTAGCAACAGGAGCATAGGTCTCATCATAATCAATTCCTTCTTCTTGATTATAACCTTGTGCCACTAGACGTGCTTTGTTGCGTAGAACTTGACCATCTTTACTAAGTTTATTTCGGAACACCCATTTGGTACCAATTATCGATTGACCAATAGGTTTAGGAACGAGTTCCCAAACTTGGTTTCTCTCAAATTGATTAAGTTCCTCTTGCATGGCAGAAATCCAAAATTCATGAGAAAAAGCCTCATCAATATTCTTAGGTTCTATTTGAGAAATAAATGCTACATTAGCTGCTACTTCAGAATCTCTAAGAGATGAACGAGTACTTACACCTTTGGATACATCACCTATTATGAGAGTTTCTGGATGATCCGGTTTGAATCTTAATGATTCGAATCTTTGGGCCATACCTTTCACAAGGCTCTTCTCAGTTCCTGCATCTTCGGAACTTTTATCAGTTCTTGCCTCTTGGGTAGGATCTTTTTCAGAACTCTTCTTTGTCTTTGTAGGTGCATCTTCATCATCACTGTCGCTAGATCTATGACTATTTAACTCATCAAAGGTAACATTAATGCTTTCTTCAACAATCAAAGATCTTTTATTAAAAATTCTATATCCTTTACTCTTAGCAGCATATCCGAGAAATATCCCGTCATCTGCTTTGGAGTCGAACTTACCCAAGTTATCCTTGGTGTTCAGGATGAAACAGCGACAACCAAAAACTTTAAAATAAGAAATGTTTGGAATTCTTCCAAACCAAAGCTCATATGGTGTTTTCTTCGAGATTGGTCGAATCAACACCCTATTTAAAATATGACAGGCTGTACTAACAGCTTCTGCCCAAAAATATTTAGGAAGATTATACTGATTAAGCATGACTCTAGCCATTTCGCTTAGAGTACGATTCTTCCGCTCCACAACACCATTCTGTTGGGGAGTTCTAGGACAAGAAAATTCGTGGTAATATCCACTATCATCACAAAACTTTTTGAAATCAGAATTTTCGAATTCGCCGCCATGATCACTTCGGATACGAGTAATCATGAAGCCTTTTTCGTTTTGTACCTTTTTACAAAATATCTGAAATTCAAAAATAGCATCACTTTTGTTTGATAAAAAGTAAACCCATGTAAAACGAGAGAAATCATCAACAATGACAAAAGCATAGAGTTTACCGCCAAGACTAGCGACTCTACTAGGACCAAATAAATCCATATGAATCAACTGCAAAGGTCTTGAAGTACTTACAGCGTTGATGGATTTAAAAGAAGACCTATGTGCTTTGTTCTTTTCACAGTCAGCACATACCATGTCTCTCTTGAATGGAATTTCTGGGAGTCCTTTTACCAACTTCTTTGTGTTCAGACGTGAGATAGTGTCCATGTTAGCATGTCCTAGTCTCATGTGCCATAGCCAGCTTTCATCTTGATTGGCTACTAGGCACCTTCCTGCATTATCAGTATTCTCCAAAAAGAAAACATAAATATTGTCTTCTCTAATCCCTTTATATATGGGATCACCAGATGACATATCATATATAGTACATTTATCTTTCACAAAATTGATACCATAACCATTATCTGCCAAGTGACTTATACTTAATAGGTTATGTTTCAATTCAGTTACTAGACAAACATCCTTTATTATTGGGTAAGGAGAAATACCTACAGTACCATTACCTATAATATTACCTCTCAAGTTATTTTCGAAGGAGACGTATCCTTCTTTCTTCATCGATAGCGTAGCGAATAAAGATGCATCACCAGTCATGTATCGCGAACATCCGCTATCGAGAATCCACTTGCTTCTAGCATGAGAGGGTTGAGGGTCCACCTACAAAACAAGTAGATGAATCCTTTGGTACCCATTTTCTGAAGGGTCCACTCAGATTAGCTTTAGGTTTCCAAACTAGAGTATGGTTATCAACAAGCTTTCTTGCCATACAGTATTGTAATATATGACCGTGTGTACCACAATATGTGCAAGTCAGTTTAGTGGAATAAACTGTGTTTGGAGACTTGTTCTGTTTGGAAAACCTATAAGTGAAAGCATAATTGTGTTCGTGTTTCCTCTGTGCTTTCTTGTTTTTAGTCCTCTTTGGTGTATGCTTTGCATTAGGACTAATCTTGGGCTGTGTCACAGGTATTGCCTGTTTGCCCAACTTGATTTCTAATTTTTTAGAAATTGCTACAGACTCTTCGTATCTTGCAGTCATATCAAGGAGTCTTTGTTCAGTTACTAGGTGCAACTTCTTCTCTATGTCATAAAGTTTGTGTATTTTGACATAGTCCTCTTCTTTCTTCTCAATGTTGAGGATAGCCTCATGATAGTCTATTTTAAGTTTGGCTATCTCTTCCGTGTTACCGGTAGTAGATGTCTCTTTAATGTCTTCAAGTAGATTAGACAATCTAGCTATCTCGGCTGTGTGTGCCTTAATCTCTTTTCGAGATTGCTTATACTTGTCGAGCACAGTTTTGTGATCTTCAAGTAAATCGCTAAAGGCAGTCTCTAGTTCATCAAAAGTAAAATCATCAAACAGAGGATTAGATGATACCTTTTCGAATGCCATAAGACAAACATTTGCATTGCTGCAGGGTCTGTCTTCTTCTTCTGAGTCACTGGCATCATTCTCGTGCCAGATGCTTGTGTTGGCATACTTTCGGCCAGATGTGGATCTTCTGTTTGATCTTGACCGATCATATGGACTGCTCTTCTTGGTAGCTGGACAGTCCTTCTTCATGTGCCCTGATTTCTTACATCCGAAGCATATAGTCTCGTCTTCATTGCTTTCTTGGATGTCTTTCTTCTTTCTGCTTGTGAACTTTAGATATTTCTTGAAGTTCTTCACAAGTAAGGCACGTTCATCACCATTTGATGATTCTTCATCTGAGTCATTGCATGTTGATTTTCTTGCTTGAGCTTTGAAGGCGATAGTCTTTTCTTTTGGTGTGGCCTCTTCAAAGTCTTACAAGTCGAGCTCATGAGTCATCAATTTGCCCATCAGTGTTTCTAGAGTCATCGTGGTGAGATCGTTTCCTTCAATGATTGCTGTGGCTTTTGGATTCCAGTTCTTTGTTAGAGCCCTCAGCACTTTCCTGATTTTCTCATGGTTGCTGTAATCTTTACCAAGAGATTGAAGGGGATTAGTTATATCAAGGAAACGAGTGAACATCTGTGTAATTGACTCACCAGGTTTCATTTTAAAAGATTCATATTCCTGAGTCAGTCTACTGATTTTGGATTCCTTGACTTGGGAAGTCCCTTCATGGGTTACCTCAAGGAGTTTCCAAATTTCATGAGACGTCTTGCAGGTAGAAACTCTATTGAACTCGGTTTTGTCAATTGCACAGAATAGTGCATTGATGGCTCGAGCATCAAGACTAGCCTTTGCTTTTTCAGTATCGGTGTACTTGTCATGCGTCTTTTCCATAAGAATACCTTCAACCACTGTAGGTGGTGGTTTCTTATACCCATCAATGACTATTGACCATAAATCAAAATCTAGAGACTTTAAAAAGAAAGTCATACGTGTTTTCCAGTATGTATAGTTTGTTCCATCAAATAGGGGAGGTCTATTTGTGGATTGCCCTTCACCGTTGAATATAGATTTCACGGCTGCCATATATATACTCTCTAGGGTATGTTATATAAGAATATAACCTGCTCTGATACCAATTGTAGGATCGTTGAGCACTTCTAGAGGGGGGGTGAATAGAGTGCGTGTGTGCAGCGGAAATAAAATCACCAATTAAAAAATTAAACTATGGCAATGATGTAAGAGCAGTAAATAAAGATAGGAGATTCAAACTCAGTAACACAGCGATGTATACTGGTATCCCTCTGAGAGGACTAATCCAGTCTCGAGTACTCTTGCTCGATGTTAATCCACTAAAGGCACAAGCTTTAACTGAGTGCTTGCAACTCTTACACCACCGTGCTTGTTGACGAGTGCACGACCAACTCCAACACACACCGTGCTTGGTGACGAGCGCACGACCAGCTCCACAACGAGAATTTGTTGTTGAAACTTGACGACCTCTTTACAACTCTGAATAACCAAAAGACTTCTAAATCAAATCTGATAGTACTGGCTTTTGGCTAAGAGAAGTATAGGTGAGATTTGAAATTTTTAGATCACTAGAAAACACTTGAGATGAATAGAGAAGAGAATGAAGAATGAATTGATTGTTTTGAAATGAAAAGTTCTTCTCTATTTATAGGTGTTTTCACCAACCGAACTCGGGCAGAACTCGGACAGAGTTCGGATGCAAATATCTCGCAAAATAGACGTTGCTCGCAGATTTGGAGGCAACTGAAGTTTGAATACAAACTGACCGAACTCGGTCAGAGTTCGGGCCGAACTCGGGCCGAACTCGGCTAGGAGTTCTGTCAGGAGATATAATAAAATTCTTTTGTAAAAACAGTTTACAAACATGTTTTTGGTAATTTGTAAAATCATTTGAAAAGGAATATTTTCGAAATACATTTTTGAAATATTTGTAATCGAAAATATGAAGGGTAAAAATAGGTTTAGAGAAGGAGAATGATTTTAACCCTAAGCCAGTAATACCATACTTGATTTTACAAGGAAATTCCTAGACTCAATAAAGTGTAAAAATACAGAATAAAAGTAGAAAAGAGTCTTTAGAATTTTTGATGACTTTGACGCTTGGATTTATGCAGTACATCGTCCGTTGAATAAGATTTCATGTATCCTGAAATAGTTAGCAGCATTTTCTATATTTTGTGTATGGACTAAAGTATAAGTTGATTATCGAAATCGGGTGTGACCATGGAATGGGCCAACAAGCATTTTTTTTTCCTCTTGTGGTTTTTTTTTGAATGCATTTTATTATGATATAGATTAATTATTAAGTAGTAAAGCTCCACATTTATCTTCTTTTATATTTGATAGCATTTTTTTAAGGCTTCACAGTAAAATTTTCATGTTAAAAGAGGGCAAATTATAAGGGCACATAACATTTTTATCGGGGCTAGCCAGGATTAGGACTAACCAGGATTGAGGAGATTTTACTCGGGCTATCAAAATATTCCACTCAGGGGGCTGTCCAAACCCCCCCCCCCCCCCCAAAATCTCAAAAATCAATCTCATTTCTAAATTTCAATCTCTCTTCACAAACCCTAGCTTTCTTCTTCTTCTTATATCCATCTTTTTCTTCTCCACCATTTCCATTCTCACAGCTCCATCAAAATCCTAGTTTTTTTTTCTCATCATAATCTTCTTCTTCTTCTCCACCATTTCCATCATCACCATCTCCATCAAAATCCTAGTTTCCTTCTCTTTCCCAATTTCGATGGCACCCAAAAATTAAATAAACCCTAAAATGCATGAAAATAAAGGTTAAATACTTCTTTTCT
>JANAVB010031417.1:24342330-24467330 GCA_029216955.1 Iris pallida | reverse complement strand
AGACTCGACCCACTTCCTCATTTCTGGACCGTTTCATACTTCTCTACGTGGATAGGAACGCGAGACTCCCGACCGAGGGACCGCCTCGAACTACTTAACGTGGATAGGAACGCGAGACTCCCAACCGAGGGACCGCCTCAAACTTCTTTGAACTCGATGGAACGACTACTACGTAGCCTTCCAACTTAACTTAAACCAAACGTGTTCCTTATATGCCATAGACCGTGGCTAACTTTACACTGAACCAACCGTGGCTCGCCTTAGACCAACACATATTCTACGCAACGCTATCGCCCGAGTTATACCTCATTTGACGGGCCTTGGGGTCGTAGGACTATTTATCTTGACAACCGCAGAATGAGCGGGATAGCACGTAGAATAACTTAGGTCGACCGGCATAACTTTGCCAAACTCACTCAAGCCTACAACATAACCCAAGGGACGAGCAAAGGCTATGCCAAGCCTTGCGGGGCAGGACCGTGCATGCTTTAGCAAGCATTTGTGCGGGCGACGCCTATGACTTAGGCTAACTCTCAGCTTTTGCACCGAAGATCAACTTTCCTTCTCCCAAGCCACGGGACGAAGGACCGAGTGTCATTTTCAAAGCACGTCGTGCACCAACTCTAAGCCGACCGTGGGACGTTTTCCATGTTCTAACTCATTTTGACCCGTCGGAATTATTCCCTTAGCTATGTGGATTCATCTCTTTCATTATTAAGCCTACTTGTGCAAGTTGAAAACACGATTTATTATGTGAAGGCAAAGATGAGGCAAGTTCATCGAAACTACCCCACCTGAGTGATGTCTCCGAGCAAGCCATTGCAAGGCTAAGGCCGAACGCCGTCGGCGTTTCGATTCCGCCGATTGACTTTGCGGGACGGGGCACTACAACATACACCACTCAGAACAAGTCTCGTCCTCGAGACTTTCCTAAAGGCAAGTCATCCTACCATTCCTATGGCCAAGACTTAATCGTACGCACACACCTACGCGTTCCTTCGATTCCGAGCCACGCTCGCACTATTATCAATCTTTCCTTTAACACGATTTCAAGATCTCGACACTCTCGTTCCCCAAGTCGTACTCGAACTCAACGTATCACTTGGTTGGATCGTGCACGCATTCCAAGCGTCCCCAAAATACATGCATTCAGCCAAGCCGCATGATAGAGAATTTGTCATTCTCACTCGAGTCGCATCGTGCACATACCCAAGCGTCCCTGAAATATATGCATGTCAGCCGAATCTCGTGAGTAGGGTTTCCTATATTCGTGATTCACGCTATCCATCCATGCCAATCCTCAAGATCAATCATTCCGATTGCTAGCACTTGAAACAGGGCGTCTCGTCAAACCGCTAGGCTATTTCTTTTCGAGGCTAAGTCAATGTCAGGATTGGAATCATAGTTCCCAAACAATAATGCCAACACTGACCCCAATTCTAGGGTCAAACCAAAGTCGATCATACGGGGTCTTCTACCCAAGCTTGCGTCACTCAGATTTCTAAACATCGAGCACGATCACCTAATTCGCATTACGGCACGCATTGCGTATATTCAAATTCCTTCAATTCACCAATTCTAACCAATTCATGTATTCGATCACGAGGTCATCTCGCTCGACAATACGTTGCGCCCCAATCTCACGTGAGTCCGATTATCCACGGCGGTGCGTGAATCACCACGCAACGCTCCCGCGGAATAATTATTCTCATCGGAGCGTAACTCTTGTTTGAGTTTAGACTCATTCATTCTTGATACGCGGATTGGACCTACTCAATCCTCAAGTTCAATCGACAAGCACACCAATTCAATCTCGAGTCTATCTTCGCGTCAAACCACAAGTCGAAGCACAAATTGTCGCACCGTGCAAGTTCGACCGCTTTCCGCTGTATGAATCACCATACCAGCGCTCACACAGAGTGATCGCCCTAATCGGCGTGACGCATGTGCGAGGCTGGAGTAGCGCTCGCATAAGACAAGAACGTCAACGTTGTGGTTATCGACAAAGCAAATCCAAACATTCCAGTTTTCATCCAAGCCAAGTTCGATCGTCATTCATTCAACTTAGAAAATCTTCGAGCCAAGTCTATCTTTTCCTCGACACATTTTAACATCCCGATTATAGCATCCATCGAAACAATGACATTTGTACGATCGTCATTTGCCGAGTCAGAGTACCCCCGAGTTATCGCATATTGATCTTTGATACGCCTCAATACCATCGACGATATGCGTAACCTGACGATCTTCCTTTGCAACCAATTTCGAGCCGTACGTTGATGTTGTTGTTCAAATTGGATATTCCATAATTTTCTCAATACTCAAGATCAAGTTCAGTCGCTTTTCCTCAAGCTCGTTTCAAGATCGTTGTTCAAAACTCAAGTCACATTTCATTTGCATCAATCCAAAGTCGTACGTGCGATCCTCTAAGTTTCCTCGACCAAGACCATTCATTCTCATTCATCGTTCCGAATCATTTTCTAACACGCATTGCCCATCGACGAGTTGTCCGAACGAGATGTTCGTTCGGGACATTCGAAGTCACGACCAACTAAGCGTGACGCGTTCTAAGGCTTTGCGCGATCGTATCGCCTCGTCGACATACTCGTAATCCTCAATATTCACTCGAAAAATTTCCAAGACGAACCATACACCACTCGGATTCGAGCCACTCGACTAGTCGTCGACACTCATTCTTATTCTTTTCCGAACCTATCACATACACCACTCGGATTCAAGCCATACGATCTAGTCCTCAATCACGTTTACGTCATGCGCTAAGACATCCTTCAGATTCGTTCGACGAATCACTAGCGTAGTCGCTCGCATCGTATCGACGCACTAAGTCATTCGTACTATTTCCTTAAAATCCAAATCAATCTTCCGTGTACGCCTAAGCGTTAGTCCAATAGCGTTCCTATCGATAGACACTCTAAGTATATCTCCGTTCCCGACCGAGCGGTAGTTGATATCGCTCGCAACTCGTTTGCACCAAGGGTCGAGGTGCGCGACACGAAACACAACTTAGCCCAAAGGCCGTGTGCATAGCCATCCCATGCGGACTATATTCCGAGTTTGCACGCTCAATTGCTAGGATCGACGTTGGACTAATTAGGCATGCATGCGACTTGCTAAGGTCGACGTAGGACTATTCGGGTATACGCAGGACTTGCTAACATTAGCACATGTTTTCTATCGAGTCAAGTTTGCAACGTTCAGCACAAAGGCCCTATCGACGCATTTGGCAACGGCCTACCGATGCGTTAGATTGAACGCTTGTACGAGCTTTTGAAAATATTTAGACTTATTGTATGGACATGCTGAGGGACATTTGAGAGAGAGCGCACCAACGATAACAACTTGCGGAAGCAACAGAGTTTTACGGAAATATCGAAGTTAAAGAATTCAATCGACGGTCCAAGGACGTAAAGCCGGGCTCTGATACCATTATGTCACGCCCCGCTCCCGTAGGAGCGATCGTCCTCGCTAAGGCGTGATGCCGCACGAGCCTAGATTGCTCTCGTGCAAGGCAGTTTCATAACGGCCGATTACATCGGCGGCGACGGGATCGTCGCACAGAAGTCCCAAGCAGAAATATTGAAACATGCAGCGGAATTTAAGAACAAGTAACACATTCACACAAGTCATTCAAAAGAAGCTCTTTTATTGATATTGAATACAAGATTACATCTGTGGGCGCAAGGCCAAATTACAAGTCTCTCGTGCTCACTTTTCTCTCGATTACAAGTTACTCTGCTCTCTCTCTCTCGATTACAATGCTTGAGCCAGCGGAAGCTTCGAAAGGCGATGTCCATACATTATGTCCTGTATAAGTCTTCAGATCACGCTGCCGCACGCTTCGACTCGCCAAGGAACTCCGTGCCTCGACGCATCCAAGCGAGCTCCGCACCACGAGCTTCTACCTGTGCCTGCACATGAAACACTGTGTGGGTGTCAGTACCACTGTACTGGTGGAGTGAGCTCCTCGCCCACCCATACAAAACCTACACGTTCAAATACTTTGTGCAGCTTAAATCCCTTTTGATTGTCTTTCTAGTCTTGCCTTAGAATCAGTTTTAGGACCGGCGCCTTGGCGCAACTTGTGTATCAGACCCGTCCCGTGCTTGTAATGTCAACGTTAACTCATTCTTTGCCTCTAGACCCCTTCTTGTGCCAATAACGTAACCTATCAAGTCGTATTTGCCTTACGGCCAAAATCAGGGACGCAACTACACGATAGACTTCATTTCCGTGTGACCGTGCTATCGTACTGATAACATCCTTATCCTCAAGTCTCGAAACCTTGTCGTTTTCTTACAATGTCAACATATCGACTCAGACTTGTCTTGTGACAACGCGGCCGTGCCTCGTATTTTGAGGTCGTACCCAGCAACTCGACATAACTTTCAACCAACTTGCCCTACGGCCCTTCTCGACTTTACACTCGACGCCACAACTCGTGTCGAAGCACAACGCCTACGTTGATACCCAATCTTAGGCCCAACATTATGTTTTTAACTTGTACACACACCTTCAACTCGACTCCTTGATATAGCGCACTCAATACTCGACTAAATCCAAAGGCACACTCGCGGATTGTCGCCGCCATGCCAACATCTATATGAACTTGGTCACTAGCACGACAAGCTATATTGGACCTCCATTGGATATTAGGGTACGTTCGTATATAACGAGGCGCGAACTCGCCGAATTTCCCCTAATACCCGCTCTACGGCGCACCCCTTAGGTAGGTCGCACCCCGTCCAAGGGTCCCGTAGGCACGTGTTCCTCCTAGGCCAGATCAGTCCCGTGGCCGCGGCAACTGTCTGAGGAACAAAATCAAAACCCTTGTGCATCGGTACACAAGTTGTCCAATGACCATACAGACTCGACCCACTTCCTCATTTCTGGACCGTTTCATACTTCTCTACGTGGATAGGAACGCGAGACTCCCGACCGAGGGACCGCCTCGAACTACTTAACGTGGATAGGAACGCGAGACTCCCAACCGAGGGACCGCCTCGAACTTCTTTGAACTCGATGGAACGACTACTACGTAGCCTTCCAACTTAACTTAAACCAAACGTGTTCCTTATATGCCATAGACCGTGGCTAACTTTACACTGAACCAACCGTGGCTCGCCTTAGACCAACACATATTCTACGCAACGCTATCGCCCGAGTTATACCTCATTTGACGGGCCTTGGGGTCGTAGGACTATTTATCTTGACAACCGCAGAATGAGCGGGATAGCACGTAGAATAACTTAGGTCGACCGGCATAACTTTGCCAAACTCACTCAAGCCTACAACATAACCCAAGGGACGAGCAAAGGCTATGCTAAGCCTTGCGGGACAGGACCGTGCATGCTTTAGCAAGCATTTGTGCGGGCGACGCCTATGACTTAGGCTAACTCTCAGCTTTTGCACCGAAGACCAACTTTCCTTCTCCCAAGCCACGGGACGAAGGACCGAGTGTCATTTTCAAAGCACGCCGTGCACCAACTCTAAGCCGACCGTGGGACGTTTTCTATGTTCTAACTCATTTTGACCCGCCGGGATTATTCCCTTAGCTATGTGGATTCATCTCTTTTATTATTAAGCCTACTTGTGCAAGTTGAAAACACGATTTATTATGTGAAGGCAAAGATGAGGCAAGTTCACCGAAACTACCCCACCTGAGTGATGTCTCCGAGCAAGCCATTGCAAGGCTAAGGCCGAACGTCGTCGGCGTTTCGATTCCTCCGATTGACTTTGCGGGACGGGGCACTACATTCATCGGGTTGGGCTCGGGTTGAACTCAAACCCGACCCAACCCGCCCGAGTTGCACCCCTATGTGTGTGTGTGTGTGCGCATATGTAGGTAAATATGTAAGTGTGGGTGTGTGGAGCTTTGAGAGAGTGGTAGAGGGAATAAGAGTTTGTGTGTGGAGGATATAGAGTTTGGTATTAGAGAGTTTGATAGAGGGACTAGAGAGTGAGATGTAGAGAGTGTGAAGGAATGGGGAGGGGACAGCCCCATGGACAGCAGTAGTAGAAGCTGCTGTAGCAGCAGTGTAGCAGTGGGTAGGGGGAGAAAACAGCCCATATATGTCACGACCCGCACCCGAATATACGGGTACGAATACGTGGGCCATACCCAGCCTACGCCGCAGTATCGACGGTAGAGCGCTGTCAAGTATACTATACTAACTACAACATCTAAAGATCCATAACTAGAAATGTACTCATGTCACATCACGAAAACTAAGAAAGATAAGACAAGAATAATAACAATATCACTAGAACAACTAGAATCTACAATGATCATAAGACAGGAAAATAAAGAAGGAACAACAAGACTAACTAAGGATAACTATCAGGCAACTCACATAGAAGAATAGTGAGATCCACCTCAGCTAGCAACATCATGAAGTCCAATACTGAGGGCACAACTACTCCTAAAATTTTGTCAACATATCCAGTCAGGATGGAACGAGCACAAATCTCAAATAACAAGAATCAAAAAAAACTGATCATGGCATGTACAAGAATCAAGAATCATCTATCTAGGTGTGTGAGTACTAGCTACAATACATGGCCGGCTTGGGAACTTGCACAATAGTAACAGGCCTGGCTAACCATACGTGGGGTGTATGATCAACACTCACAATCAATAGGTGCACAAGGGGTACACAATAGGCTTTGACCACATATCTACACTAATACACCCCGTTTCCCCCGACTAGTATAGTGGATCCAACCATGACACATCATGACGCGCGATTCTCTGAGAGGGTAGCTAGCCTTCGTAGGAATCGTGTCTATACAATGCACAAGGAACAAGAAAGACTTGCACAAGATATATCAAGGAAAGCGAAGAATAACATCTCATGACGGGATACAGAGAAATACCAATCCGTGTGAACAATGTGTCAAGAGAACAAGGATATCTACACTAAATACAAGAAACATAGACGATATCATAAAGCAGAAATATTATCAGAGAATGTACTCGCCTGTGATCTGATGGAATATGTCAACTGGTCCAAGAACATTGCCTCGAGGACCTATAGGTGGAATACTGTATCAATATAAGGGTTTGAAAGTAAAATCAAGTCATACTAGGTCAAACTAGGTCAAGGCAAGTCAAAGCAAGTCAAACTAGGTCAATCTAAGTCCATGGACACCCCCATGATGAAGGTCTTTTCTCCTCTTTCCCCTCGTCCAATTTTATTTTTAATTTTTTGTTGTTGCTTCTTACAGTGTTTTGCTGTTGCTTCTTACAGTGAAGTCTTTAAGGAGGTTAGGTTAGCATCATGTACACACATTCTTTCTAATTAATATTTAGTTTTCTTAATTGCTGGTTATTATGCCCGGTCATAAATCTTTACTCCTCAATGGTCGTCAGAAATGCTATTTCATATTTATGTTCATATTGTTCTTGTCTTTTTACAGGTAATTAACTCTGGAGTTGCCTGCAAAAATACAAATCAGATAGGCGCAGATTTATTTCAACTTTCATATATATTACTAATGTGAATTTTTTTTAAGGTTAGTTAAAAAAGGTTTTTTAATTTTTTAAAGTTATACAGAATCCTTAAAACGTGAGAAAATTGGTTGTTGTTGTTAATGGAAAGGTGGAAAATTTTGCAAATTATTGGTGCCCGCAAGCAATGTAAGCATTTTTTTCCTCATGTGGTTTTTTTGAATGCATTTTATTATGATATAGATTAATCTGGAAATTGCTGAGAAACCCAATTTCGGGATGGCCTTTTATGAAATGCCCACCCGCTGGATGAGTTTTATGAAATGTCCAGAATTAAGTATTTTCACGTTAAATATTCCAAGATTCCCTTTTAGATGCCATCCACTGGAAACTGCTATTTTTATAATACCGAAACTACCCCTCCGCGCGAATTGGTCATCTATATGTATTTGAATTCAAAAACTCAGATCTGGATTGCGATTTTCGTCTTCTTCTTCACGAAAAATCTGAATTCCATTGCTCTCATCTTCAGCAGAGATCGCAAAGATCGTTCGTAGTTCGGTGTACTTTTTTCGGTCGAACTCAGATCATCGTTCGTCATCATCATCACCATCATCATCATCTTCATCGACGTCAATTGTGGAGAGAAGATCTTTCTTCTTCTTTTCCATAAGAATTATCATCACTTTGAAAGAAGAACGAAACTCTTTATTCCTCTCTCCTACGTTTTAACACTAGAAATGACCATTCTCCGTGTAAATTAACACGGAGAATGCCATTCTCCGTTTTATTTAAAACGGAGAATGATATTCTCCGTGTTTCTAACACGGAGAATGGCCATTCTCCTGCATTTTAACACCGAAATGACCATTCTCCGTTTTATTTAACACGGAGAATGACCATTCTCCGTGTAAATTAACACGGAGAATGCCATTCTCCGTTTTATTTAAAACGGAGAATGACATTCTCCGTGTTTCTAACACGGAGAATGGCCATTCTTCTGCGTTTTAACAATGAAATGACCATTCTCCGTGCTAAATTAAACGGAGAATGACCATTCTCCGTTTTATTTAACACGGAGAATGACCATTCTCCGTTTTATTTAAAATGGAGAATACCATTCTCCTGCGTTTTAACACTGAAATAACCATTCTCCGTGCTAAATTACACGGAGAATGCTATTCTCCGTTTTATTTAACACGGAGAATAACATTCTCCGTTTTATTTAACACGAAGAATTGCATTCTCCGTTTTTCTAATACGGAGAATGGTCATTCTGTCACGCCCCAGAACCAGAATACTGGAGAGCGGGGGCAGACATAGCCAGCTACGTATATTGAAATGGATTCCATCTCGCTATACGGTCACGGCTGTCTAGATACATGAGGGTTTACTACAAGCCAACAGTCTCCTATGGTCATGCACAAGCCTATTGTCTTAATCACAAGCAAGTAAGTAGATGTTACAAGATGTATGATCATTAAATATACAATAATAAGGCGTCCCAAATATTACATATTCAGCTGATCATGAAGCTAGTCGTTACAAAATGTGAGGACTAGCAAGAGTTTAGTCATACATGATCAACCCTAGGATCTGTCAATCATGTTACAGCCCGTAGGCAGACAGTAAGTAAAGTGCAACCGAGCTAAACAGGTGCTCGTCGGCTAAACGCCTCAAAAGAATATTTTTACAATAAAGTGGGAGATCAAAAATAAACCCACTCGTTGCCAGGGTTCCGTCTAGTGGTCACCATCTGGTTGAAATGCCGGTAGATCCTCTAGAGCTGCTCCGAAATCTGGCCATACAAAACCAGCTGGGTCAGATCCCAGAAATAGCAAGTGCCACAAAGGAAGCTTCACCTAGGAACTAAACCCAGTAATCAGCACAAGAGTAAAAATAAAGTAAGAACTGGAAATAAGAAAAAAATACATCAGGATGATATACGACGAGATAACCATGGAACTATTCAGAAATCCAGGTTACAACCCGTAAACCAAACAAGGACCGGAGTTGTAACCCTTCGTCTGAACAGAACTTGGAACTCTCACCATTTATCGGTAAAATAAATACAAGCATTCTGGTCATACAGTAGTCTGGAACAGGATCAGGACAAGGCTAGACAGGTTAGACTCCATCCAATCACTTCACGGCCAAGCAAGAACTATGGCTTGATACTTTAACTAACTAGGGTTGTCACAAGCCTAATTACTAACAAGATGCAGTGAGATTATTCCACAGCCACAAGCCCTGCAGACCATCCAGGTTACCCAGGACGAAAGATTAGGGTTGAATTCAGGTGGGTACATCGTCCAGGAAACGCATGTACCCTTAAGTAGCTTGAAGAGTGCAACACATGACAGTGTGCTGGAAATGTGCCCTACTCGACGGCAGGCTACAGATCCCAGGCGCGCCCAGGTAACGGGATTGCCTGTAGCTGGGAAAATCTCTTCATGACTAATGTGTTAATCTAGTTATTAACCTTAGTCCATTTTAATAGGCACTCCTGACCGTGGTACTCAGGAGCTCTCTCCCTAGACATGATGCAAGACAGGACTGGTTTATTTGTACAAGCACAATCACCCACGGTGTCCAAGATAAATTATACAAGTCATGTCACGTCAGGTAGCCGTCGTAACAGCTTATTAGATATATCATGTCAGGTTTATCATGTCAAGTGTACTTGTCCGGAGTGCGCCATGACGGGCCACTATCAAGTCATGTCAGGTTTTTTTGTCATGAGTGCACCACGACGGGTCACTGTCAGGTCGTGCTCCATTATCAATTCCAAATATGTAAGTAAAATCAAGTTCATGACAAAAGGCGTAAGGATATAAAATGGGCGTAAAATATCTAATAAAATATCAATATACAGGGCCAAAGAAAAGCCATGCGGCTAAGTCACATGCGGCTCAAATATGAGAGCGCATACGGCCAGGAGAGAATAAGACACATGCGGCTCAAATATGAGAGCGCATGCGGCCAGGAGAGAATAAGACACATGCGGCTCAAATATGAGAGCGCACGCGGCCAGGGCCGCTGGATCTCATGCGACCAATTCAGGAGGGCGCATGCGGTCAGGAAGATAGGAAACTCATGCGGCTGGGGGAATGGGTCTTATGCGGCTAGCTGGCCAATCAGGTACATGCGGCCGGGGGGGAGGGGGAAAGTGTGGTTCCATGCGGCTCGAGAAGAAGCAACCCATGCGGCTGCGGGGGAGGGAAACCATATGCGGCTCAGAAGGGAAGAGTACTCATGCGGCTGGGTAAAGCAAGTCTCATGCGGCCAGCAGAAATGGCGCATGCGGCTGCAGAGTTCAGAACTTATGCGGCTGGGAATTGAGCGAGTTATGCGGCTAAGTGAGTCCGACTCTCATGCGGCTTAAGAACTTCCAGTCATGCGGCTGGATAGAACACTTGTCGCATGAATATTCATGCGGTCAAGTCAAGCACTGTTCATCTTCTCCAAAATTTCAGGGAAGAATAACACCATGAGAGCCAAGTCCTCAAGCTCCATAATTCCATCATCCGGAGCCTAAATCCGAACTTCCATAGGTCAAAATAGGGTAGAACGAAATTCTCTACAACATGGAACCATCAAAACTCGAAAATAACAAGATTAAGTAGATCAAAACCCAAGAATTCCGAAAATAAAATAAATTTAGATCTACAAGAATCTAGCCATGGAAAGTGAAAATGCCAAGTACTAAAGTGCTTTAGAATATAGTAAGGAAGAGAATGAAGTAATAAAATTGGAGATCCTCCATGAAGCAAGTTGTACTTGCCTAGACCTCTCTCTTCTCTCTCTGGTAGGTAGGAAAGTAAATGAGGAAGAAGAAGATGTTAAATGAAGAGAGAGAGAATGAAGAGGGCTAATAAATACAAATGGTGGTGGTAGGTAGGGGGTTCATCCAAGTAAAACAAATCCCAAACCAAACCCACATAAACCGAACCGAACCAAGCCAAGGAAATAACCAAGCCAAGCCAAGAAGGAATTAAGTAAGGAAATCATGCAATACAAGAATAAATACGTACACGTATTCCAGAAATACGTAATACGAACCACAGGCATTACACATTCTCCTGTGTTTTAACACTGAAATGTCCATTCTCCGTGATAAACTACACGGAGAATGGCATTCTTCGTGTAAATTAACACGGAGAATAGTCATTCTCCGTGTAATTTAGCACGGAGAATGGTCATTCTCCGTGTAAATTAAGACGGAGAATGCCATTCTCCGTGTTAGTAACACGGAGAATGCCATTCTCCGTGTAAATTAAGACGGAGAATGACATTCTCCGTGTTACTAACACGGAGAATGACCACCCTCATGCGAAATTAATATTTTTCGTGTTCTAACACGGAGAATGACCATTCTCCTGCATTTTATGGTCAGTTGAAACTTTGGAGAGCCATAACTTTTGACTGGGAGGTCGAAACGAGGTCCCGTTTGTCGCAAAATGAGCGTATCGTCGAGGAGACTGAAAGTAACAGCTTCATCGTTAGACGGCCTTCCGAAATTTTAGAATCACAAAAAAATGATGTTTGGACCTCCGTTTTAGCACTTTTGCCGTTTGTCCCGGTCTTTTCGAAATTTTTCGACGAGTTTTTGAAGATTTTTGAGGAGAAAACCTAGATTCGAAAGTGAGCAGCGTATGGAAGAAGATGAAGTATCGAAACATTTTTTTAAGAGCAGTTTCGTGGGTGTTTTCAATAAATTAAAAGGAAGGGCAAAATGGTCATTTGGAACCCGCTTTGGATAAGTTTCTCTAATTCTGGGCACGCGATGAAAATTTTTTTAGCGGTAGGTTTTACATAAAACTTTTTTAGTTTTTGGGCATTTCATAAATCCTCCATAGATTAATTATTAAGTAGATTAAGCTCCACATTTATCTTCTTTTATATTTGATAGCATTTTTTTAAGGCTTCACAGTAAAATTTTCATGTTAAAAGAGGGCAAATTATAAGGGCACATAACATTTTCATCGGGACTAGCCAGGATTAGGACTAACCAGGATTTGAGGAGATTTTACTCGGGCTATCAAAATATTCCACTTAGGGGGCTGTCAAAATCCCATACCCCCCCAAACCCCAAAAATCAATCTCATTTCTAAATTTCAATCTCTCTCTTCACAAACCCTAGCTTTCTTCTTCTTCTATCCATCTTTTTCTTCTCCACCAGTTTCGTTATCACATCTCCATCAAAACCCTAGTTTTTTTTCTCTCATCATCATCTTCTTCTTCTTCTCCACCATCAAAATCCTAGTTTCCTTCTCTTTTCCAATTTCGATGGCACCCAAAAAATTAAATAAACCCTAAAATGTATGAAAATAAAGGTTAAATACTTCTTTCCTCACAAAAAAGTATGAAAATAAACCCTAAACTACATATTTTACTCTATTATCAAGATTAAAATAAACCCTAACATATTTTTTTCATTCGAAAATTTCGACTTTAGGACTGCCAGAAATTGTGGCAGTCCTCAATATGTCTAGGACTGCCTGAAATTGTGGCAGTCCTGCTGTAGAGCATGTCCCTTTTTGGACTGCCACAGTCCTCATTACTTCTAGGACTGCCAGCAATTATGGCAGTCCTGTTGTACATCGAGTTCCTGGCAGTCCTCATTACTTCTAGGACTGCCAGCAATTGTGGCAGTCCTGTTGTACATCGAGTCTATTTCAATACTGCCATAATTTCTGACAGTCCAGAAATTGTGGCAGTCCTTATATGAACCCAATTCTTCTACAACTAGGATTTCTTCCATAGTTTTCTTCTACAACAATAATTGCATGCATAATTCTTCTATTAATAAAGAAAAATTGGTTAATAGACTAATAGATTAATAGATTTGATAGATTTGATAACCCAATTTCTTCTACAACTAGGATTTCATCCATAATGCCCAAACAAGAAGAAGAAAAATAAAGTAGGATTTGGAGAAAGAGATCTGAGAAATTAGAAGAGAGCAAAAAATCAAAATAAACTAGGTTTGCAAAAATTGATGTTCTTCTTCTTCTTCTTGTGAGGAAAGAGAGGAGAGCAAAAAAAAAAAAAAAAAAATTGACTTATATACTCACATGTTGGCTAGCCCTGAGTAATTTTTTCAATGACAAACTTGTAAATAAATCAAAATTTGCTTTTGGCTAGCCCTATCAATTTCTTATGTGCCCTTATAATTTGCCTAAAAGAGTTATTATTTTTTACTTGAAACTTACTTCAAAAGTATCATTTTCCTACCTTATATATACCTAAATATACCAGGGGTAAAATTGTTTGCTATGATTATGTAGAAAATTACAATTAAGGGATGAGATATGTGTAATTCAACAATTTGTAATTGATTAGTTTGAAAAAGGATTATTTATACTGACATCCTCTATGTTTGTTTACTAACCGGATCTTTCCTATTTTAAAAATAAATACACTGACACTTCTTACCCTTTATTATTTTTTTAAAAGTAGGGATGGTCAGTGTAAAATTCTTTACATAAATTAAAAATTTTAGGAATGGTCCATATATTTAACATAAAAATATAGGGATGTACAATGTATTTATTTTTAAAATAGGAAAGGTTCCGTACGAAACACAAAACATATAACCTTTTTAAAAAAATAGGAACTCTCTAGTACTTTTGGCAAAACATGCTCGACTTATAGTAAAAGCATAAAAAAAATGATTTGGATTAGGGGCGTGCATCGGTTGGTGGTCGATCTATTTGGTAACAACCGAAGTCGAACCGAAGTTAATTGATTTGAAAATAATCACAGTCGAACCAAACCAACCAATTGGTCGGTTCGATTTTGAAACCGACCGACTTGGTTCGGTTTGGATCGGTTCGACTGGTCGGTTTTGATCAGACGAACTTTTCTAAGTATATAAAAGTGTTTCACAAAATAAATTTACACAAAAATAAATTATAACCATCTCCTGTTTGGAATATATTTGTATGAGATATCAAAGTAGACAATAATCTTCTAAATAAATCACTTGCATAATAATTTTCTTCCACAAATCCAAAATGATTCTCGAAAATAAACCCTAATCCTAATAAATATATGAATTGAAGATAAAAAATAAACAAACCATGAGAAGGATAAGTTGGACCAGATATAAACCTAACTTTAGTTGTTACTAATTTGGTTCGGTTTAAGCGATTTTTGGAACGATCAAACTATGAACCGAACCAAATCGTCCGATTTTTTAAATGGTCAAGTCGAATCAATCCGACCGGACCATCAGTTCGGTTAACAACCGACCCACCGATTCGGTTTAGTTTGGTTCGATTTGGTCGATTTGGTCCAAATATGCACACCCCTAATTTGGATTAACTTAAAAGTTGTGCACAATTATTACATTATGAATTAAGTTATATAACCCACCTTCCCCCCTCACGTGAAATCCACGTGATATAAAATCACCAAGAACCGGCAGCAAACGGAGCAGACGAGAGGAAAAGAGAGGAAGAGAAGGCGCGGAGATGGCGACGGCATCGCCCTCCCCGAAACCCGATACCGATACGGACTTTCCCGTACCGGAATCTGAGATGGACAGCTCCGGCCGAAACCCTAATAGCTCCATCGTGGCGAACCCTAACCCTAATTCCGCTCCCGCCGCCCCCCTCGTCTGCTTCCTCCGCTTCGCCGGAGATTCCGCCGCCGGCGCTCTCCTCGGATCCTTCGTCGGCTACGGTGATCCCCTCTCTTTCTAAAACCCCTCTTTTATTTACTGCGCAGGGAGCACGGACACGACGCGAGCACTCCAAAAATGAATTAGGAGACGCCAGAATATATCATCCATCTCTCTTAGAAATTTAAGAGGAAGATTGTTTCGTTTGAAGTAAAGTTGGGGTTTTGAGAATAAAAGCTTAGGGTCTGATTGGCAATTATTGGGGGTAGCAGTTATGGTATGTTTTTTAAAGTAACGACTTTTAAACCAGTCTAACACATGCTTGATATAAACAACCAAAAGCAATATTATATCATCAGCTATTGTCAGATCACAAGAAGAAAATATTGTCACTCTCAATTTGATGTTATTTGATTAAGAATTCATGACCAACATAAATTGTTGGTAAATTTGTTATTGTAGCTATTAAATTCATGTAATTATCAATTGTTTAAACACGTCTGTCATCTGCAAGGTGGTAATATATTAACCGAAGAGAATGAGAAAATAAATATCTGACGTCAAGCCACCGGTTGGAGGGAGAAGCATCGCAGAAGAGCAAAGCAAAGACGAGAAAGAGGAAATAGGGTATTAGTCTATTTTAGATAGTAGTTGTAACTATGTTTTTTTTTTTGATGAGGGTATAAATGGAAGAAAATAATAGAAATCCTCAAAACTATCGATTTAGGGTGTTTATAAAGATACCCAAAATTACAGTATTTGAGCCGACCAAAACTAGTGCTTCAAAGAAATTAGCAAACAGAAGTTTTTTTTTTAAGTACTCCATAAACAGCTGGCTCAAAAACCTCCAAAACTGGTGAAGTTACCATTCTTAAGCAGACCCTTCAGAAATTTTAGAGCATTGAGGGATAATAATTGAATAGATTTTTCTACGAATTTATTTTTTGTCCCAAAGAGTTTAGATAACGATCAGTTGATGAGTTTATTGTTCATGAAAATGATCACCATTTAACAATTTATTTAGGCTTTTTTTTTGCAATTAAATACCATGAACTTTTACATTTCTACAACTTGCTACTGTGAAGTGTGAAATTTTGCAACTTGCTAACATAAACTTTTAAGTTTGCGAGTTAATACCATGAACTAACGGTACTTCATGGTATTAACTTGCAAAATCAGTGATATTTCATGGTTGCAAGTTGCACAAATGTGAAAGTTCATGTTCTTATGATGATAAATATGTGCCGGTCAATATTTATCCCATACTTTCCCATAAACCCCAGTTTTATCATATCAGGGTTTGGCTTTTGAGTTCCATTTGGTAATTCAATTCGTACCGGCTTAACTATGACACTGGTCGCAAGTTTTGCGAATTGAAATATATGCTTCCATTATACGAAAGAACTAGGCTTTCAATTTTCATGACATTTTCTTTTTTGATGTGTATTAGGTTCGGGGTTGATAAAGAAGAATGGTTTCAGAGGCTCATTTGGAGACGCGGGAGCTTCTGCTAAGGTAGATTGGTTTACTGTTAACATAATTTTCAGCTAGGAAGTTGTATGTCTTATTGTGCTCTTTTTATTTGTGGAGTGCAGACGTTTGCGATTCTATCAGGTGTACACAGTCTAGTTGTTTGCTTCTTGAAGAGGCTGCGTGGAAAAGATGACGGTATTGTTTAATTGCCATTTTAAAATCTTATTCTTCTTTTATCAATTATATGTGATGTATTGGCTTATACTGTGGTTTCTAACTATTCTCTCATTGCAGTAATCAATTCGGGCGTAGCAGGTTGTTGCACTGGTCTTGCTTTGAGTATCCCAGGTATATACTTTTGCCAAACCATTTTCTGCAGATCAGCTTGGCTAACCTTCTAAGATATATTACATGGTAATAAGTACTGTGCATATCAATAAATTGATGGGTGTGTAGCATTGTGCCATTTTCATTATTCTTACTGTCAGTTTACATCATAAGACTGACCCAATGAAAATTTGTCGTTTTTGCTGACTTGGTAATGAATACATATACACTGCCAATGGTTATAGTTTAAACCTAGCATGTAGAAGTTTGGTTACAATTCTTAAATTTTCAATATAGTGTGTAGATTTTCTGTCCATCCTGTATTTAAGACAATTGTTCCTGCTACAGACTACTGCAATGTATGCCTTACTAGTTTTTTTTAATAAAGTACGCCTTACTAGTTTATGATGTACCATTGCAATCAGAGATGTATCAAGGAATTTAGTTATAAGGTGCTCGCAATATGGTTACATTGACAAATCAAACTAGTTAATTTATATAGGAAGCATTACAAATTTGAAAATTGAACAAATGTTAACAATTATTCTTTAAAAAATAAGAAGAAACCTAAAATGAATTTCCAAATGGCTAAGTGCGTAGGAGGGAGAAAAGTTTAAGGATTTTCTTGTGTGTGTTAGGCAAAAATGATTATAAACTCTCTCTAATGTGTGTGTGGTGGTGGGTGGGGTCTGAGTATTGAACTCAAGACCTCCCACATACCCTCATAAATTCACTGACTAAATCATTGTTTGGTGGTGGCTTGAATAGTTAGGCCCATGTTTTATTTGTCTATTTTAGCGTAACTTATTGAGAAAGCCCCAAAGGATATTTTTTTTTCATGAAATCTAGTGGGGGCTTGATCCCCCTCACCCTTGCATGTTGGTCTGCTCTTGACGAAAATGTTGTGTGTAAGATGAGTTGTGGGTTACTATGGTAATATGGTGCGGAAGATGTATAAAGTTCTATAGAAGGCAGCTAATGGCATCATATTGATAATCTAGGTAATATTATTAGTTAGGTATGTTCAAGATTAACCTTAAACACGGTTAACCGACCGAACCAACGAGGGATCGGTACGGTTTAGCCCAATAAACCATGCCGGTTCGGTTAAGGTTTCTAAATAATTTTATGAGTCAGTTACGGTTTGTGATTTCATCTTTTATTTAACTGATGACCGATTTAACTGACTATTATATATGTTTTATATCTTCTTCCATTCCTGGAAATATGGATTAATGGGCTATTGTATACAATATGGGTTAGCATGTTACATATATACATGAGTTTAACAATTTAGATATAGATGAGTTAAGGGATCATAGAGGTTAATACTTAATAGTCAAAGATAACTCTAAGGCACCTTGCTCGTCACAAATCAAAAGCAACCATTTTCTTTCTCTTTTCCTTTCTTCAGAGCTCATGCAAAGACTCATCTCTCTCATTCAAAGTAGGATTCTACGAGAGCAACTCTCCTCTCTTCCAAATGTTCTGAAACTCAAAATGGAATATGCAAATTGCAAAGTATATCGATAATGAAGGTACTGTATTTCCTATAGCCTACCGACTTGAATTGCTATATTTCATGTTGGATGACATTTGTGAATGTCATTAGAATTTTGAGCAGTAGATTCAATTGAACTAAACTCTTAATTATATTTACTCCTATTGAACTAAATTGTGACTGTTCAACACCAAAAAGTTTGCTAATTTTCTAACCTTAATTGAGTTAACTACTTATATAACATCGACCGACACATCTAGTCGATTAACCGAACCGGTCGGTTATTAAGGATATGTAAATCGGTTTTGGTTATATAATTTGCATTACTGTCTAAGTCGGTTCGGTTGTCAAAGTTGTATATCGGTCGGTTAACTGATCGATATACACTCCTATTAGGAGTAGTGCTCTTGTTGACCTTACAAACAAAATGGATTACACAATACACATGGTGGTTGTGCTTTATTTGAATTATATTTCTATTTTACTATTAATAGTGGTTCTTTTATTTTAATATATTAAGGGATTTGTTTAATTGGCACTACGGTAAGGCTTGACGATTGGCGAGTTCTATTATTGGGTGTAAGTTTTGAGTACAATTTGACCTTTTTCATACCCTGCATTAGTGGGAGCCTCGTGGAACTGGGATTTCCCTGATATGTGGACTCTAGTATGAGAATATACGTGTCCTCTACAGCTCCTTAGGCTTCATGCTCGAGTGATGCATAATGGCACATCACTTAAGAGCTCTCAAATACCATGGTGTTAAAGAACACGATTATCCTTGAGTTACCTAACCAACTCATAGGATATTTGCACAAGTTCATCGAGGGCTGACCGGTTTGCAGGTTCTTTAATGGCCTTGAGCATTGTAGTTTTGTGTTTGGCGAGAACTACAGACTTAAGTGACTATCAGTTAATTATGTAAGACGGTCATTTTCTTATTGTCTGTGTCAATCTATTTTGTGGTGGTTCTTGACTTATTATTTTCTTCTTCTTTTGGCTTGTTCCAATTTAGTAGCTAGAAGTTGTTAGCTTTTCTAGTGGTTCTTGTCTCATTATTGTCACGTTCGGATTCCGCTGAATCGATAAGTCGCCACTGGACGTTATGTCATATCCGTCTATATTGCGCTTGTACAAGACGTGCTCGTGCTTATTTGTAAAACAACTATTTTCATAGAATTTGCAGCGGTTAATAAAAAAATTGAATAACACGAAACGTAAATGAAATAGCTCTTTGTTGATAACTTTTGCAGTAGAAACATAGGCTCTCAAACATTCTAGTAGAAAAATACCAAACTTGACTTACAACTTTCGAAATAGCAAAATAAGATACAGTTGTTCCATACATCATATCCCTTATTAACAATAAGTAAAAGTATCTTCAGCGGAAGTCTTTTTCTCGAAAATGAAAGCTTCAATATAGAGCTTCTAAAGAGTGGGACGAGCTTTCCGGGCCTTCGATCGTCTACTAGATTTCCGACATTTGTGGAGATGTGGGTCACTACATTAGGAAATGCACTAGTAAGTGACATTAGCCAACTGACCTAAAATCAACACAATAATCATGTGGCAACACACAAAATTTATTGGTGATTTCTATCTTTTTTATGGTCAATTAACAATTCATATGACATGAATGCAACAACATAATGTATATCACTAAATGGTGATTCTTACCCACATCGATTATCCTTCCATGCAAATAAGGATTAACGTACTCTTCTTGCAAACATCATTAGCTATGCAACATGCGTGTCTATATGAAGGTTACTGGTGACACACCATCTTGGACTATTCATGGAATTATGACGTCCCTCTCAATGCATGTAACTAGCCTCTCATTGAAGGTCCCAAAATTCATGTGCATTATACATCAACACCAATTATCCATGTTCCTCCTAGGTTGAATCAGTTTCATGGTCGGAGATACTGTTCGAGGAAGCCAAATCTTATGCACAAGTTGCTCATGATCATGAATGCTTATGCAACTTAACTATTAAATATATAACTTGCATGATAACAGAAAACTTGAAATAATTAAGCCACACATTCTCATTTATATTTCTACATTCCTCGAAGTATCGCTTGTAATTCCGTTCTTTCCAATCCAGGAATTTTACAAATGGCGACTCAATCCCAAACCCTTTTTTTCAGAATTTTATTTTCTTTTGTTACAACAGTATAATATTTCCATCATTCTTTTACAGCAAGTTAAAAACAATATGCAACTTAACTATTAAAAAGATAACGTGCATGATAACAGAGAACTTGAAATAATTAAGCGACATATTCTCATTTGTATGCCTACATTTTCTCGAGCCATCGCTCGTAATACATCAGGTTAACAACAATATGCTTATTCTATTTTATCTTTTGAAACTCTTTTTAAGGTATCTTTGTCGAATGACGCAACATAGAAACAAAATAAATTCTATTTGTTAAGTATGAAGACATAGGAACGAAAGATCAAAGCCACTCACTGTTGGAGAATTGCTGAGAGAAAGAGAATTTCCACACGACGGTCAAGCTTCACCTACTTGTTCGCCTGTAATTGCACCAGCAGAGGTTCAATGCGATTTTTCTCTTTTTCTCAGAATTCGATATGAATACAAAATTCGATGAAAACAAACAGTGAAATCATATATCGAAAACATTCACGAAAACGCATCTACAAAACCAACAACGAAGAAAGCTTTTAACGACAATGAAAAGATTTGAAGAATAAGACTCTTAGAGTTCATTCTCTAAGACGCGACCCACTGCATATAGGACTCAATTTCAAAGAAGTCATTCCGTAGATGAAAAGTTGTCTCAATTCACTTTGTCTCAACCAATCGATACCGACAAGATTTTTCCATATGATTTGATTCCAACTTGACTATTCAAGCCACTAGCCCGCACAATGCTCCCTGCTAGTAGCGGGACACTACAATTATTTCCTTTGGCTAGCTCCATTTTAGCTATTAGTTGTAGAAGTTGGTAGAATTAGGGTTAAGTGTAAACAAACTTGGATTGAGGTTGTGTACAAACATATGACAATGGTTGATGTTAGAGAGGAACGGCCCTTGATAGAAGCAAAATGGAAGAAAATGATTCATGTAGCTGACTCCAAATTTTTGGATAGAGGATTTGCTGTTGTATTTAGATTTCATAAATGTTCTGACACTTAAATAGAGGAAAGAAATGTTCTCCTGTTTATTTGAGTTCCAGAAAGGTATGACCTTTCTTACCAACATTATTATACATAACGTTATTCTTTGTTCACATAAGAGATGTAATTTCTGGTGCAACTAGCATTCAGATAGTTGTAATTTGCATGAAACTTGCTTTAAAACTTTGAAAGACGAAATATCTGTCAACTATTTTAGATTGCTCATCATTTTGTATGCGCTGAAGTTCTTTAAGAAGAAAATGCAGTGGTGCATGATTGTTGCTGAGATTAGAAGCTTTATAGGAGTAGCAATGCAGCTACTCCACCATTGATATTAGAGCTACACCGCAACAGAGACTTATTCGAGGAACATAATTTACACCTGAAAAATAATTTTATGTCTTTAGGCAAGGAAATAAAGGAAGATTCTAGTGATGGTCAACATTCTGAAAAGTTTCTGATGTGGACCCTTGTAGTTAGGAGAAGACGAATGTCTTGAACACATCTTGCAGTATGGAGTATAATTTGCCTCTGTTTTTCCTCCACTTTTATTTTGATCTTTTTGACTGAAACAGAGTTATCATAAGTCACCTAAGCTTCTAATGATTTGCATTCGACAATTTCGTTCCTTGTTGTGGTACTTTGTAGTTCAAGAATTCTAATATAATGCTCCTAAATTCAAAACCTAAGAGGATGAAAATAAATCCTAGTCACACAGTGACGCATGTCTGATTGTTTTGATTAGGAAAAGGGACAAGATTCCACACCATTAATGGAGAAAAAGTACATGGTGCATCTGGTTTGCAGTCATCAATAGGACTATCCCCATTATAAATCAAGGAAAATTACTCAATTGCACACCTCATTCCACTTAAGAATTCCGAAAAAGCCTACCCTCACCATTTTCTGTTCCATAAAATGTGGTGTACTGGATTCCAGTTTTGTTCCTCGTTTCATTACATTCCATGTTCTAGGTACCTTGGACTGAACCCCCTTTTACCTCATAAGCTGCCACAATAAAGGATAAAGGGTCAGACCTTAAGAACCTGATTTCTAAATTCTAATAGGCCCTGGATGTTATTGCTCTCTCCATCTATAATTTCTTTGGCATGATCTGTTAATTTTTGAAGAATATCAAATACATGAAAGTGGTGGCTCACCTAAAAACTCTGGATAGTAGCTTCTTTCCTGTCGTCTTTTCAAATTCGAGGTTGATTTGACATTTTGTTTTCTAACTTCTTTGTTTGCTTTGTGAATATTTCATACTAAATAGTGAATCGTCTTCAAATAGTTCTTGGCATCCTGGATGTAACTCTACAGGCTTTGAATATCATCATATTCTTTCCCTTGCTTCAACACTTGAAAATTTTTCCTACTCTAAAATACTAAAACTTCTTTACTTGCAAGCTATGTTGTCACAGACGACGCCTAGGTGGCCTAGGCGTGCAGTAAAAAACCTACCGCCTCGACCTGGGTAATTTTCCCATGGCTGTGGTGATGGTCGCCTACGCGCGCCTCGCCTAGGGTCAAATATCTATATGCACATCAATGATGTACCCAAGTTCCTGGGCGACGCCTAGGCAAGGCGGGAGGTCTGTCGCCTCGTCTCGTCTAGCGCCCGGAACAACATAGCTTTCAAGATTCAACATTTAATGTTTGGGAATATTTTATTCCAACCATAAGACCCACTCTTATCCTAGACCTGGTAACCTAGATTATAGTCATGTCGCCCATTTGAAATTCGATCTTCCCTTTGACCGTAGTCTCCTCTTGCTCTTGGCTTTTTCTTTTATCTGGATAAGGTATTTTTACTTTTGTTTCTTTTTATTCAAGTGTTTTTTGCATGTTTTCTTTGGACCTTGGGTGTATGTTTTGAGTGGGGCAGGGGGCCCACTAAAGTCTTACAAGTCACTACTATGACAATGCCTCTTAGAAGGCTCATGTATCCATAGTTCAATTTCAATCATACCTTCCTGCTAACAGTTAAGGGTTCCAAGGGAGATAACGTTGAGTTATTGGGTCGTCTCTGACGGAAGTCTCCACAATAGTTACATTGAGCATTTGCTATTCAATTTGCTAACTTCTATAGGAGTTAGAGTTTAAATGGAGTTAGTAAGGAATCTTTTCTTCTCGTAGAATAACAAAATACTGTCCCCAACGCTCTAGATTTTTGGTGCAAATAGATGTTGCTCCAAACAAGCAACTAGAGTATAACATAGGTTACATTAGCTAATGAGCAGGTGGAATTGGCATTACGCACTAGGTAAGCTCATCTCGTCCTTGTGAATAAATAGTTGCATGTGGTCCAAACTCTGGTTCCTTCTGCCCAATGTTTGAAGTGTGCAGGCCTTGCTGGAAACTAAGGATGTATATGAGGATGGTAACTAGAGGAGATTGCTTCTCTGACATTTAACTTTCGTAATATTTATCATCAAAGTAAACTACGCAACATTCTTTAATAACTCCAGCAAGCACATGTTGTCCTATAAACGTATGACATTTCAGAATTCATTTTAGAAAACATTGTACTAGTTTGCCAATATTGTATATCGGTTTCTCAAAGCATGAATGGAGTTGCGGATAGCTTCATATGATAAAAAAAAAACTGGAAGTATTTTTATGTACTTAGCTAATTGTATTTGGTTAGCTATATATGTGACTTATAAAATAATCCTGAGAATTCGTTTGTTCTTCCCCCCTCCATCCCAGGTACACCACAGGCCCTTCTGCAGAGCTGCCTCACTATGGGAGTCTTCTCATGCGTCATGGAAGGGTTCAACAGGCAACAGCCTGCATTGGCCTACCCTCTCTCAGCAGGGAAGAACATAATAGCAGACCCTCGCAACGTACTCCCACCATTCACTCTCCCTCTTCCTAGTGACATCAGAGAGGGTTTCTCGTCCTTCTGCAAATCCTTGCCCAAGGCTAGCAGTTCTACCTGTCTGTGACTTCAATTCAGTTTAAGAGTTTTGATGCTCGCGAATCTTTTGAAGGATAGAAGAAATATTTTGTAAATGGAGAGACTTCCTGTTTTATCAATTCATTTTTTTTTACTCATCTGTAGTAGGTGCTTGATTAGTTATCAATGTTGTTCTATTGCAATGCATTAATGTGTTGTGAAATTGAAGCAAGTGCTGATATCTTCTATGTATGTTACAGAACGGATTCTTTTCCGCTCTATTTTCTTCAAGGTGCCAACTGAAGATGTTAGTGTAGGATTGTTCATTTGCTGTGATCTGTTTGGAAACAAGCTCTTTTATCTCGGAATTCAATCTGCAATAAGGTCGGCTTGAGTTGTCAAGCTTCACTTGTTCAGTAAGCTCGGTAACTAAGGGGCTGTTTGGTTGTCCGGGGGTCGCATGAAAGTGGCTTGGAAAAGTGGGTTTGCTTGCAACTGCTGGCTTTTGCAGCGTTTGGTTTGGGGATGTTATTTGGGGGTTGTTGCTGCAACTCTGACTCCAGCAGAGCTTTGTCCCCTCAAAAGTGAATTTTTCACCTTCCACTCACATACCTCCAATAACTGGAGGTAACTCCGGAGTAACTCCGTTGAAGCTGTGGTCACCTCCTTCCTCCCGCCATCTTCCGCTTTCCTACTGGTAATTTTTTAAGGTTTTTTTAGGGACATACCTCTGCTGGTGGCGGTGTGGTGGTGGAGGAGGAGGTCGTGGCGGGGGGGGGGGGGGGGGGGGGGGGGGGGGGGGGAGGGGGAGGGGGGGAGGAGGAGATGGCTGGGGAGTGGTGGGGGGGGGGGGGGGGGGGGGGGGGGGGGGGGGGAGGGGGGAGGGGAGGAGGAGGAGATGGCTGGGGAGTGGTGGCGTGGGGAGGAGGAGGTCGTGGCGGGTGGCGTTGGAGTGCTGGCGGTGGGGTGGCGGTGGCGTTAGAGTGCTAGAGAGAGAGTGAGAGGAGAGAGCTGATTTTTATGAGAGAGGGAGAGAGATATATCTGATTTTTGTATATATATAATAAATTTTTTTTGGAGGTAATCATACTTAGGTTTACCACATCTCCTAAAATACTTCCACTTTCCACTTACACAACTATCCAAACACCGAATCCATTTTTCTTCCACTTGCAGCAGACAAAAAGTTCTCTATCCAAACACATTTTAGAAAGTGTCACTTGTTACAAGTGTCCTGCAACTCATCATGATGTAAGTGCCACTTTACACTTCCATGCACCTACATCGAACCAAACAGGTCTTAACTGTACTAACTGTATCTTGAGCCATTGCGAGAAGCCGACTCGCACAGAGTAGCACAACACACTTTTATCGGAGCTTTGGTCATTGGAATATTTTAGCGCAGTTTCATTAAAATTACAATCGTCATCTGAAGAATTTGATTCTACATACTATTTGATGCAGCTAGATTTTCAAAGTCTACACATTAGCACCAGTTTCCATGTGTCTTCTTGGTGGATTTGGACACTCGGATCTTTCTTGATAGTACCTTACTTTTGTTCGTGAGTTGAAAGTTCACCACCTCAACCGCATAAGAACCACGAACCGAACTTGTCTTCCTACCGCAACCACAATGTCCTATATATATATATATATATATATATCATATATATATATCTAATATATAATATATATCAAGTTGATACCTTGATTTTATTTGAAAAATAATGTCCCCTGCCTAAAATTCAAAACTACTCCCCAAACCCTCCCTTTCCATCCCCGCTCCTCCCTTCGGGCCCCACCTGCCCCCCCCCCCCCCCCCCCCCCCCCCCCCCCCCCCCCCCCCCCCCCCCCCCACCCCCCCCCCCCCCCCCCCCCCCCCCACGCATCCACCCTCGCTCTGGCCAGCCGCCTCCGCTCCACCCCTCCTGTCACGCCCCGCTCCCGTAGGAGCGATCGTCCTCGCTAAGGCGTGATGCCGCACGAGCCTAGATTGCGCTCGTGCAAGGCAGTTCCATAACGACCGATTTCATCGGCGGTGACGGGGTCGTCGTCCAGAAGTCCCAAGCAGAAACATTGAATACATTGCAGCGGAATTTAAAGAAGAACACATGAACACAAGTCATTCAAAAGAAGCTCTTTTATTGATATTGAACACAAGATTACATTTGTGGGCGCAAGGCCAAATTACAAGTCTCTCGTGCTCACTTTTCTCTCGTTTACAAAGTCACTCTCTGCTCTCTCTCTTGATTACAATGCTTGAGTCAGCGGAAGCTTCGGAAGGCGATGTCCATACATTATGTCATGTATAAGTCTTCAGATCACTCGGCCGCACGCTTCGACTCGCCAATGAACTCCGTGCCTCGACGCATCTAAGCGAGCTCCGCGCCACGAGCATCTACCTGTGCCTACACATGAAACACTGTGTGGGTGTCAGTACCACGGTACTGGTGGAGTGAGCTTCTCGCCCACCCATACATAACCGACACGTTTCATTTACTTTGTGCAGCTTAAACCCTTTCAATTGTCTTTCTAGTCTTGCCTTAGGATGCATTTTAAACAAGACGTCTGGGTGTGAAACCCGTAATTTTTTAATTTCTTTATAATTATTTGTGTGATTATTATTATTTTCAAAATAATGAACTTGGACTTTTGTTTGTCTGGCCCAGACCCGAACCCAAATTTGAACCTAAAAATATTTTTTTAAATTAATTTTAGGAGTTAATAAATTTTAGTTACAACTTTACTTAAGGAAAAGGATACTTAAGTCTTTGTTTCATTAGCCATGGTTTAGAGCCCATCATATAAAGCCCAAACAAATAGTTTATCCCCAACAACCCATTAAGCCATGTAGCCCAAATCCAATAACTTACATAAACCCATTAACCCAATTAGCATTGAAGAGAAACCATTCTCTTCATTGATTTTTCTCTGTTGGAAACCGATAGCCATCGGTTGTGGCCGCTCCCCAACCGCCGGAAACCGGCGCCCGTCCATCTCCCGGCTGGCCGTTCACCTCCCTTTCTAGGTAACCCCCACTCTTCCCTTTCCTATAAAACCCCCTCCACTATTCCCATCTTCACCACCATATCCATCTTCTTCCCCAAATTTCTCCTCCCAAATCCCTAGCCGGAACTATTTCGGCGACGTCCGCCGGCCGATCCCGGCAGCCCCGAGCCCGATCCGCCGAGCTCCTCTGGCCGCACCCCCGGCCAGTGCTCCGCCCGACCGCCACGCTCCCCGCCGACGCGTTCGTCGCCGCCCCCAGCGCGCCCCTCCAGGCGCAGCCGCGCACCCCCTTCGCGCCGCCAGCGCGTCCTCCTTCGCCCGGCGCACCTCCGGCCCGACCCCCTTTGCCGCGCCCCTTTCCAGCACTTCCCCGGCTCTCCGCGGTTGACCCCTGTCCCCGATTTGCTGTCCAGCGCTTCTGTGTGCGTGGCGCTGTCCCGAGGAGCAAGTTCCCACGAGTTTCTGACGTGATTTCGGTTCTGTTCCGCGGTTCTGCGTGTTTCGAGTCCGAGGCATCACTTCGGATTCCGTCGATTTCGGTAACTTCTGGATAGTCCCATAGTTCTCTTTTAGTCTATGATGAAAAATTGGTCCACCGATTCCTTCGGGAATTCGGATTTTGGTTACGTTTCATATACGTTTCCATTTCGATTTTCTTCGGAAATCGATATGCTGTTTTGGTTCTGTGATTTGGTTAATTGGTTTCGAGAACTCTTTGGAAAATTCTGTGGGTTCGTTTTGAAATTGTTGGTTTTGGAATTTAGAAATTCGCGATTTTTCTTAACCTCTGTTAGTTGGATTGGTTTTCTGAAAACTATTTCAAATGCTGTGGCCTAGCCAATATTAATTGGATTATGGTTCTGTTGGTCTTTCTTAGTATTTTGTTATGTGGGAATTCCTTAATACATGTTGGCTCGGGAAGTTCCTTAGTATCTGTGGACTTGGAAATTTTTGTATATGTTTGGGTTGGAATTATTTGCAGGAAAAATCGGCGCGTTTCCCAGTTTTGGGTTATCCCGAAAATAGAGGGAATGCTGCCGAAATTTCTATAAAAATTTGATTATAATACTATTTTTGGATTTATTTGGGCGACGACCTTATCGGTCAATGGGCCCCAGTGAAATGCAAACGCACCGGTCTGTCCGGACGTTGAGGCAGAGTAGCTGTAAGTGAAGATTGGACCAGTTCTGAGACTCTTACTATTTTATTTTTTTAGAAATTATTAGTTATTATTATTATGTAATTTTGTAGATAATTTACAAGACTAACATTTTCTTTCTCTCTCTTATTTTAATTCATGGAAATGTAAGGGCATAAGCTCATTTATCTATTTTTGTAAATTTGTAATAAGTAGGAATTGGCTGTGGATTTTTCTGGGATTGTGAACGCGTAGGATTAATTAATATTAATATTAATTATTAGTTAGAAATTCACGATTTTCTCATTTAAAGAAAAGAAAATATATTTATATATATAATTATAAAATACTAATTTTTTCCCAATAAATTGATAAAAACAAGTTTTCTAAAATAAAATATAAATTCAACGCACTAGAAAAACGTGTTTTTGATTGTGTTGGTTAATACAAGACTAAAAATTGACTAGGAGACAAAAATCTAGAGGTTGTAACTAGATAATTCTAGAGTTGTGGTTTCTGAGACAAATTTCCGGAATATAGGATTTCAAAGAAGAGTGTGACTGTTCAAATCCTGAAGTACCAATCGCGTCCAACCTGAGAAGTTTAAGGCAAGTACATTTATGTTGATTACAATTATTTAATAATCACTTCATTGCAAGTTTAAACCACTGTTATACACGGACTCTTTCGAGAGTACTAATCGTACTGTTGGGGACTGGGGGAGTAGAGTAGTGGATATGACCAAATCCAAAATTAGGATAACTGACTGTATTAGCTTTCCCCTCTTCACACGGGGACAAGCCATACCGTATCGCTAGGATACTACTGTAACCCAATCCGGTCATATTCATTACCTATTCATATCACTGTACTGTATTATTTCAAAACTGTTCATCTTCAAACTGTTTAAAAGTGCATGATTTTATTGTTAAATTAATTGTCAAGATTAGCATAAATTGTACTTTGCTCCTTTCCTGACTGGATAACCGTAGGTACTACTGATGACCTGGAGTTGCTGATCAATAGCTACTATGATCCTGATTTGTACCCGGCGGTACTTCCATCCGAGGAGGATGTAGTGGCGTTTCCATAGATGCTACTTTAGTATTGAGAGTTTAGTTGTTTCTATGTTATTTTCAGTTTATGGATCTTTTGTATCAAAACAAGTTTAAATTATCGATTAAATAAAAGTTGTGGCAATCTTAGTATTTGTTGTTAATTTACCTGCATATGGATTACAGCTTACTGTCATCGTCTTATCAACGGTGCAGGCTGGACATGATCCGATTCGACCCAAGTATTTGGGGACCGGGTCGTAACATATTTTTAGTGGTGGCCCATGCAGGTCCAATCAACGACTTAGGAAAATCTATTTAGAGACATTTAGAACACTAGAACAATAAATTGCCACAACATAGGACCGAAATATATTATAAATAAATATTTTTGTTTGATTATAGATAGGCTACCTTGCTTATGTTTATATCCTAAACCTTCCAGAGAATGGCCACTGACAAAACCAACCCTACTGGCGATAGGATGTCAACACCTGATCATACCCCACCTCCCCAATCAAGTCCGGATCCTACACCTCGGCAGCTGGCCGACCGTCCCCATAATACAACGACGAATCCATCATCTTCTCGGACGGAGATGCAACCCCCTGTGGTTTCGCCCACTCCAGCTGTCCCACCGGTGCCTGTGGACCCCACCGACCTCATAGGTCTGCTAAGAGGAGTGCTAGAAGCTCAGAGAACTCAAGCTGAAGCTCATCGCGAGCAGACGACCATTATGAGAGAAGGCATAGAGAATGTCCATAGCGTGGCAATGGCTGCACTAGAGAGAGGAGAAGCAGCTCAACAAGAACCAAGGCCTGCCAAGGTAAACATAAATTTAAGGATTAATTTATGTAATATTAAGGCCATTTAATTAATGGGAATCATATTGCCAAGGTGGGCGATATTGAGAGTTTTAAGAAGCAGAACCCTCGACCCTTCAAAGGAACCGAGGGAATTGTCTATGCTGATGAATGGCTCGATAGTATGGAGCGTCTTCTAAGCGTTGCTCGGCTTCCAGAAGACCTCAAGGTTGAAGCAGTGGGACTCCAACTGCAGAATGTAGCAAGTACCTGGTATCGGAATGAACCCCGACTCCAGGATAGGCAAATTGACTGGGACACCTTCAAGAGGTTATTCCAGAGGAAGTTCTTTCCAACTTCAGAGTTGCGGGAGATGGAGCGACAATTCCAGAACCTGAAGCAGGGCAACATGACTGTGGGAGAGTATGCTGCTGAATTCGGCCAGCTCAGCCGATTTGCCAAGAACCTGGTGGCTGACCCTGACGATCGTGCTGAAAGGTTCAGATATGGACTAAGAGAAGAGATCCGCACCCATGTGATCTCAGGCGGTGCTAAAACTTATGAAAAGATCCTGGAGCGAACTCAAGACATAGAGAAGAGCCAACCTGCCCGTTCGAAGAGAGATTATCCTGGAACTAACAACTTCCAGGGTAATCAGAAGAAACCCAGCAACAACAACAACCGTCCTCCCTACCAGCAGGCGAGGAACAATGACAAGGCGCCTCAGAGGCAGATCCCCGTCTGCGACTTTTGCAAGAGGCCGGGACATCTGGCAAACATCTACAGGAAGAGGCTAGGGCACTGCCTAGTCTGTGGGTTTTCCACCCATCAAGTGAGGGACTGCCCTTTGTCAACTAACCGGACTGGAGCAACTCCGCAGAAAGGACCTCTGCCCACTCAGCAACAACAGTTTGGGCAACTTCAACAGAAGACGGGGCGAGTTTTTGCTCTGACAGCAGAGGAACCAGAGCCAGCTCAGGAACCTGTAGCGGATGTCATATCAGGTTCTATCTATGTGCATTCCTACCCTGCCTTAGCTTTATTTGATTCGGGAGCATCACATAGTTTCATAGCCACCAAATTCATATCTGCACACCATATAGTTACTGGCTTTAGCAAGAAGATCTGTAGGGTTATGACTGAAGGAGGACCCCTACCCACCACTGAGACCTGTAATTGCCCTATCACCATAGCTGGCCATAACTTTATAGCACCTTTGCTTGTCATGCCCTTACCTAACTATGATGTAGTCCTAGGGATGGACTGGTTGAGTAAGCAGCATGCGCTGATAGATTGTTATCGAGGATGTGTAGTCTTCAGCCCACCTGGAGAACCGGAGTTTGAAATCTCTCGAACTCCGGAGGAGATGGAATGTGTTACCTATACCTCTATCACTGAAGAATCTGTACCTCCCCATCCTATTATAGCAGAATTTATGGATGTTTTCCCTGATAGTCTTCCCGGATTACCCCCAGACCGAGACATAGAGTTCACCATTGACCTAGTCCCCGGCTCTTCTCCTATTTCTAAGGGATGCTACAGAGTCAACCCGAAGGAGGCCAAGGAGATGAAGGACCAGATCAATGAACTGAAGGCTTTGGGATTTATCCGAGACGGAGCTTCACCCTGGGGAGCACCTGTCTTGTTTGTTTCCAAGAAGGATGAAACTGTGAGAATGTGCATCGACTACCGGGCGCTGAACAATATCACCATCAAGAATAAGTACCCTTTGTCCCGGATCGATGACTTATTTGACCAACTCAGTGGAGCCAAGGTGTTCTCGAAGATTGACCTCAGATCCGGCTACCATCAGATCAAGGTCAGGAAGGAGGACATTCCCAAGACGGCGTTCAACACCAAGTATGGGCAGTTTGAATTCTTGGTCATGCCGTTTGGACTGACTAATGCTGGACTGACTAATGCTCCTGCTGTATTCATGAACCTTATGAACAAGGTTTTCCGTGAATACTTAGATCAATTTGTTGTTGTCTTCATTGATGATATTTTCATCTATTCGAAGACTGAAGAGGAGCATGAGGAGCACCTCAAAAAAGTTATGGGGACTTTGAGGAAAGAGAAGTTATATGGTAAGCTATCCAAATGTGAATTCTTTCTAGACAAGGTGGATTTTCTTGGCCATGTTGTCACAGGAGAAGGAATTTCGGTAGATCCTAAGAAGATAGCTACTGTGGAGAAGTGGTCTACCCCAAGCTCAGTTGCTGAGATCAGAAGTTTCTTGGGCTTGGCTGGCTACTACCGGAAGTTTGTGAAGGATTTTGCCAGAATTGCTGAACCAATGACGAAGCTGACTCGGAAGAATGAAGAGTTCGTCTGGACGGAAGATTGCCAGGATGCATTCGAGGAGCTGAAGAAGAGGCTTACCACTGCACCAATCCTTGCGCTACCCGCAGGAACTGGTGGTTTCTCAATCTACAGTGATGCCTCTGGAAAAGGACTGGGATGTGTTCTTCAACAGAATGGGAAAGTGATTGCTTACGCATCTAGGCAATTACGGAACCATGAGAAAAATTATCCCACACATGACCTGGAGCTTGCGACAGTTATCTTTGCGTTGAAGCTATGGAAACACTATCTGTATGGAGAGAGAGTGGAGATATACACAGACCACAAAAGTCTGAAGTATGTTTTCACTCAGAAAGAGTTGAACATGAGGCAAAGAAGATGGCTGGAACTAATGAAGGACTTTGACATCGACCTACAATACCACCCAGGTAAGGCTAATGTCATCGCTGATGCACTTAGTCGATACCCAGTGGCGATGTTCTTGATCAAGGAGCGGCACCTGCTAGAGGACATCGAGAAGCTTGGATTAGAGATCATATTGCCTGGAGATAGAAGGATGGAGCTGGATGCTGATTCAGTACTGATGAAATTGCAAGTGAGCTCGTATCTGATGGACAAGATTAAGGAGACTCAGTTTCAAGACGAGGCACTTTGCAAACTGAGAGATCAAGTGTTGGAGGAAACACTTGAGGGTTTCTCAATCGCCAGCGATGGAGCTTTGAAGAATGGTACGAGGCTTTGTGTACCATCTGGCGAACTGAAGAACGAGCTGATGAAGGAAGCGCACCAGTCGCAGTATTCTATACATCCTGGAGCTAATAAGATGTATCGGGATATGCGCACTATTATTTGGTGGTATGGAATGAAGAAAGATGTGTCCAGATTCGTGGCGAGATGTTTGATCTGTCAGCAAGTGAAGGCCAGTAGACAGAGACCCGCAGGACTTTTACAACCGCTGGACATTCCGGAGTGGAAGTGGGAGCACATCACAATGGACTTCGTGTCAGGTTTGCCTCGTTCCCAAGGAGGGAAGGATGCCATCTGGGTTATAGTGGACCGACTAACCAAGTCAGCTCACTTTATTCCCTTCAAGGTTGGTTTATCCACCGAGAAGTTGGCGACACTATACATACAACACATCTATCGGATTCATGGAGTACCGGTAAGCATTGTATCTGACCGAGACACTCATTTTACCTCTCATTTTTGGAAAAGTTTGCATGACAGCCTGGGGACACAGTTGAAGTTCAGCACTGCCTATCACCCCCAGACAGATGGTCAATCAGAGAGGACGATTCAGATACTGGAGGATATGCTGAGATCGTGTGTCTTGGAGTTCGGAGGATCGTGGGAAGACCATTTGCACTTGGTAGAGTTTTCTTATAATAACAGCTACCAAGCCAGCATTGGTATGACCCCATTTGAAGCACTCTATGGACGTCGTTGCCGTACTCCACTTGTATGGGATAACGTAGGAGAAAGAGTACTACTGGGGCCAGAGATGGTGACTGATGCAGCAGAAAAAGTGAAGGTAATCAGAGACAAGCTTAGGATCGCCCAAGACAGGTAGAAGAATTGGGCAGATAGCAGTCGTCGACCACTGCAGTTTGAAAAAGGAGATAGTGTCTTTGTGAAGATTTCTCCTACCAGAGGAACTATCCGATTTGGCAGAGCTGGGAAGCTGAGTCCCAGATATATCGAACCATTTCAAGTTTTGAGCCGAATTGGAGAAGTGGCGTATAGGTTAGCTCTACCAGCTAATCTAGAGGGCGTGCACAATGTCTTCCATGTCTCACAGCTCAGAGGCTACGTTCCTGATGAGAATCACATCTTAGACCACTCAGAGCTGGAGATTGGACCGAGCCTCACTATGCCTGAGAAGCCAGTGGCGATTTTAGACCGAGGCGAGAAGAAGACCAGGACCTCGGTGACTCCGATAGTTCGGGTAATGTGGAGGCATGATTCCCCAGGCGAGTCTACCTGGGAACGAGAGGATGAGATGCGGGAGAAGTACCCGTATTTATTTGAGACCTGAGGTAATTTCTAACCCAACTCTTTAAATTTCGAGGACGAAATTTCTTAAGGAGGGAAGGTTGTGAAACCCGTAATTTTTCAATTTATTTATAATTATTTGTGTGATTATTATTATTTTCAAAATAATGAACTTGGACTTTTGTTTGTCTGGCCCAGACCCGAACCCAAATTTGAACCTAAAAATATTTTTTTAAATTAATTTTAGGAGTTAATAAATTTTAGTTACAACTTTACTTAAGGAAAAGGATACTTAAGTCTTTGTTTCATTAGCCATGGTTTAGAGCCCATCATATAAAGCCCAAACCAATAGTTTATCCCCAACAACCCATTAAGCCATGTAGCCCAAATCCAATAACTTACATAAACCCATTAACCCAATTAGCATTGAAGAGAAACCATTCTCTTCATTGATTTTTCTCTGTTGGAAACCGATAGCCATCGGTTGTGGCCGCTCCCCAACCGCCGAAAACCTGCGCCCGTCCATCTCCCGGCTGGCCGTCCACCTCCCTCTCTAGGTAACCCCCACTCTTCCCTTTCCTATAAAACCCCCTCCACTATTTCCATCTTCACCATCATATCCATCTTCTTCCCCAAATTTCTCCTCCCAAATCCCTAGCCGGAACTATTTCGGCGACGTCCGCCGACCGATCCCGGCAGCCCCGAGCCCGATCCGCCGAGCTCCTCTGGCCGCACCCCCGGCCAGTGCTCCGCCCGACCGCCGAGCTCCCGGCCGACGCCGTCGTCGCCGCCCCCAGCGCGTCCCTCCAGGCGCAGCCGCGCACCCCCTTCGCGCTGCCAGCGCGTCCTCCTTCGCCCGGCGCACCTCCGGCCCGACCCCCTTTGCCGCGCCCCTTTCCAGCACTTCCCCGGCTCTCCGCGGTTGACCCCTATCCCCGATTTGCTGTCCAGCGCTTCTGTGTGCGTGGCGCTGTCCCGAGGAGCCAGTTCCCACGAGTTTCTGACGTGATTTCGGTTCTGTTCCGCGGTTCTGCGTGTTTCGAGTCCGAGGCATCACTTCGGATTCCGTCGATTTCGGTAACTTCTGGATAGTCCCATAGTTCTCTTTTAGTCTATGATGAAAAATTGGTCCACCGATTCCTTCGGGAATTCAGATTTTGGTTACGTTTCATATACGTTTCCATTTCGATTTTCTTCGAAAATCGATATGCTGTTTTGGTTCTGTGATTTGGTTAATTGGTTTCGAGAACTCTTTGGAAAATTCTGTGGGTTCGTTTTAAAATTGTTGGTTTTGGAATTTAGAAATTCGCGGTTTTTCTTAACCTCTGTTAGTTGGATTGGTTTTCTGAAAACTATTTCAAATGATGTGGCCTAGCCAATATTAATTGGATTATGGTTCTGTTGGTCTTTCTTAGTATTTTGTTATATGGGAATTCCTTAATACATGTTGGCTCGGGAAGTTCCTTAGTATCTGTGGACTTGGGAATTTTTGTATATGTTTGGGTTGGGATTATTTGCAGGAAAAATCGGCGCGTTTCCCAGTTTTGGGTTATCCCGAAAATAGAGGGAATGCTGCCGAAATTTCTATAAAAATTTGATTATAATACTATTTTTGGATTTATTTGGGCGACGACCTTATCGGTCAATGGGCCCCAGTGAAATGCAAACGCACCGGTCTGTCCGGACGTTGAGGCAGAGTAGCTGTAAGTGAAGATTGGACCAGTTCTGAGACTCATACTATTTTATTTTTTTAGAAATTATTAGTTATTATTATTATGTAATTTTGTAGGTAATTTACAAGACTAACATTTTCTTTCTCTCTCTTATTTTAATTCATGGAAATGTAAGGGCATAAGCTCATTTATCTATTTTTGTAAATTTGTAATAAGTAGGAATTGGCTGTGGATTTTTCTGGGATTGTGAACGCGTAGGATTAATTAATATTAATATTAATTGTTAGTTAGAAATTCACGATTTTCTCATTTAAAGAAAAGAAAATATATTTATATATATAATTATAAAATACTAACTTTTTCCCAATAAATTGATAAAAATAAGTTTTCCAAAATAAAATATAAATTCAACGCACTAGAAAAATGTGTTTTTGATTGTGTTGGTTAATACAAGACTAAAAATTGACTAGGAGACAAAAATCTAGAGATTGTAACTAGATAATTCTAGAGTTGTGGTTTCTGAGACAAATTTCCGGAATGTTGGATTTCAAAAAAGAGTGTGACTGTTCAAATCCCGAAGTACCAATCGCGTCCAACCTGAGAAGTTTAAGGCAAGTACATTTATGTTGATTACAATTATTTAATAATCACTTCATTGCAAGTTTAAACCACTGTTATACACGGACTCTTTCGAGAGTACTGATCGTACTGTTGGGGACTGGGGGAGTAGAGTAGTGGATATGACCAAATCCAAAATTAGGATAACTGACTGTATTAGCTTTCCCCTCTTCACACGGGGACAAGCCATACCGTATCGCTAGGATACTACTGTAACCCAATCCGGTCATATTCATTACCTATTCATATCACTGTACTGTATTATTTCAAAACTGTTCATCTTCAAACTGTTTAAAAGTGCATGATTTTATTGTTAAATTAATTGTCAAGATTAGCATAAATTGTACTTTGCTCCTTTTCTGACTGGATAACCATAGGTACTACTGATGACCTGGAGTTGCTGATCAATAGCTACTATGATCCTGATTTGTACCCGGCGGTACTTCCATCCGAGGAGGATGTAGTGGCGTCTCCATAGATGCTACTTTAGTATTGAGAGTTTAGTTGTTTCTATGTTATTTTCAGTTTATGGATCTTTTGTATCAGAACAAGTTTAAATTATCGATTAAATAAAAGTTGTGGCAATCTTAGTATTTGTTGTTGATTTACCTGCATATGGATTACAGCTTACTGCCGTCGTCTCATCAACGGTGCAGGCTGGGCATGATCCGATTCGACCCAAGTATTTGGGGACCGGGTCGTGACATGTTTCTCGGTCTATACTTAGCGATGCAACGACAAGGTCGTGCAACGACGGGGTCATGCTATAATGCCAACGTATGTTTCGATCGAGGCAGTGCCTCATTGCTTAGGTACTTGACCGAACTACAACTCGGAACGGCAGGGTCGTGCCATACTCTATTTGCGACTTAGACATATTCGAGACAATGCTATACTGAGGAGAAACTTATGCGAACTCGGCCGTGCCAAGACCTTTACTTAAACTTCAGCGCCACTAGACCAATTCTCGTGCCAACGATTCAAGTGCCAAGGACGGCAATGGGACGACTCGTGCAGGCCGTGCCTCTAGACCTTGCTTAGACTTGTCCGTGCTTCCAGATGAGGCCGCGCCTCGCAAGTTATCAAGACTTATCATGCTACCGCCTCGCGGCCTTCCTGTTAGACCCATTTGCTAACTTAGACAAGACTTGTGGACCATAGTATCACTTTCATGAACATCTTGACGCCATCTATCGTGCCAAGCACGGTGCCTATGCTGCAGCCCAGTCTTAGGCCCAGACCTTGCGTTACCAACTAGACCTGCATTCAATCACTAGACCCAAATCCAAAGGCATACACGCGGTGTGCCGCTATTGTCGACATATCTACATGAGGGGTCACTAGCAATTTCAACCTATCTTGGACTGGCTCGTGGGATATCCACCTGTAACAACACGGGTAGCTAGCCCGATGGGGTGGAACTCTCCCATGCGGTCATCCAGGATCCTACTTTGAGCCACACTCGCTTCCCCCGGACCGAATGATCCCAGCACCCCGGTGATCACTCGAGAAGACTACACCTTATCGACAAGTTGCCCAATGACCATGCATACTCGATCTATCCAGTCCTTTCTTAACATGACCATGCATTCCTTCTTTCTATCAAGACTTAGCGAGACTCTCAAGCCGCGGGACCGATCTCGTGTGCGGGACATATCAAGACTTAGCGAGACTTCCAAGCCAGGGGACCGATCTCGTGTGTGGGACATATCAGGACGTAGCGAGACTCCCAAGTAGCGGGATCGATCTCGGCGACAACCAGTCGCGTGGACTTACTTTGTTCGTGGCAAGCTTTTCACTAAATCGACCATAACTCGTGCCTTAGAAAGGCTTGGTTCTATAGGCGACGCTAACGCTCAAGTCATAGACTTATATGACGAGCCTTGTTCTCAAGGGACTACGCAACTTGACAACCGCAGATAGAGCGGGAGAGTGCTAGAAATGGCTTTGATAGCCCAGCACAACACTTGTCTAACTTATTCAGGCGACGACTCGACGAGCGAGGGCTACGCCGAGCTCCGCGTCGAGGGAACGTGCTAGGCACGGGGTCGACTTGGACAACCAACTTTTCGGGTGCCTAGACTTAAGCCAACGAGCCGTGGGAGACGACTTAACTTGCGGGACGTGCGAAGGCTATGCCAAGCCTTGCGGGACGGGACCGTGTATGCTTTGTTAAGCATTCATGCGGGCGATGCCTATGACTTAGGCTAGTTTGAGTGTCGGGGCAACATGACGGGACCATGCATGCTTTAACAAGCATTCGAGCGACGACGCCTATGACTTAGGCCATTTCGAGTGTCAGGGAAACTTAGCAACTTAGGCCAACTTTCTCCTCCCAAGCCACGGGATCGAAGGATTGAGTGTCATTTGAAAGCACGCTGAGCCGACTTCTATGAAGACAGTGGGACCATTTTCCATGTTCTAATACATTCCGACCTGACGGGATTATTCCCTTAGCTATGTTGGTGCATAGCTTTTAGATTAGCCTACCAGTGCAAGTTGAAAACATGCGCATTATTAAGTGAAGGCTAAGATGAGGCAAGTTCACCGAAACTACCCCACCTGTGCGAGGAGTCACCTCGGACGAGCGAGCCTTTGAGGAGCCATTGTAAGGCTAAGTTCCAACGCCGTTGGCGTTTCAATTTCTCCGATTGACTTTGCGGGACGGGGCACTACACCTCCGCCCCGCCCACAACAACCCCCACCCCTGCCACTTCCGGTGCCCCCCAGCAGCCCCCCCTCTCCAGCTTCGGCCACCCCCCCTCTGGCCAGCCGCCTCCGTCCCACCCCTCCTCCGTCCCGCCCGCAGCAACCCCCGCCCCCCTTTCGGTGCCCCCCTTCAGCCCCCAGCAGTCCCCCCTCTCCCTGCTCCGGCCACCCACCCTCCTCTCGCCTCTACCGGAAGGGGGGGAGGGGGGGAGAGGGGCATGGGGATAGAGAAAGAGGGAGCCAGGGGTAGTTTGGGGATATTTTGGGTTTTATGTATTAAGTTGAAAAACTAAAATAGTTGAGGGTATCGAGTTGTTGAGTAAAAAAGTTAAGGATATTAAGTTGAAAAACGGGAATAGTTGAGGGTATCAAAGTACAATTAAGCCATATATATATATATATATATATATATATATATATATATATATATATATATATATATATATATATATATATATAGAAGCGGATCAAAAGTCCCCCTTAGAAAATCCCCTAAAAACCCACTCACTCTCGACCGTAATTTAATATTAATATTAATTTTAATGTTAATATTAATGTTAATATTAACATTAAATACTAAAATTAACATTAAACTTAACATTAAAATTAATATTAACATTAAAATTAAAATTTATATTAACATTAACATTAATATAGAAATAAAAATAAAAATTAATATTAACATTAACATTAATATTAACAATAACATTAATTATTAATATTAACATTAAGTCTCGTCGGGCGGAGCTAATCCCTGCTGGACCAAGGTCTCCAAGTCTAAGTCCACTACGTCATCCGGACCGTAGTAGGTACTGTAATCCTCCTCATCAGCATCGGTAATATTTTGTCAACATATCCAGTCAGAATGGAACGAGTACAATCAACTAACAACAGTTCACAAGATATGATAAAAGCTATAAGACTGTAAATAGAGAGTATATACAAGAAAAATCATGGAATGTACATGTGAGTATCATGGCAAGGTAAGCTGTAAATCTAGAGCTAGAATAAGGCAAGTAAAACTTATCATGACATGTACAAGAATCGAGAATTATCTATCTAAGTGTGTGAGTACTAGCTACAATATGTGGCCGGATTGGGTCTGCACAAGGTTATGATCTAGCCAATCATACGTGTGGTGTAGGATTGGCATTCACAAGGTTCACAAGATATACAAGGCAGTATTGACCACACATCTACTCTAGCACTCCCCGTCCCCGACTGGTAGAGTGGATCCAAGCAAGACACGTTACGACACGGGATTCTACGAGAATGGAGCAAGTCTCCTCGAGAATCGGTGTCCATATACTGCACAAGAATTACAAAGGGGATTGCACAAGATATACCAAGATAACGAGGAATAACATCTCATGTCGGGATCCATGAATACCAACCCGTGTGACCAATGTGTCGAGAACAAGCATATCTACACTAATTACATGAATTATAACAATCATCGTAAATTGAAAAAGTGTCAGAGAATGTACTCGCCTGTAATGTGATGGATAGATAGACTGAGTTCAAGAATAGTGACTCGAGGACCTATAGATGGAATACTGTATCAATATAATGGTTTGGAAGTGAAATTAAATCATACCGAGTCAAACTAGGTCAAGATACGCCAAACTAAGTCAATCTAGGTCAAACAAGGTCAAACTAGATTATACATGGTCAATCTAAGTCATATTAGGCCTAACTAGGTCAAACTGGGTCAATGCAAGTCAAACAGAATTAATTTAGGTCGATTCAAGTCAACGGTTGACTTACAGTTGACTTTGGGTCAACTGGTCAACTCTGGTCAACCCTAGGTCAACTCTAGGTCAACTTTAGGTCAAACTTGACTAACGTTGACTAACAGTTGATTTTGGGTCAACTGGTCAAGTTTGGTCAAGTTCTAGGCTATTTTAGGCTTCGGTTGACTTTCGGTTGACTTTTGGTCAAAATAGTCAATCGTGGTCAACCAAGGGCAAAGCTAGTCCAAGTCCACTATTCCTAACCATTATCAACCATAATAACCTAATTTTAACTATATCTTAAAGTATTAAACTCAAATGTTGAGAATTGAGCATTATCTCTACTTAACCCATTTACCCGTCTACTCTAATACTAAGGCCAAGTAGCTTTACCTTAGGAGTTTCACTCCCGACTTCCTAGGGTAGTAGGATACTAGCCTACACTATCATTATCTACCAAGCTTCCTAGGTAGAGTGGACATCCAGTCCATCTTACGACTCATGTTGTCGATTTACCGATTATCTTGAGTATCGCGAGATACTCAATGATATCGTGCGATACCATCCTCCTACTCCCACACGAAACCCTGATTTCAACTCGGGAGCCTACCCACAAAATCTAATTTAAATTATCTAAGTCTCATCCAATTTTGGACGCGTTCCGACACTCGAAACTCAATTTCCCCCTTTCACTAATTTTTGACTCACTCACAAACTCTCTCTAAACTCACTCTACACATACACACTCATAGGACTAATTGGGGGATTATTTTGGGAGTATATAAGGGAGTATATATGCATATATATATGGGTATATATACGTATATAAGTATATATATATATATATATATATATATATATATATAGAGGGGTTTTTAGGGGGGGTTAATAGGCTAAAAAAGGGGGTCCTTAGTGCTACTGCTGCTGCTAAGTTGCTGCTACTACTGCTGGTATTACTGCTGCTGCTGCAGCAGCTTAGTGCTGCTGCTGCTGGTATTTGTGGGGGGGAGGGGGCATGTCACGCCCCAGAACCAGAATATTGGAGAGCGGGGGAATGACTCAGCCAGCTACGTATTACGGGTAGGTGAATACTGTATAATACGATCAATGCTGTCTAAAAGACGAGGGGGTACACACTACATAAAAGTCTCACTAGGGTTACACGACATCTATTGTCTCAATCATTCAAACAAGAAACAGTAATAGAGAACATGTAAGATAAAGCAGTAAGGCGTCCCAAACGCTTAGTCAAAATGTTCTTGAGATCTGGCTTTACAAAACATAGCCAGATGATGTAGCAAGGTATACACAACTGTTATCAGCTGCAGTCTGACTTTAGTTACAATTATGTAAAAGTAAGCACAAGACGATCCGACTAACATGTCGGTGCCAAACGACAAAGTATAGGGTAAAATGACAAAACGAGCGGGAAAGTAAGGAACCCACTCGAGTCCTCCTGCAATCATCCCTCTAGTGTTGACAATCTTAGAGGTAGAAGTAAGCTGAGTCCTCGGAAACCGGCTCTAAATCTGGCCATGCAAAACCAGAGAAGTTAGACCTCCAATAGCAAGTACCACAAGGAAGCACGACATGAGAACTAAAACCAGTTATAAGAGTTAAGGATATGATAAATAGGTCTCCGCTTGTTACTAGGATTCACATAATATCACGACACTTCAAACCAACTTCCCAACCAAACAAGGACAGAAGTTGACCCGTCATGCCCTGACATTCTGATCCTCTCAGTTAGTTAACAGAGTAGATACAGTACACAAACAAATCAATTAAAACGGCCATTCAACTACTACGGCTTGCTACCGTAAGTTCCAAGTTACCCTGAAAATATGCAATAAAGATTCCTCAGTTCTTAGTATGCGCAAGCAAGGCTAGTCTATCTAGTCAATCAATTGCGCTAATCATAAATTAGACGAGTCCCAGCGGGACGTCCGTCATCAATAGACAATAAATAATGTAATATAAGCAGATACCGCTCCCTGCCCGTGTGGCAGATTTGTAGTATCTGTAGGAACCAGCCGGCCTGTCGGGCACTAATAGTCCTAAAGAGGGCTGCCATGTAAGAACTCGGAAATCCATTCTCTCCATGCAATCATTATTTTATTTAACTTAGTAGCCTCTACGTTAAGTGAAATCCCATGCCGTGGATCATGGTCATTCAGAATAAGTACCTTTGTACGGGGTACGGTATGCACAACTCTACAACAATACCCGTGCGGTTAGGTTGTAGGTCTTACATAGCGTAATGCAACAATCAAAACTATCCACGGAGTAATCATGCTTTGACCATAAAGTACATATGCTGCTTTTGTAGAAAAAAATAATAATTTGAAGCCTGCACATGCCTATATGCCAATATTCGGGATCGGCCAATCGATTGCAATAGTTCATAGTTTAATATGAACGTGTCTCATTCATTCAATTCAATAAGACGACTAGCCAGTCTCTTAGTTCCAACTAGGAACGTATGATCAATTATTAGTCAATGTCACAATCATTATCAATGGTGACAAGGCATAAAAGTCAACTAGTATTCAGTGGGGTCGAGTCTACAACTCTCAGGGTTTAATTCAAGTCATACTGGGTATCCATAAACCAATCAAGACAGAGGGCACGTTCTACACAACCATATGTATTAGAAATATTAACATGCCAAAATTATCGGGTTTATGCCAAAAGGCGTAAGGATATAATAGGAGAATTATCATGCCAACATAAAGCGAATAAATTATAGAGCAATAGGAACACCAAGGTTAGATTACGCCAAGGCTGATCTATGCCATGACTAGTCTACGCCCAAGCTTTACGCTCAGGCAACAATACGCGCGTAAAAAGCATGCCTACGTAAACACTACTAAAATAACCCCTTTTAGCGACGTCAGAGTATGTCGCTAAAAAGGGCAAATACGTCGCTAATTTCTATTAGCGACGTATTTAGCGACAAAAAATGGATGTCGCTTATAGGCTTGTCGCAGATTACAATTTGGTCGTAATTCGTCGCTAGTTGCGACGTCACTTCTAGTGTCGCTAGACGTCGCTAATATGAGCGACAGATAGCAACGTCATCATATGTCGCCAGTATAGCGACGTAGGGCGACCACTTAGCGACGCCGTAAACTTTACATATGATGACATGGCATGGCAGCCACGTCAGCATATTAGCGACGCCTAGCGACACCTGTAGCGACGTTGGCTCTCAGGTGATCATATACACGTCAGCATTATAGCGACGGATAGCGACTTTACGTCCCTATTTTACGACGTATAGCGACGTGTACAGGACGTCGCAAAACGTCGCAGAACGTCGCTATACGTCGCAGTTGTTATAAAAAAATTAAAAAAAATATTTGCTATTTTTGTTATGCTGTATGTCTGTGTTTACAGTGTGTGTGAAGTGCAGTATTCGAACCATCGACAGTTTCGCTTACTGTTCTATGTTTTATCTTGGATAGAAAGAGCAACATTTTAGGGTACACTTCTCAGAGCTTCCTCTTCACGTCCTTCACCTTCTCGGGATCCTTTACGACGTTCCGAGAAAGTGAATGACGTGAAAATGAAGCTCTCAGAAGTACACCCTGAACTGTTGCTCTTTCTATCCAAGATAAAACATACAACATGAATCGAAACTGTCGATGGTTCCGATCACTGTATTTCACATTCACTGTAAACACAGACACATATCATCACAAACATACATATTATATTTTTTTAAAATTTGGGCAGCACCTCCTTTGTATATCAGATCATCGCTTATAACCTAGCGTAGGTATATTTGTCATCCCCATCGCAGATATCATCACAATTAACAGTCTCCCATCATAACAGTCTATAACTAATAGATGAATAACAGTCTTCCATGCATCATAACAGTCTACAACTAACATACATGTCCAACAAACGTACATGTCCAACAGAGTCAAATAATAATAAAAATCAGTGTACAGAACGGTCAATGGGCCCATAGGGCCAACAAATACAAAGATGATAAAAAAAATATACTGGATCACTGAGGACCCTTGCCGCGCATCTGGGATAGAATGTAGTCATACTGCTCCTGGGTGACCTCCTCAAAGACCCTTAATGTGACAACCATGTCACCCTCTCAGTCATATCCCTGAGCTACGATGCAGCTGCAGGCATTTAACATATCACGGTTTATAAAAATAACTAATAAATCTCTATCCTAACTAATAAATTAATATCCTACTTTAACATCTAATAACTCTCATATTCCTGCAGCTATGATGCAGTTGCAGGCAGTTCCTTCTAACATAAACTAATATCCTAATCTAAACTAACCCTTTAACTGAAACTAATATCTAAACAATGCTAATCATGAACTGTACACTACTACCTAACATTCACATGAACTATCTATCTGAAACTCTCTATCATAACTAATAAATTAATATCCTATTTTAACATCTAATAACTCTCATATTCCTGCAACTAAAAGGCAAAATCATGGTATATACATGGTTTAAAGTATCGGTCAATACCGATCTGATACGGCCGATACCAATACGGTTTGGCATGTTCCGATCCGATACCGACCGATACCAAATATTGACCGATACCGACATTGGGGGTCTTTGTTCCGGTCAATTCGGCAAAACCAATCGATAAGGGTGACTACTATTTCATATAATTTCAAAACTACTAAGAAATAACGCTGAAATATTTAAAATTATGCCTAAATGTATAAAATATATGTTTTTAAATGTAAATAATTTATTAATAATTATTTGTTTTCCGATACCAAAGTCCGATACTCCGATACGATACCGCCGATACTACCGATATCGCCGATACCAATACTCATAGGAATAGTCCGATACCGATTCCGATAACGATATTGTGAACCTTGGGTATATATCGTCAACATTTCATATTCTTAAAATGAATTTCAAATGGATTTTTGATTGTATATATATGTGTATTTGTGTGTATATACATTGTATACATATATATTTATATATGTATTTGTGTGTGTATGTAAGTGTGTGAGTATATATATACATGTATATATGTAGATATGTGTATTTATATATATAGGTATATATGTATGTATTGTGTGTGTGTGTGTGTCCTGTGTCCTGTGTCACAGAGTCGTGTCCGAAATAGGGTTAGGGTCCCGTCCCCCTCCATATATAGGTATATATGTATTTATATATAGGTACATATATATATAAGTATATATGTATGTATTAATAATTTATTAATAATTATTTGCTATTCAATTTGCTAACTTCTATAGGAGTTAGAGTTTAAATGGAGTTAGTAAGGAATCTTTTCTTCTCTTAGAATAATAAAATACTGTCACCAACACTCTAGATTTTTGGTGCAAGTAGATGTTGCTCCAAACAAGCAACTAGAGTATAACATAGGTTACATTAGCTAATGAGCAGGTGGAATTGGCATTACGCACTAGGTAAGCTCATCTCGTCCTTGTGAATAAATAGTTGCATGTGGTCCAAACTCTGGTTCCTTCTGCCCAATGTTTGAAGTGTGCAGGCCTTGCTGGAAACTAAGGATGTATATGAGGATGGGTAACTAGAGGAGATTTCTTCTCTGACATTTAACTTTCGTAATATTTATCATCAAAGTAAACTACGCAACGTTCTTTAATAACTCCAGCAAGCACATGTTGTCCTATAAACGTATGACATTTCAGAATTCATTTTAGAAAACATTGTACTAGTTTGCCAATATTGTATATCGGTTTCTCAAAGCATGAATGGAGATGCGGATAGCTTCATATGATAAAAAAAAAAACTGGAAATTGCTGAGAAACCCAATTTCGGGATGGGCTTTTATGAAATGTCCACCCGCTGGATAAGTTTTATGAAATACCCAGAATTAAGTATTTTCACGTTAAATATTCCAAGATTCCCTTTTAGATGCCACCCGCTAGAAACTGCTATTTTTATAATACCGAAACTACCCCTCCGCGCGAATTGGTCATCTATATGTATTTGAATTCAAAAAACTCAGATCTGGATTGCGATTTTCGTCTTCTTCTTCTTCACGGGAAATCTGAATTCCATTGCTCTCATATTCAGCAGAGATCGCAAAGATCGTTCGTAGTTCGGTGTGTTTTTCTTCAGTCGAACTCAGATCATCGCTCGTCATCATCATCACCATCATCATCATCTTCATCGTGGAGACATTTGAACTCAGATCTTCAATTGTGGAGAGAAGATCTTTCTTCTTCTTTTCCATAAGAATTATCATCGCTTTGAAAGAAGAACGAAACTCTTTATTCCTGAAAAAACTAAATTATACGTTTTAACACTGGAAATGACCATTCTCCGTCTTAATTAGGACGGAGAATGGCATTCTCCGTCTTAATTAGGACGAAGAATGCCATTCTTCGTTTTATTTAAGACGGAGAATGCCATTCTCCGTCCTAATTAACACGGAGAATGACATTCTCCGTTTCCGTCTTAATTAGGACCGAGAATGTCATTCTCCGTCTTAATTAGGACGGAGAATGGCATTCTCCGTTTTATTTAAGACGGAGAATGGTATTCTCCGTCCTAATTAACACGGAGAATGGCATTCTCCGTGTTTCTAACACGGACTAAATTACACGTTTTAACACTGGAAATGACCATTCTCCGTGTTAATTAGGACGGAGAATGGCATTCTCCGTCTTAATTAGGACGGAGAATGCCATTCTCCGTTTTATTTAAGACGGAGAATGCCATTCTCCGTCCTAATTAACACGGAGAATGACATTCTCCGTTTCCGTCTTAATTAGGACCGAGAATGTCATTCTCCGTCTTAATTAGGACGGAGAATGGCATTCTCCGTTTTATTTAAGACGGAGAATGGCATTCTCTGTCCTAATTAACACGGAGAATGGCATTCTCCGTGTTTCTAACACGGAGAATGGTCATTCTCCTGCGTTTTAACACTAGAATGACCATTCTCCGTGATAAATTACACGGAGAATGGCATTCTCCGTCCTAATTAAGACGGAGAATGGTCATTCTCCGTTTAATTTAGCACGGAGAATGGCCATTCTCCGTCTTAATTAGGACGGAGAATGCCATTCTCCGTTTTATTTAACACGGAGAATGACATTCTCCATTTCATTTAACACGGAGAATGGCATTCTCCGTGTTCCTAACACGGAGAATGGTCATTCTCCTGTGTTTTAACACTGGAATGACCATTCTCCGTGTAAATTAAGACGGAGAATGTCATTCTCCGTCCTAATTAAGACGGAGAATGGTCATTCTCCGTGTAAATTAAGACGGAGAATGTCATTCTCCTGCATTTTATGGTTAGCTGATGGCTTCTATGTAGAATGAACTTGAACTGATGGGTGTTGGAATCTACTCATATAGGAATGAACTTGAACTGATGGGTGTTGTAGTCGATTTCAGCGAAGGATCGTCCTTTGTAGCATCTGGACTTCAGTTGCCAACAGAGCCAGGAGATGTTACGGCGGAAACTGCTCTCATGTTACTTCTCCTCCTCCACCATGGCTCTGGACCCATCTGCTCCTCCCTTCTTCCCTTCTTCTCATTCGACTATCTCGGCCTCCTATTCGGCCTACTATTCCGATACCGATACTTTGAACCTTGATCTTAACCCAAACCTATATACTGATCGATACTAATCCGCTACGCCCGATACTAAGTATATACGGTCGATACCGATAGCGATAGTCCGATACCGATAGCGATAGTCCGATACCGATAGTTCGATCGATACCGATAGTTCGATACCGATAGCGATAGTCCGATACCGATAGCGATAATTTAAAAGTTTATGGATTATGTGTTAATTAGTTCATGTTTTCATTTAGAGGTTATGCTCTAGTTTTCATCAAAGTCAATTCTTTTGTGTTTTGGATATGTTGTGTAGTTGTGATGGATGCTTCATATTTGTGATTCTGACTGACTTTACAGAATCTTTGACAATTGGGATATATTATATTATCTATGAAAGTTTTTATGGAAATGAATGTTATGTCTTGAACAAATGTGGAGAGTTGTGAATCTCCTACATTCTCCTACATTTTATAATTTAAAACCTATGGGTCTTACTATTCTACAAAATGAGCTCCTACATTTGAAATCTAGAATCTAGAAATTGGGATGAGCCTTACTAATGATGCTCTTAGGTAACATATTTAACAGATGAGATTTTCATGTTGCACTTACGTATTTTGTAGCTATAAACTGCTTAAGCAACAACATATTTAGAAGACCACCTATTCATGCAACTATCTCAAACTGACAATTATTTTGAGTAATCTCTTTCATTTCTATCGATACATGCCAAATATACTCTTTACCACATATAAAATAACACTAATACCCCGCTTTTCATCTCACACTAATAACTCACACACACATAATCATATACATACAAATACTAATCTAGTATTTCAAAACTCTCGACTTTGAAGAGTCATTTCTGTGTCAGTGTATACGACTCTCCTTGAAAGCTTTCATATTTGGTAGTAGACTACATTTTAAGTATTCTAGTATTTTTTTACCTTCGAAATAATTACTTAATTGACAATATTGTGTACGAATATTGTGTCGTGTCAGCCTGTCGTATCGTGTCTATGTCAGCACATCAGGAGGAGGGAGATAGGGTTAGGGTTTACCTTCCTTGGTCAGAATTGGGTCGGGGTCGGGGATGGAGCAGCGGCAGAGGGGACTAGTCGGGTCGACGTCGACGAGGAGACTTGACGGTGGAGGAGCGATGGAGGGTCGCCGGACGCCGCGGGAAAAGAGGTCACCGTGGGGAGGGGGTCGCCGCAGGGAGGGGGGTCGCCGTGTGGGGGGGTGGTCGCCGCGGGGGGGGGGGGGTGGTCGCCGGAGGAAGGGGACGCAAGAGGGACGAGGACACCAGTGGGCGAGCGGGGTCGCCGAGGTAGGGAACGAGGGAGAGGGGTGTCTCCGGAGGGAGGGGTCGCCGGGGGGAGGGGCTCACTGGTGGGAGGGGGTCGCTGGTGGGAGGGGGTCGCCGGAGACGAGAGGGGGAAAGGGAGAAAGATTTGGGGCTCGAGCGGGAGAATAAAATTTTGGGTAAAAAAATGAAATCGATCTGGCCAGCAGAACCCTATATGAAATATTTAGCGACGTCATACGAAGACGTCGGTAAACGTCGCTAATATCAGTGATTTTAGCGACGTTCACCGACATATCCACGACGTACGTTTTTATAATACAAAACTTAGTCGCAATACGTCGTTGAACGTCGCTAATAGTGACGTATTGCGACGTTATAAATTTACGTCGCTAAATTGCTAAAATATAGCGACGTCTTTCATAAACGTCGCTAATTACGTCGCTAATATGACTTATTTTGGTAGTGCATGGAGTACCGTGGGACGAGCAATCAGAGAGGTCAATCCAGACGCTTGAAGATATATTGAGATTTTGCGTCTTGGAATTTGGAGAGTCTTAGGAAGACCAATTGCAATTGGTGGAGTTCTTTTACAAACAACAGCTACCAAGCGAGAATTAGTATGACCCTATTTGAAGCTCTCTATGGACGTCGTTGCCGTACACCACTTGCATGGGACGACGTAGGAGAAAGAGTACTGCTGGGTCCAGAGATGGTGACTGACGCAATAGAGAAGGTGAATGCAAGCTTAGGATCACCCAAGACAGACAGAGGCATTGGATTGGTAGTAGTAGTCGACCGGTGAAGTTGAAGAAGGAGATATCATTTCTGTGAAGTTTTCTCTTATCTGAGGAACAATCAGTTTTGACGAAGCAGTAAATTGAGGTCAGGTACATCAGGCCATTTGAAGTTTAAGACGAGTTGGAAGCAGCGTACCGGTTAGCTCTACCAGCTAATCTTGAGAATATGCAACGTCTTCTACGTATCACAGCTCAGACGCTACATTTCAGATCCGAGTCACATTTTGGATAATTCAGAGCTGAAGATTGGACTCAACCTTTCAGAGCCAGAGAAACCAGTTGCAAGTGTAGTCAGAGGTGAGAAGAAGATCAGAATTTGGGCCATCACTTAAACTCCTATTTCCCATCTTTCGTCCCAAACTTGACTGATGCTGACGAAGTTAGCCTAGTTTTGCAAGCTATCTTTTTATCAAGCTTGATCATGACGGTATTTTATTGGGTGCACCCACTAAAATATTGTCTAATCAGGACCGGTGCATGATGGTCTGATCAACCTCGTGTACTTGGGTTCGCTTTTGTATTTTTTTGCATGGATGATTTCATAAACAAAACTTGTCCCTAAAACCGTCTCATCCACGACTGCCTTGGAAATTCTTATTGTTGGACCTGAGTTACGGGCGCAGTACCGTGCCTGTTTGATTTTTCCTACCCTACCCTTTTTAAATTTCGAGGACGAAATTTTCTAAGGAGGGAAGATTGTGAAACCCATTTCTGGTGATTAAATTATATTTAGTATTTCTAATATTATTATTATTATTATTATTATTATTATTATTATTATTATTATTATTGAGTGCAAAGGATTTCGAAAAAAATAATAACAACATGGATTTTTGAATTCGGACCCAGACCCAAGTCCGAACCCAGACCCAGGCCTGAGCCCGAACCCAATTCCTTTTAAAATCTGATTTGGTTTTTTTTTAAAAAAAATCTCTTAGTGCTGGTCACGAGGACCAGCACCCCCTTTCTCCTCTTACACGTTCATTAACAGCCCCTACTTCTTCTCCCCACTTCTCCTCCTATCCACAAATTCACCCCCCACTCTCTTCCTATATTAGTTCAACCCACCTACTCCAGAACCTCACGAGCACAAAATTTCCCACAGAAAACTTTTCCTATTTTGGGAACAAAAGCAACACCACAACCCCCTCTTCCTCTTCCTTTTCCCTTCACGCCGCTCGACCCGACGCCGTGCGGTCCTCTCCACCCGACCTCGTCAACCCCCACGTCGACGCCCGAGCTCGTCCGCTCGACCCGCGCCCTTCCCGACGCATCCCACCGCCGGCCTCCCTAGGGCCGACCGCGTCAGCGGACCCGTGCGGCCGACTCCGTCCGGCGCGCCCCTTTCCCCGACGACCCGCCGGGGCCCCAGCGGTCCCCGCGCCCTTCGAGCCCCCTCTGGCCCGCAGATCCGCCCCGCCGGCCTCCTTCCGACGTCGCCCGACGCCGTCGCTGCCCTCTGGCCGACTTCCCCTGGCCGCAACCCCCGTCGATCCCCTCGGCAACCGTCCTGGCTGCTGTCCCTTCGGCGAGCACGCCTCCTCCGGGTCAGAACCCGCGGATCAACCCCTGGTTAGTTCCCTTTTTGGCGAGCTTTCTCCGGTTGGCACCCCTGTCGTGCCCTAGACTCTGAATTTCTCGGCGTTGCTTCGACGACGCTGGTTCCAGCACTGTTTCGGGAACGTTCGCTGATCTGGATCTCATCATTTTCTTTCTATTATCATCTGAGAGCTCTAGCAGAGCACCCCGAGGTATAATTCTCTGTCCCGTTGCGTTCTTTTTCGGTAGTCTATGATGATATCGGTCCCCGGTTTCTCCTTCGGAAATTCGGTTAGCTTCGTGGTAGTTTCGGTTAGCTACGTTAGCATTTTCTGTGATATTGTCTGCTGAGATTTGGGTTGTTGGTTGATTGCGGGAATCCCGGATATTTCGGGAAGGTTCTGTGGTTGGAAAATTATTTTTGTGGATATATTTTTGGGTTGGAACAATTGCAGGTTTTTGGTTGGCGCATTTTCCAGTTTTGGGTTGTCCCGAAATAGAGAAAATGTTGCCCAAATTTTTACAAAAACTTTATTTATTTGGATTTCAAATTGGTTTTCGGAAAATGAATTTAAAAAACTGATTTTCGGGCGACGACCGTACCGATCTGTGGGCCCTAGCGAAATGCAAACGCACCGGTCCGACCGGGCGTTGAGGTATTAGCTAGATGTGACGATGGACCGAGTCTGAGACTCCAAACTTTTTGATTTAAAATTATTTTATTTAATGTTTAAGTTATTTATTATAGATAATTATTTACTGCACATTTTATTTAGGAATTAAACAGTTTTTCTCTTATTTTATGTAAAAGAATTGTACAGGGCATAAGCCCATAACTCTAGGATGATTAGCTGTACCCATGTATTGCATAGCGTAGATTTTTACTTTCTTTTCTGGGTGGTTGATGTTGATCTTGGGTGGTTTTGGATTGGATGTATAACCGTAGTTAGAGCGTAATCATTTCTCGTATATAATTAATTAAGAATTAAATTAAATGGATAAAATATTGGTAAAATAACTAGATTATGTTTTGGCACTGAAAGAAACTATTTTTATAAATATATTACAAAAACACAAAGTCTTCCAAAGATAATTGGTTCTTGTTATTATTTCCAAATAATCAAATTAACCGGTTTAATCAACGCACGTAGCTTGCGACGTAAACGTTAGCTGTAGCCTAATAACAACCTAAAACTTGACTAGGACTTACTACTAGAGATTGCGACTAGCACACTTAGCTTGGTTATACAACGGTTCTAAGTCGAGTTCTCAACTGTAGGAACACGAAGATACACCTGACGTTCCTCCTCGGTATCAACTCGTCTTTCCAGTCATCTAATACAAGGCAAGTTTCGGATTATGTATTCCTGTATTTTATTTAGTAAAGTTAAGCTGCATGTTAAACCACACTGCTGACACGGAACTCTATCTTAGGGTTCAACTACTGATTGATACTGTACTGAATGTAGGACTGGGGGAATAGTATAGGCGTTTATGACCAAATCCCTACTGTCATAACTGTATTAGCTTACCCCTCTTACACACGGGGATAAGCCATATCGTATCGCCAGGATACTACTGCTCAACCCAAGCCGGTCATAGACGTTTGTATATTCAAAACACACAGAACTGTTTTAAACTGCTAAAAATCATTATTTTAAACTGTTTACCCTGCACTTTCCAATTACTAATTAAATTATGAGATGCATATTTCGTTCTTGCTCCCTCCTGACTGGAGACAACATTTTAGGTAACACTGAGGATGATGAGCTATACTATAATAGCTATTATGACCCGGTACTCTACCCTGCGACGGTACCGGAGCCGTCTCTGGAGGACGCTGATCCTGGGACTGCTGAACCTGATGCTTGGATAGTTTCCATTTCTGCAATTTTTCTTTATTTGGAGTTTGTAGTTTATTTCAGCATTTCCTTTCCAGTTGTACTTCTGAATATTCATTAAACAAGTTTCAATTCCGAATAGAACAGTTGTGACAAATGTACTTGTGTTGTTGTGAATACCTGCAATGGAACAGCTTACTGCTGCCGTCTCACCACGGTGCAGGCTGGGCATGGTCCGGTTCGACCCATTAACTTGGGATCGGGTCGTGACATATTGTCTCAATCACAAGCAAGTAAGTAAATGTTACAAGATGTAAGACCACCAAATATATAATAGTAAGGCGTCCCCAATATCACATATTGGATGATCATGAATCTAGTCGTACAAAATGTCAAGACTAGCAAGAGTTCAGTCATAAATGATCAACCCTAGGATATGTCCATCATGCTACAGCCCGTAGGCAGACAGTAAGTAAAGGTGCAATCGAGCTAACACGTGCTCGTCGGCAAAACGCCTCAAAAGAATAATTTTACAATAAAAGTGGGAGGACAAAAAGAAACCCACTTATTGCCAGGTTTACGCCTGGTGGTCACCATCTGGCTAGAAGTTAGGTAGATCCTCTGGGACTGCTCCGATATCTGGCCATAGAAAACCAGCTGGATCAGACCCCAGAAAGAGCAAGTGCCACAAATGAGGCTTCACTTAGAAACTAAAACCAACAATTAGCACAAGAATATAATTACAAATAAAAGACAGTAATTAAGGCAAAGCATGACAGGTGATATACGATGAGGTAACCATGGAACTATTTCGATAACCAAGTTACAACCCGTAAACCAAACAAGGACCGGGGTTGTAACTCTTCATCTGAACGGAGCTTGGTATCCCCACCATTTATCCATAAGGCCAGTATAAATAATTACGATCTTGACGTAAGGTAAAGTATGTCGAGCATGTCATGGAGTACAACAAGACAATAAACGAAGAGAGGACACAGAACTGCTCCGGGAGCCAGGTTACAACCCTTAAACCAAACAAGGACCGGGGTTGTAACCCTTCGCCTGAATAGAACTGGACCCCCGATCGTTATTGTTAGAGCAAGCACAAGTAATCATGTCGTGTCACAATCTTGTACATGATCGGGACAAGACTAAGCTGGGATAAACTCCATTCAATCAATCACGGCCAATCAAGAGTACGGCTTGATACTTTAACTAACTAGGGTTATCACAGACCTAATTACTAGCAAGATGCAATGAGATATTCCACAGCCACGAGCCCTGCAGACCATCTAGGTTACCCAGGTTAGAAATTAGGGGTTGAATTCAGGTGGGTACATCGTCCAGGAAACGCATGTACCCTTAAGTGACTCAGAGGGTGCAACACATAACAGTGTGCTGGAAATGTGCCCTACTCGACGGCAGGCTACAGATCCCTAGAGCGCCCAGGTAACGGGATTGCCTGTAGCTGGGAAATCTCTTCATGACTACTGGATTATTCTAGTTGTTAACCTTAGTCGATTTTAGTGGGTACCCCTGACCGTGGTACTCAGGGATCCCTGTCCTAGACATGATGCAAGACAAGACGGGTTCATTTGTACAAGCACAATCATCCACGGTGTCCAGGTCATTCATACTTGTCATGTCAAGTTAGCCGTCACAACAGCAGTTCGAGAAATATCATGTCAGGCTTATTTGTCAAGAGTGCGCCACGGCGGGCCACTATCAAGAATTATCATGTCAAGTTATCATGTCAAATTGTCAGGTCAAGTTATCATGTCAGGAGTGCACCACGGCGGGTCACTATCGTGTTCTAATCTTATATTATCATGAATGAGAAAAACTTGCATAAAATAACTAATGACATATTCTTGAAGCCAAGGAAAAGATCTACAACTTTCATGTTTTGAGTTTTTCAAAATTCTGGCTAGAAAATAGCTTAACTTGGCAAAAACAGTCATTCTGTGCACTTTTTATGTCAAAAAAATCAATCCTGCGTAAAATATGTAAAAGGGGAGGGTTCCAGCGTAAAATTTCACATTCTGGGTACTATCCAGCGTAAAATATGCAATTTCAGGGTTCCCTGCGTAAAATATTACATTCTGGATACATTCCAGCGTAATTTACGCAATTCCATAATTTACGCAATTCCAGGTTTCCCTGCGTAAAATATTACATTCTGGATACATTCCAGCGTAATTTACGCAATTCCCTGCGTAAAATTTCATTTTACGCAAGCCTTCCTGCGTAAAATCTGATTTTACGCTAGCTCCCTGCGTAATTTTTCATTTTACGCCAGAATTAGATTCTTCAGCCGACATGAAAATTCAGAAAACTTGTTTTGGCCATAAAAACTTCATTTTAACTCGAAATGAGGTGAATCAAAAACCAAATTCACACGAAATTTCGTGCTCTTGCTCATGGAACTATTAGTTTTCGAAAATAACAAGTTGTAGTAGATCAAAACCAAGAAAACTCCATGAACTCAAAGTAAAAATGTAGATCTAGAAGAATCTATCCATCAAAATTAAAAACTCCAAGTTCTAAAGAGGTTTATAATCATGTAAATAAAAGAATGGAACAATAAAAATCAAGATCCCTCAAGAAGCAAGTTGCACTTGCCTAAACCTCTTGGTAGGTGGAGAGCAACGGTAAGGAAGAAGAAGAGTGAATGATAAGAGAGAAAGAGGGTGGGGTTAATAAATGAGGATGGTGGTGGTAGGTGGGGTTCACCTTGGTTCATGATGAACCAAGTAAACCAAGCCAAGCCGAACCAACCCAATCCTTCTCCTATCCAAATAAAACCAAGCTCAACTTAATCAAAATAAATCCATGAACGATAAATGACAATTAAACCACAATACTAAATATGAAAATAAACCACAACTAACTAATCAAAGAAAAATGAGAAATACGGGTTAGAAATACGAATACGTATAAAATATGTATCACGAATTTCGGAACACTACACATGCACCATTAAGAAGTGGACACCCTCAAAAAATAATAATAATAATACATACATATATATATATATATATAAATATAAATGACCTCTAGCCTAGTGGTTAAGAGAGATGCATGCGGCCCAAGTGTAGGGGTGAGTATATAACGGTTGAAAACCGAAAAACCAAACCAAACCGAACCGAACCGAAATATGACAAACGGTTCGATTTTTCGGTTATCGGTTCGGTTTACGGTTTAAAATTTTGAAAATTTGAAATAACGGTTCGGTTTTCGGTTCTTCATTCGAAAAACCGAACCGAACCGAAAACCGATTTAGATTTAGTAATTTATCAAACTATCCACAGTATACATATACTAATGTTTATTAATCCCTAACTGAGAGCACTCTCTTCTCCTATTCTATGTCGGTGCTTATTTGAGCACTCTCTCTATCTACCATCAATCTATATATACTAATATCTTTCGCTCTATGTAATATAACAATTCATAAATACAATAATATCATATATTTTTTTAAAAATTGTTATTTAAATAGGCTCATTTTGCTAAAAACTTGAAGGCCATGCACATTGGCCCATGAAACCGAACCGACCGAAAATCGAACCGAATTAATTCGGTTCGATTTTGTTCGGTTTTTATAAAAACGGTTCGATTTTCGGTTTTGAGAAATACGGTTTACGATTATTTCGGTTTTCACATATTCGGTTCGGTTTGAACCGAACCGAACCGATGCTCACCCCTACCCAAGTGGTCAGGAGTTCGAATTCCAATGAGAGCGATTCTAGAAACAATTTACCTGATTCCAAATATATATATATATATATATATATATATATATATATATATATATATATATATATATATATATATATAAGGAGGAATCAACATCTCCTCACTTTTGCATCTCCTAAGTATCTCCTCTTTCACATTCGTTGGATCTTATTTAAGTCATTTAATCTTAACCGTTGAAAAATCAATGGTTAAGATTAGATGACATAAACAAGATCCAACGGGTGTTATCATGGAAATATTTGGAGAATGCAAAAGTAAAGATATATATATGAAATTCGATCGGTGAAGGTGGCCGATCCATCTGTAACCTGGCCGACGGTAGTTGTTGAACCAAGTCAAGTACAAAGGTGTATTGGGCCGGGTCAGACCCAATTTGATTAGATCATGACTGGACCGGGCCGGATCAGGACTAAATTTCAGCTAGATAGGGCCAGCCTGCGGGCCGTTCATTTTTTCAATAAAGTTTAATATGTGTACTGAAAATTATATATATATATATATATATATATATATATATATATATATATATATGTGAGGCTTCAAAACGGCTCACTTTTGAGCCGTCTAAGCCGCATGTATATCACGGTCCATTTTATTTAAAAATAAAAAAAATTGTGTAAAAACTTGTTAAAAAAGTTTAAATTTGTCAACATGGAGAATTGAACTCAACCAAACAAGAAAAATAACTCACATCTTAACCACATGTGTTAAAAAAGATATTTGTCTATAATTAAATAATATTTTATTATACGTTATTATACGTGCACGTGCATTTACTAGTATATAATGAGACTTCAAAACGGTTCAAAATTGAGACGTCTAAGCCGTATGTATATCATGGTCCATTTTATTTTTTAAAGTTACGGAGGATAAAGATTAACTTCCTCATCTTTCTTCAAAAAAATTCGGATAGAAAACTCTCTTTTAGTCCATACAAATATCCATTCAAAAACTAAATTTAAAAATGTTTAAAAAGTAATTTTAAAGAAAAAAATCAAAAAATATTTAAATTGTTTAACAAATCTTAATTCAAATATATTTAAATATTTGAACGATTTTCCAACAATATCATAAAAAAAATATCCATAACAAATTTAATTAAAATATAAATATATATATATATAATAATCTTTTTATTTATTTAAATATTTAAATTATTTTCTGGTAAGATTAGAAAGAAAGAAAAAAAATGATATATATATATATATATATATATATATATATATATATATATATATATATATATATATATATATATATATATATATATATATATATATATATATATATTTTTGTATATATATATATATTACACACACACACACAACAAATATATATATATATATATATATATATATATATATATATATATATATATATATATATATATATATTACACACACACAACAAACTTCCAACCTTAACCTGTTAGAAATCGATTGAACTTCACTGACCAGTTCTGAGAAGTCGAATGTGTCGTCGAGGCTTGAATCGTGCATTTATTAGCACTTTCCTTAAAGTGTTTCGGGCACTCCGGTAACGTCTTGGAGTCAGCACGCCAGAACACCCAGGATAAGACAGCCTTTCTGTCGGAGGTTCACTAGACGCTGTGAGACACCGGCGTAGGGAAGAACATCTTTCTGGAAACTTTGGAAGAGAAAAAGAAAGATGAATGAATGCTCAAATTCTGTGTGTTTTGGACTCAAAAGTCTGTAGTATTTATAGATGAATTAGTGTTGTTTCGTGAAGTCGCGACCCTTCCGAAACAACATTCATTCACCCGTTCACAGATTCATTCACCCTTTCGTTTATGTGGGCTGCTGCAAAAATAGAAATTCTTGGGGCGAGAATTGCCGCGAGGAGCTCGAGGCCCGAGGGCCGAGCCTACGCCGCCTAAGTGCACAAGTGCGTCTACAATGCGCCACTATCGCCTCTACGCCCGAGCCCATGCCCGATCCCGATCCCGAGCCGGAGCCGGAGCCAGTGTTGCCGGTGGCACCACCGGCTACATTTTCATGAAGAGGTAAAACAACAATTGTCACCCACTAACAACCCTTTGGTTATTTCACACTCCTCATAAGTGCACATTCCTATTTAAGCACTCTCAAAGCCTTTCTCTTTTTCCGATGTGGGACTAAAGTTCCTTTTCTTCCTTTTCATCTTTTAGAAACAACTAAAGGAATTAATTAATTCCAACAATCCCCCACTTGTTTCATAAATGATGGAAAGGAATTTCCAGAATACATCACTTAAAGAATGTTAATACAGTTAGGTATCTTTCGATTTGAACCTAACCTTAGTAGATGCAACACAAGATTTTATCGAAATCTCTGGTAGCTGGGCTTTGAACCAGTTATTCCTTGTGATAAAATCGGTGTTACTTTACACACATTCTTTTGTAGTTCTTCGCCTACATCTCTTGCTTAGCACTATTAATGGCCATGTGCTGATCATGTCTCGTGAATTTTTATAAGATAAACTCCAGATCTTACTGAGACGGCACCATCTCTAAATTCACATAGGTGAAGTTCTTTCAGTATCTCTGTTGCTTTACATATACATGTCAACATTACTGAACTTCATTAAGAGTTTTATAAACTCAACCCTCAAATTGCAACAGTCGACATTATCATGTCGTATACATCCAAATCAACAGTTTGTTGTTACCCATTGAATCTAAGGTTAATGTTTTCTTAACATTAGATTGGGTTGCCACTGTTGTTAGAACTCTTACTCAAGGAGTTTCAATCCCATACCTCTCGAGGTAGACTTTACCAAATCCCTAGCTAGTGGTTTAGTAAATGGATCAGCTAAGTTATAGCTGGTACGTACATACGTAAGAGAGATGATTCCATCTTTGATCAATTTTCTTACGTAATTATGTCTTAGACTTATATGTCTAGACTTCCCATTATACACTTCGTTGTAGGCTCTTGCTAGAGTAGCTTGACTATCGCAATGTATTGACACTTTTGATACATTGTCCTTAGCCAGCGGAACTTCTAATAGAAGATCCCTCAACCATTCAGCTTCTTGTCCTGCAGAAGCTAGAGCCACAAACTCTGACTCCATGGTCGAATGGGTAATGCACGTTTGTTTCTTGCTCTTCCAAGAAACTGCCCCTCCGACAAGCATAAATACCCACCCTGTCGTAGATTTGTTATCCCCGACACTTGATATCCAACTAGCGTCGGTATATCCTTCTAATACGGCAGGAAATCTACCATATTGTAATCCAAGATTCTTGGTTTTCAAAAGATAACCAAAAATTCTTTCGATAGCCCTCCAATGCTCATTATTAGGGTTGCTAGTAAATCTACTCATTTTACTAACTGTAAATGCTATATCAGGTCTTGTGCATTGCATTAAATACATAAGACATCCAATAGCACTTGCATATTCTAATTGAGCGATGGCTCTTCCAGAATTCTTTTCTAGTTTAACACTTGGATCAAATGGGGTGTTCACTTCTTTGAACTTTAGGTGTTTGAACTTGTCTAGCACTTTCTCAACATAGTGCGACTGCGTAAGTTCAAAACCCCCACTGTTTTGTATTACCTTGATCCCCAAAATAGTGTCAACTATTCCAAGATCTTTCATCTTGAATGTGGAAGTTAGAAACCTCTTCGTTTCTGTAATTCCACTCATCTCGTTGCTAATGATCAACATATCATCAACGTAGAGACAAAGAAATATCACAATATTTCCATATACTTTAGTGTATAAACACTTATCACAAACATTGTGAACAAAGCCATTAGAAATTATGGCTGAGTCAAACTTCTGATGCCACTGCTTTGGTGCTTGTTTTAACCCGTATAAGGATTTAACAAGTTTGCATACCTTTTGTTCATTTTCCGGGAGCACGAACCCTTCCGGTTGCTCCATGTAAATCTCCTCATCGAGATCTCCATTTAAGAATGTCGTTTTGACATCCATCTGATGAACATTAAGATAATGCAATGAAGCTAACGCAAACAATATTCTAATTGTAGTCGTTCTTGCTACTGGTGCATATGTGTCAAAATAATCAATTTCTTCTTTTTGTCGAAATTCTTTGGCTACTAATCTAGCCTTGTAGGTGTTTAAAGTACCATCACTATGATACTTTCTCCTGAACACCCACTTACATCCAATAGGTCTTGACCCTTTGGGCAGATCGACAATTTCCCAAGTGTGGTTAGACATTATCGAATCCATTTCATCTTGGATAGCATCTTTCCAAAAAGATTAGTCCCGCGAAGCTATTGCTTCCTTAAAGGTTTTAGGATCATCTTCCACCTGAAGAATGATAGGAATCTTTCGAATAAATTTCTCTGTATTTTCTTCCACTAGGTAAAAGAAAATAAGTTGAGAATCTATTTCGTCAGGTCCTAGATCCTTAGCCTTTCGAACTCTCTTGCTGATCCGAAGCTCGGGTTGTTTTTCAACTAACCGTGAAGAGCTCTCCTCACGAGACTCTTTATTAGCAGGAATTTCTGGATTCTTATTCTTAGTAATAAGGTTCTCAAAAAATTCCACATCTCTGGATTTGACAATAATGTTAGACTCTAAGTTTAAAAGTCTATATGCCTTACTGTTGGCAGCATAACCTACAAAAGCACTTTTGATTCCACGAGGACCTAATTTGGTCCTTTTAGGATCCATATTTTTGTAATAAGCTATGCACCCCCACACTCTAAAATAACTTATATTAGGCTTACGACCTTTCCAGTTTTCTTCAAAGGAATTCGATTCATTATATGACATGCAGTAAGTAAAGCTTCTCCCCACAAATTAAATGATAATTCAGAATGCATTAGCATTGCATTTATCATTTCTTGATACGTTCTATTTTTTCTTTCTGCTAGTCCGTTCTGTTGAGGTGTCCGTGGTGCAGAACATTCATGAATAATACCGTTTTCTTCACAGAAGGTATTAAATTCAAAAGAAAAATATTCACCACCTCTATCACTTCTAAGTATTTTAATCTTTCTACCAAGTTGATTTTCAACCTCTGATTTATATATTTTAAAAGCATTAAAGGCTTCATCTTTATGCTTTAATAAATATACATATGTAAATCTAGAGCAATCATCAATAAAGGTAATAAAGTATTTATTACCTCCTCGAGATAATGTGCCATTAAATTCACATAAATCAGAGTGAACTAAATCTAGTAGATTGGTATTACGCTCTACACTGTGAAAAGGTTTCTTAATCATTTTGGATTTTGCACAAATTTCACACTTATCTAAATCTTCAGAATTGCATGAAATTAATCCATATTTAATTAACCTTTTCATAGTGCTAATACCTATATGCGCTAATCTACTATGCCATAAAGTAGAAGACTCAATCATGTAAGCAGAAGTAGAAACTTTATTGATATTATTTTCAATGATACAAAGCTTTATCATACCCTCATCGGTCCTTTCCAACAAACACACCATTACGGGTCAAAATTAATTTGCCCGACTCAAAGACAGATTTTATTCCTGGTTTACCCAACAAGACTCTACTGACGAGATTCCTACTCATATCCGGGACGTGAAGCACGTTAGTCAGAGTTACTTTCTTCCCGGAAGTGAATTGGATTTCCACATCACCTGTTCCCACGACCGTTGAATGTCCTTCATTTCCCATATGAACTTCTTGTCCATCATTGACTTCAGAGTAGGTTTTGAAAGCTGCTTTGTCGTATGAAACATGAACGGTAGCACAAGTATCATACCACCATCCTGGAGCCTTTCCTTTGGCCGTCATGAGTTTGCTCACCGTAGCAATTATGTCATCTGTCTCAGTGAGATTTACCTCGCTGTTTTAGGTCTTTCGAACCCGACAGTCTCTCGCATAATGTCCTGCTTTGCCACATACAAAACAGTCGGTCTTGGGTCCTTTAGCGGTGCTGGAATTCTTGAACTTTTGTTGGTCCTTCTTAGGACCGAGAAAGTTCTTCTTTCCTGCAGGTCTCTTGCCTTTCGCGCTCACCGCGTTGGCTTTAGAAACTCCGTTGTTCTCGGATTTCTGTCTTTCCTTCGATTCCTCTTCGATTCGAAGGTGTTTTTGAATCTGTTCTAGTGAGAAATCCTCAGAGCTGTGAAGTAGTTTCTTCCGATAACTATTCCAAGATGCTGGTAATTTAGTAATTATAGCACCAACTTGGAATGGTTCCGGAAGTTCTATCTTCACTGCCCTGAGTTTATTGACTAGAACTTGTAGTTCATGTACTTGGGCCAGTATAGGCTTTGTATCAACCATTTTATAATCAAAATACTTTGATATAAGAAATTTCTTTGTACCTTCTTCTTCTGCTCTGAATTTAAATTCTAGAGCCTTCCATATGTCAATTGCCGAAGGATTTTCTGTGTAGAGGTCGTACAGTCTGTCCGACAGGGTGTTCAGAATGTGACCACGGCACAGCAGTTCGTCCTCTTTACGCTTTTTGCGTTCTGCCTTGACCACATCATAGTCTGCTGCAGTTGGTTCTGGAATGGGTGGCAGATCTGGATCGAGGACGTAGTAGATCTTCAGTGCTGTCAGGAGGAAGATCATCTTGTCCTGCCAGCGTGTGAAGTTTGTCCCGTCGAAGCGATCTAGTTTTACTAGATCCTGATTCATGACCTTGATGCTCGAAATCGCAGCCTCGGACGCCATTATTTGCAACACTTTAAGATTGTTAGAAATCGATTGAACTTCACTGACCAGTTCTGAGAAATCGAATATGTCGTCGAGGCTTGAATCGTACATTTATTAGCACTTTCCTTAAAGTGTTTCGGGCACTCCGGTAACGTCTTGGAGTCAGCACGCCAGAACACCCAAGATAAGACAACCTTTCTGTCGGAGGTTCACTAGACGCTGTGAGGCACCAGCGTAGGGAAGAACACCTTTCTGGAAACTTTGGAAGAGAAAAGAAAGAGGAATGAATGCTCAAATTCTGTGTGTTTTGGACTCAAAAGTCTGTAGTATTTATAGATGAATTAGTGTTGTTTCGTGAAGTCGCGACCATTCCGCTCGCCCGATGCCAAGTGCACAAGTGCGTCTACAATGCGCCACTATCGCCTCTACGCCCGTGCCCGATCCCGAGCCCGAGCCCGAGCCGGTGTTGCCGGTGGCAACACCGGCTACATTTTCATGAAGAGGTTAAAACAACAATTGTCACCCACTAACAACCCTTTGGTTGTTTCACACTCCTCATAAGTGCACATTCCTATTTAAGCACTCTCAAAGCCTCTCTCTTTTTCCGATGTGGGACTAAAGTTCCTTTTCTTCCTTTTCATCTTTTAGGAACAACTAAAGGAATTAATTAATTCCAACTTAACCTAACCGGTAAACAACTCCCAACCATCCGCCATCTCTTCTAAACAACCCCTCCTCAGTCTTCCCTTCATCATCCATGCGTTTTTCGATTCGATCAATCCCGGTCAAGCTAGTCGTCGACGTCGAGTAAATCAACAGTCGGCATCTTCTGCTGCCTGTCGTTCTTGCAGGCCGCCATAACGGCCTGCATGGGACTGCAGGAGGCGTCGCGCACGTCAGTCGTGTTCTCGAGCAACCGCTGGCCGCTCTACAGCTCCTACACGATGTTTTACCGTATCAAGCTAATGCTTCGAAAGAATCTATTTCCAGGAGTGTTCGTGGATAATAGAAAGAACCTATTTCCGCCCACATCCGCAAAAAGGAAAGAGGATCTTTCACCCTCTCTCCCTAGTTTCACACGTGAAAGTGCTTCGAACCCGGCATGTTAGCTCCCGGCACGGTCGCCTCACTAACGCTCGTCTTTAGAGAAAAAAAAGAATGTCTGCCCCTGCTTCAAAACTAAAGGTCTTAAAGCCGTTTGCTGGTCGCCAAAGACGAGAGCTTCGCCTTTGGAAGCGCCAGTAGCGTAAGGCGACCGGGCCAACCGAGCCCCTCTGAATTAGTGTTGGCTTTGATGACTCAAGGTGAATCTTAGGGAAAGGAGAGCGAGGGGAAGATGACGTAGCTAGCGCCTCGGCCCGATCATCCAATTCGCTCCAACAGACAGGCATGGTTCAGTAGTCAAAGCAACTTCGTCACTTTCGTGTACCCCTCGGACGACAGCCCTTTCGGGGGCCCCTTAGGGACCGATTCACTCTGCGTAGATTGACTGAACGCAGAAAGCCTTCCATTGGCAGGCGATCGTGTTTTTCACATGATTTCACGTTACTCATGTTAGCATTCTCACTTCTGATATATCCAGGTGTTGTCAACAAAAACCTTTCCCGATTGACAGAACGTCCCGCTACTGACACTTGAAAAACTTTCAAGGTCTCCATTGAACACGCTTTATTACTAAAGAGAATTGGCCATCTAGAATATAGAAGAATCATTGGATAGGTCCTTGATACAGATCAGAAGAGCTGATACGAGAAATGCTACCAGACCGATTGACTTGCTTGGCCCGTTCTCGATCGTCAAAAGGACGACCGATGGCAGGAAAGAAAGATTCGACAGATTGAGATCGATCTCCGCTCCCCCCTTGCGTTAAGAACCTTTGTTCTTCGTCTACACGTGAATCTGTGTGCTTTCTAAGCGTAATCTCGTACTCAGTAGCTTGTTTCGCTCCCTCAATCTCGGTACTTGACCGACTCTTTCACCCTCTCCCTACCCAACCCGCATCTTGCCTTTACCTTTGCTTATTCCAGCCCTCTTTTACGGGGGGGGGGGGGGGGGGGGGGGGGGGGGGGGGGGGGGGGGGGGGGGGCCCTAAAAGAAGCTTTACAAACCTTAGTTACCACCCCGAACCAAACACTGGATATCATGGAAGCAGCCCAAAATCAAAGTGAAAAAATCCAAATTCAGCCCCACTTTGAAGTAACAAAACAGGCCCTTAACTATACAATAAAGGCCTGGTAGTTATGATGGAAGATACTGCTCAACCCTCCCTCTTGCTCACCAGTCACCACACCCAACCAATCAATGTTTTTAATCCATAGTAAGCAAGGAAACTACCAATGTTAGATATAAAAAAAAAAGGCTTTAATATGCATAATATACTACCTCCTGTATTAATATGACCATATATAATGCCACTGAGACTGTTTCCATGATCGAACTTTAACTGCCACCACCAATATAAGCAAAGAGTAACTTAGCAATGAGAAACATCCCAAAATGGTCTTATGGCAATCATTTCAGTAGACACTCCACTAAATTAAGTGTATAAAACAGCAAGGAGAAAACCCGTCTTCAATTGACTTGGACTCGTCATGATAGCATTCTATGCAGATACACAGTTGAAGAGAATCATGACAGAGCTCTCTTAATTCAGGTCATGTACAGATGACAATTAAATGAAACAAATTTACTAACTCCATGCAAGGATTATTTCCAGGTTACAGTGATTCGATCACTTTGACAACTTCAGCTAGGTCTGCTTCAAATTTTTCATCCTCTGCATAAAGATAAATCCAGGCGGGATATTACATAAATTTCTACCGTAACATTATATATCAATATAAAATGGCGAGACATGTTGAAACTGGACATTTATAATGGAGAAACCCAACATGATAACGATCATCATCATCATCCAAACTCTCCCATCAAAAAAATAGGGTCCGCTATGAAGCATAAGAATTAAGAGATCTCCATAAAAGAATTGATGAGCTTTTATTACAGTCTCACATTATCTCCACCATATATGTTAGTGCTAACTTCCTAACCAAGTTAGCTATGGACATGAGATGGCCATGACATAAAATATAGACAGGTAGTTGGCAGGTAGATTGACCTATCTATAGGAGATTGACTTGTCTTTTTGCTATGCAGTTTAAACGCATGCAACCAAGCAACAATGAAATGCAATGATGCAAAAATAAGCCTAGAGAAGATGACACATCACATGCAACATGAAATGAACATGAGTAAGACATGGACTACTTAGAAAGCTTAGTTAATTTGGATGGAAACCAAATAAAAAGATAACAGTGGTTGGGAAATCCCACATAAAAACAAGTTACTTTACCTTTCTCTATCTTGAAGTCACTAAAGAACCGAAGAAGCTTCTCTTTGTTTTGCATTAATATGGTTGCAATCTCAGGTGGCTTGTTCTTATTAGCAGCAAACAACTGTGGATATGAAAGCAAACCAATTTAGCCAACAAGAGTGTGACTAATTCACACAAGCAAGAAGAGTTTCTTACCTTGAACACATGAAATGCCTCTATTTGGATATTCTTCTTTCTTAATTCCTACAAATAAAAGACGGTTATTTAGCCCCGAAGGACAAGAAGAAACACTGGGTCAATATGACTACAAACTCAACCAACATGCATTGTGAAATGTTAAAAACGCAGTATATAAGGAAGCGGGCGTGGTTGATTCTAAATCATTGAAGCATCGCCATTAGTATTATTAAACTGTTACCTAATGAGGAATTAGCCAACCCAAATTGGCTTGTGGTCACAATTGCTTATTGCGAAAAGACATCTTGAACATAAAAAAAAAGGGATTTATATCCAAATAATGGAACAGTAAGTCCATTATGTGACAAACTTCTAAGATGACATCAATAGTTCATAGGCTTAAGCTTTTGCTAAAATTCAAACATATATTTCCAATTTAAACGAGCATTTCACAAACTAAGCTGGAGTATGTTATTATGAAATGATCTTGATCTTTAGAATTTAGAATCGTCTGAGCTCCAGTTTAAACCCATTTTTTTAATGGACAAGAGTTGATCAACTCTTTTACAATCCAAGCTCGAATGAAAGAAGTGGAAAAAGGCATTCACATTTGCATTGAAACTTGAAATGATTCCCGCAAGTAACACAAATTCATTTCCTCAATCCTGCTCAGTTAAGGGCCACATCCCTCTCTAACATTAGCAAATACCATAACCCTTTTTTGCAGACACAATCCAATTTTGTTAAGGGCCATTTCTTCTATATTATCCCGTCGCACTTAACTGGTACACCTATTTGTCTCATTTCACATGCCCATAGCACCATAAATGATTTTCTCTCATCTTATCCTCAAATGGCACTACCTCCATCTTCCACACCAATACACTTATTTTCCACTCCACTGCCACTCATCCATTTTCACATTCACACAGTTCTGTAGGAGCTTCACAAGTAAATGAGAGACGTGGAAGTAAAGACCACAAAAGTAACAATTTGCAATGGGGGTGCAGCACTGCATCAAATACTAAAGCATACTGAAGTAACCATTACAGTTCTGTAGGAGCTTCACAAGTAAATGAGAGACTTGAAGACTGCAAAAGTAACAATTTGCAATGGGGGTGCAGCACTGCGTCAAATACTAAAGCATACTGAAGTAACCATCTGTTTGTCACGACGGGTCAGTCATGTATCAAAAAGCAACAAAGATACTCCGAAATAAAATAGGACAAGGCAAATAGGTGCCGTGTCTCTGAATCATGTTGTCATATACGTTTCCATGCAATATAGGTCAGGATTCTCATGAAACAGAGAATAATCTGGATAAATCCATGCTGAGATGTTGCGGATATGAAGATCACATTAACGTTGATTTCAAATTATTAATGCTAGTATAAAATAAACCTGCAAAGAAATGTATCTTTAAAGCAAATAAACTGTGGCGAGTAAATGTCCATGAGAGCACCACATGTGAACCCTCTTCCTCCAGTGATCTCGTTTCAGGACCTTCTCCTTTCTAACATTAGCATTTAGCAACTGCCATTTCCTTTTTCAGATCCACGATTCATGTTCACTTAGTTTTAACCTTTGTTCTAACAGGTTCTGTATCATGAAATCCTCCTACCTGGTGCCTCATTGTGTACAAGAATCCAAATCATCTTGACGATCTCTCTCATCTTTTCCTCATATGAAATTGCCTCCAACTTCTCTGGTCTAACTTCTCTCAGATGCACTCAGTTTGTTTCCTATCTTTCAATGAATTGCCCCATCCATCTTATTTACTACCTGCTATGCTCATTCTTTAGACATGTTTCTTAATTCTAACCTTCAATCCCCATAAATATTGCTGGTCTAGCAGGGGGTAATAGGACTTGTTTTACAATTTCAAGGGTATTCTTTGATCGCAAGACAATTATAATGGAACACAAAAGAGTAAAGTTATAGGAATCTCCAAAAAAGTGTTCCTAAAATGCCTCATAGTTTCAAGTATGTGAGCCGTGTATATAAACAAGCTTTTTTCTAGCATCTTTATACTAATTGGAAAAAGAAGCCAAAATTAGCATAAGATAAGTATTTCAAGTAAGAGAAAGAAACGAATAATGTGAAAATTAAATGGACACATAACATTAATCAGGTAAGGCAGGAGAGAGATTGCATACCCTGAGAAGGTCCATTATAGGTTGCAAGTTGTCCTTCGAGCTAACATATCTCACCATAATTGCTGAATTTGATCGATCCAACAGCATAGCTCCTAAAATCTGAAATAAAGAACAGCCAAAAAGGTAAAAATTAAAAAAGAATAAGACATTTTCTAAAGATAATACTAAAAGCATAAAACACCATACACAACGGAACTCAATCATCCCTCTGTAAACTAGTTAAAGTGAATGTAACAGAACAATATTCATCAAGTTCATAATTGAAGAGGCTTTTAAGAATACTTGGTCCATCTCAAATATGCACAAAATGTAAATGTACACAAGAGAAGCGAAACTTAAAACATACTAAATTTGCTTTGTTGCCATGTAATTTATTATCGTGAGCATGGAATGAACTATCACCTCGAGACCTTGCCTTCTTGCGAGGTAACTCTCAGATTTCAGTAATTTTTCGTTATATTCTGCAAAAAAACTGAAACGCAAACAAATAATTACAATGGAATCTACAATATATTAATGTCATTTCAATTAAAAAATTATCTCAAACAAGAAACAGAAGTTAATGATGGATTACAATGTCATTCCACATAATAGGCCTTCAATCCCAGTTAAAGAGAGCAAAGGAACTTTAAATGGAGACAATTTCAAACAACCGTGAAGAGTTTTAAATACTATTATGTTTTACTTTTCAGCCACAATCAGAATATATAGACCTATTTAGGTAGCCGGTCTAACCAGTTAAAGACATAAGACATGCATGCTACAAAATACATAATTATATCCAATGAGACAACAATTAACCACCACAGTCACTCCATATTACAGAGAACACTTCAAAAGGAAACCGCTTCCAAGTTCCATCAACAGTGCATGTTATGATGTGCGATTTCACTTGCCTAGTTTAGCCACACTGAAGTCTGTAGTAAAATTTGGTTAACAGTCAAGATTCATAAGATTGCGTGCATGTTTGAAATATAGATAGTAAACCCTTACCATCATTTCCTGGCATGGAATACAAAACAGCTATTCGTAAGGCACAAATAGGATTGTGAATGCATTAAATACTCAAACATATCCCAATGTTCTCATACCAAGACTAGAGATATTTGAGATGCCAAATTAATGCATTTGTCTACTCATGTATTTAGTGTCTTCCATCCAGTAGTTGAGAGAACGGGACAAGGGCAGAAATCCTAAAATATGTCATACAGTAATAGCTTGCAATATTTAACATGAGAAACATTGATATAACTAAAACACTATTCTTCAAACAAGTGTTCAAATAAACTAATTTAAGAGTTACATAACTCATTTAACAATATAGGACCCAACAATTTCTAGAAAGCAAGTCTCGAACAAAGATAAACCACAAACATTCATTGAAATGTAATTGGTCCAAAATATATAGTGTACGCTAGAACTAGTGGAAGGTAATTCCTAGACGAAGATTTTTTTTTTTTTTTGGCAATTTAAGCCCGCTTGATTACTTCATTATTTCTAGTTTTTCAATTTATTATTATTATTATTATTATTATTATTATTAATTCCACTTTCAGAGATGAATAATTCCGAAACTAACGCTACTAATAAGAAGGGATTGAAACTGATCCTGATATAGATACTGCGAACCTCCATCAAAAGAAAGATTGGAGCCATAAGGGTTGAGATCGAGAGAGAGTAGATGTTGGAGATTAAAAGAGAGATGAATTATAAGGGTTGAGATGTAAAGAGAGTGGATAGTTGAGTTTAGAAGAAACAATGGAATTATCAGAGCTGAAAACAATGGAATTATCAGAGCTGAGATTAGAAGAAGAATGGGTAGGGCTGAGATTAAAAGGACGGTTAGTGTTATAAGGGATGGAATTAAAAGAGTTAGTTAGGAAAGAGGAACCACATGATCAACATTTGATGGCTGAGATGAGAAGGCTCTAAGATAGATCATTAGGGTTAGGGTTTGGAAGTGTGAGGCTGCAGTTGTGTCATGGCAGCAGGAACCAATGGAGTTGGACGAAGCTATCCGAGGGGACTGGTCTGCTAAAAAGGAGAACCTGCTTGGAACCAAAAGTGGGTGGGGGTAGCGGGGTGTGCAAAGGCGGGAGGAGTGGGGAGCAGCTGCACCAGAAGCTGCACAAGATGGTGGATTGGGGAGGAGCTACTCAGTGAGCTGCCTAGCCTACAATGTAGAAGAGAAATTACAGGACTGCCTGGAACGGGGAAGGACAAGGGAGAAGGAACTACCGACAGCAGGGTGGGTTATCATGGCCATAGTAGGTGGGCTGTTGTGGGGGATCTAAAGATTGCCGACATTGAGTAGGGTTTAGGGTTTGGAGAGTTACGGATTAGTGTTTGTAGAGGAGGAAGGAGAATTTAGTAGAAGTTAAGTGGTCAGGGTTAAGGTGAGAAAAAGAAGAAAATTAGGACTAGGAATTCAGTGGCAATTGTAGAAGCTACTCAGTGAGCTGCCTAGCCTACAATGTAGAAGAGAAATTACAGGACTGCCTGGAACGGGGAAGGACAAGGGAGAAGGAACTACCGACAGCAGGGTGGGTTATCATGGCCATAGTAGGTGGGCTGTTGTGGGGGATCTAAAGATTGCCGACATTGAGTAGGGTTTAGGGTTTGGAGAGTTAGGGATTAGTGTTTGTTGAGGAGAAGAAGGAGAATTTAGTAGAAGTTAAGGTCAGGGTTAAGGTGAGAAAAAAGAAAAAAATTAGGACAAGGAATTCAGTGGCAATTGTAGAAGCTAGGGTTTAAGGCAAGAGAGTTATGCTAATAGAGGTCATGCTCTGGTACCAAGATGAGAAGTTAATTCAAGAATAATGACTTGGATTATTTGAAAAAGTACAATATAATATGTAGGAGAGGGCAGTTCCCCTTCCTACCCGATATGGGATTAAAGATAAGAAAAAATACTAACAAATATAAAGTATAGATGAGAGGCATATGTCTATCTCCTATGTCATCGAATAGAAAAACCATGCCTCGACTCGACGATAATGGACTTGATCATTTTTTAAAAAAAGAGTATAATATATAGGAGAGGGCAGGCCCCCTTCCTTGGGACTAAATATAAGAAAAATACTGACATAAAATATAAAATATAGAAAAGAGAGAAAAGTGTATTTCACCTAGACTTGGTAGCACATGTATAAGCATAGGAATTATCAATTTTAGCAAAGACATAATTATATTATTTAGTTATATATAATTACAATCAGAAAAATATGTCAAGCTGTATTAAGACTGTTCTTTCTAATCTGCTACAGGACTTTACTAGATGAATATCGAGAAAAGTTTATTTCACCAGATAAGTCATTTTCTAACACTAAGAAGTTCAATTATCTAAGCTACAATTTCTTAACCCCAGTTTGCTTATATGTAATGGAAACATCATACAACTAAAGGCTAGATTTTAACTTAAATATTTGAAGCCAGGAAGGCAAAATGAGTGGGACACAGGTAGCTAATCGTATATCAGAAAATTTTCCAGAACCTTTGCAATAAAGATAAGTATGTATTAATATCCAACCTTTGCAATAAAGATGAGCATATACAAATATCCACCAAGCAGTATGGTTGAACTGGATAAGAAGACAAATGTTCCAACATATTTAAACTTTTTAGCAAACAATAATTCAACATAGAGATAGATGAAAGTATATAATCTGAGCAATCATTATAGATGATATGCAAACAACTTGCACGATAATGTAAACAAGTGTTGGTCCAAGTGGTCATGACTACTTGGACATGACTTGAAGACATAAAGACCCAGGAAACCGGGTCAGAGGTTCGAATCCCCCAGGCCCTCTATGCATTTAAATAATAAAGGGGGATGAATCGTTCAGGTAGCTGCTAATTGAGAACTAGACCTGGCGGAGCGGTCTACCCAGGCTAAAGGATCGAGAAGAGCAGGCAATGGGGTCCAAAATGTGGATCGAGGTAGGTTTCATTAGATGCAATAATTGAGGATCATCTTATAGTGGCCAGACTCAAACCCGGACAGTCCGAGGAGATTAATGTAATAAAAAAGACCCGATCTTTAAGCCAAGCAGAAGGATGTAGACTTACCATTGCAAAAAAATATGCAAGATTATAGAAAATATTACAATATCATATAATTAGCTCAAGCAAATAGTAATCACTTACCCAGTCATAATTTTTGGAAAGAAATTCAGCTACTGTTGACTTATGCCTCGTCAGAAGCTCCTGAAAGAGAAAGACGATAGCATAAAGATACTTGTAACAGCAATGCAAATAGAGACAGACTTCTAATAGTGGATGCAGAATAAAAAGTAAGACTCATTGCACAATAGCCTTCAACTTTTCATCATTATGACTTTAGAAAAAATATTAATTGTAACCAACAAAAAATAAACATCAGAAGTTAACCTTAAAGGTCGAAGCAGCATCAGATGCTATTTCAAATTCAGGAAGTGGTATATAATTGAAAAACTTCTTCAAGAGCTCAGACTCCAATACATACCTGCCGTAATAACAGAAATGTTAGTTAACTTCTCCAGAAATAATACTCCCATATAGTCATATAATCCATCATTCACGTCCGAAAACCAGCAAATGTTTAAAGGAGTACTAGCAAGCATTTTGCAGGGGTAGGAATATGACATGATAGAGACACAGTGACAGGACCCAACACCTATTTCGACATGTCCTACTGCAATTTGGAGTGTCAGTTTCATACTAATACAAATCCTACATGGACACATTGCACCGATGTTTGGAGCATTATGCTACCTAATTAGGGAGTATCTAATGTTTGCCCAAAAAAAATATTTGTGATATGTCAATGCAAATCATCAATATTGAGTTCGAAAATGAATAATAAACATGATAACCATACATAGAGAAATTTGGGATAAAGGCTTTGTTGTTGTTTGTCATCCCCAACCCCCCCCCCCCCCCCCCCCCCCCCCAACTCCCCACACACCCACACCACACAAAAGAAAATTAAGAAAGAATAATCCCCAGCATAGACAAATGTCTAGACCAAGATTCAAAAACTTGGTATTAGTATCGGGCCCTCTCAACGTGTGTCAATTTTCCTCAAGTCACGTTAGCCTAAACGAAGCTAAAACTGGCTGAAATGATTAAAAGCTTTGTTTGTCACTGCAAATCATCAATATTGAGCGGGAAAATGAATAATAAACATGATAGCCTTTACATAGAGAAATTTTGGAGAAAGGCTTTGTTGTGGTTTGCCAACCCCCCCCCCCCCCCCCCCCCCCCCTCCTTCCCCCAACACCCACACCCACCACACGAATAATCCCCGGCATAGACAAATGTCTAGACCAAGATTCAAAATGGTATTAGTATCGGGCCCCTCAACGTGTGTCAATTTTTCTCAAGCCACATTTAGGAAGGTTACAATCGATTACAGCCTAAACGAAGCTAAAACTGACTGAAATGATTAAAATTGAGGCAAAATCCCTCCTAAATACTGATACTTAGAGCTAATTTTGATTTGGGTATGGGCAAATCTGACACAAAACAGCGATATGCATTGATATCAGCTGCGTTGTGAAAATATTGGTCTAGCTGGATAGGAAGTTGATGTTTTGGGTATGATTACAGTTTAGATCATATGTTAGGCTGTCATCTCATATATATATATATATATATATATATATATATATATATATATATATACAGCCATAAGCTGTTTCAGATTTCTTTTTCATGAACGGTATCTAGGGCTTGCAAAAAGAACAATTTTAAATAGCAAGGTACAAGGTTTTATCAGAAAGCAAGATACATATTCTGATGAAATATATGCTCTGGAAGAAAAATCTAAAGCATCATATTATTTATATAGAACGTGACCTAAGAGCATCATTAGTAGTTGGGACTCTCAAATGCAATTTGGGGCCCAAAATTTTAAAAAAAAAAGGTAAATGTATAATGGGTTGGATTTGTGTGAGTAGGAAATGATAAAGCGAGCTCCGGTCCCAAAGATTGTGGTCAAAAATCAATGTAGGAAAAAAATAATATAAAGTCTAGAATCTAGAAAGTTGGGCTCCAAATTGGGACTTTACTATTCTACAAAACGAGTTCCTACAATCTAGAATCTAGAAATTGGGAGGCCCAACCCTTAGCACCTATGGGTGGGATGTGACCGAAATTGTAGAAATTGGGACTAGAAATAAGACTTACTATTCTACAAAATGAGCTCCTACATTCTAAATCTAGAATCTAGAAAATGGGATGGGCCTTACTAATGATGCTCTAAAAAGTGGATTTGCAATACATGTGTACAACCAAATTCACACAAACTAAAATGATAGGATACTCCAACCAATCATCCATATAAGCCACAGTTGATTTGACTATCTAACATTTCTACACGAAATATGTATCTTGACTTTAAAATATCTTAAAGATGGGCCCATCTGTAGAATCATCCCAGTACCATATGGAACAAGTGAAACTTATGATATGCAAGGTAAAATGTAATTCTGCAGTTTGGATACAACCTTCTACCCAAGTAAACTGCACATGAACATATCTTAAGCAGGTTTAAATGCCTGCATAGAAAAATCTCATTGATAATTGTATAAAATTTAAGAGTGTTCATTTGGTACATCTAGGGTGCATAAGAAACTACAAGAGCATGTATATTGTCCCCATTAATGCATTTTGAATGTTTAAGAGCAAGGTCAATTGGATAGGAATCCAATTATCAATAGCCTATCATTAAATTTGCATTTGAAACAAAGTAGAGCTAGAGTACTTCCCAAACTATATAGGGTGCAGATTACAATTCAATCCATACTACCAATCATCATCAACAACACATGTAATAAAAAATAGAATATTCGCAGAAATTTACCTACGCATGAAGAGTCCCAATGAAGGTGTACACAAGCATACATATAAAATAGGAATTAATACAGCTACTAATATGTGTATTTACATTATCAATTCCACCAGTAACAAACCTTCTGTTCTAGTTTATGTCGCTACATACCCATTCTAACAAAACTGTAACCTCTCTTTATGATTCCCTTTACACCAAGGTAGTCAAAGGAGCAAAGGGTCCATATCGTCCGAGGCGCAAGCGAGGCGCAAAAATAATAAATAATAAAAATATACATATTTAAATAAATAAATCAGTAGTGTAAGAAATAAAACCAAATAACATATTAAAACCAACAAAAATAAGTTAAAACATAACGAAGTGAAATAGCATAGCACTAATAGCAGTAGTAATCAACTGAACTAACAAAAGTTTGTATGCTCCCTACCACGTTTTTTAGTAAATTTTAGTTTTTCTAGTTCAACTGTAACTAACTTTGACAACCGTGGAAAGGGCTATCTCCCTTCCACTTGTACGAGGTAAGGGTTATTTTCATGCCACAGTTTTTTTTTGTATATATATAAAAAAAAACCATATGATGCGCCTTTTCTTGGTTGCCCCTTGCTGAAAGGCGCGCCAAACCCGGAGAAAGGGGTCTCACCTAGTGAGGGGCGAGGCGCAACTGTTGCATATTTCTGCGAGGCGCACCTTTGACTACCATGCTTTACACTTCTGCATTAGGTTGCTCTTGGCGCTCTGAACCTAAAAATATCACAGTTCCTCCATATCTAATGTTCACCTATCTAATCTATCATCCCTAGTATCATCCCTAGTCTGACAAAAACACGGGCCCTTCCTTCTGCAAAAAGTTTGCTTATCTAAATAATGCAAAGTTGTGAGGGTGTAGTTGGATCTTGAACATATCTAACAGGGATATTACGGAATCATGTCTGACGATTAATAACAATTTATGTTTTTGTATTTCAGAAATAAACTCCTCAAACAGATTTCCACCGTCCGGACATTTTAAGTAGTTCCAGGGTTTAGATCGCAATACAAATGTTGCCTTTGAACCAATTAAGAACAACTTGACACCTAAAGCTGGTGATATTTATGAAGATGACATGCCATAACAATTTGCTTTGAACAACATTTGATTTTCCCTTCTTTGACTTGAGGCTATTGTCAACAAAATCATGCTCACTTATAACAAAACTGTCATACTATCAATTTATCAACTGCAGCATCTAACCCACAATCAACTAGCCAAATCACAGTACAAATGTTCTGGGTATCTCATCAAATTTTGATTCACTAAACCTAAACTTCTTTGAGACAAGCTGTGAAATGATTCCATAAATGGTTTACTGAAATTATAGATTTAAATGATGAGTGAGTCCCGGTTATCATAATTTATCAAAATAAACATAAGAAATCATTTTCTAGCATATGATTCTTAGCCCTAAAACTAGTGGTCCAGAAAGAAACTAAGAACACTGAGTTCCTTGAAATTTTACTTTGCTATACTTTGATGCCGAATGCACTCCCTCAACATAAAACCATAATGCAAAGCTAGGTCCATGTCATCGTACCTGCACCAGAGAAAGTTGTGTTAGATCATGGCACTTGGACAAAGATGAGATATTGATAGACTATCAAAACCTAAGGAAAAAAATGAATAACTAAGTTGGAAACAGAAATCGCAAACAATCACAAAAAGTTTGTTGGTTCATGCATAGGGCTAGCAATGAGCCAGGATCCAATTTTTCAAGCCGTCTCATTTTATACATTGGCTATAAAAAAAAAAGCCCAAACCCATATGCACAACAAAAAGTCAAGCCGATGTCTGACCCTAGAAATAGAACAGAAAATTTTAGAAGTTATAAATCATTCAGGGTCAACTAAAATTGAATGGTTCCCATAATTCTGATAAACAAAGTTTTTCTCCAAAACTATGTGAAGGAAACAGAGTTAGGGCTAACATCTGCTCTAAGTAATCTCTCTATTTAGGGCATTAATAGACTATTAAGGTAGGCTTGATCAGATTGCCAGATCTATTCCTATTGCTTCCCCTTTACGACCACGGTCACTATAACAAAGGAATTACATATCCTTGCTAAATAATTTATTAACAAAGCCCTCCAACTTAACAATCTCGGTATGATAATAATCATGATCCCAGCACAATCAAAAAGCCAAACAACATAGTAGACAAAAGAAACCTTAAAATCTATTTGGGCTGATGGAAAGAGTAAGTTAAGTCAGACAGATACTTCCCATAGTTTGCAGTATCGGCCGATACCGATCCGATACGGCTGATACCGATACGATTTGACATGTCCCAATTTGATACTGACTGATACCTGATATTGACCAATACTGACATTGGAGGTATCTTTTCCGGTCAATTCGGCAAAGAAAATTGAACGAAAAAGACAAATCATGAAGGGTTTAAAGGATAATAAGGTTGTAAAAGTATGTAAAAGAAGAACATTTATTTTTGCATGTAAACCAATCGGCAAGGGTGATTATTATTTCGTTTAATTTCAAAACTACTAAGAAATAACACTATAAATACTTAAAATTATGCCTAAATGTATAAAATATTTTTTTTAAAATGTTAATAATTTATTAATAATTATTTGTTTTCCGATACCAAAAAATCCAATACTCCAATCCGAAACTACCGACACTACCGATATCGTCGATACCGATACTCATAGGAATGGTCCGATACCGATTCCAATACTGCGAACCTTTTCCAAAGGGAAAGTCAATGTGTGACTTTTAAAATACTAGAACATGTTTCTTTTGAATAAAATAAGTAATTAAGGAAATCAATACGACCGCCTTTCAGGTGAGTGAACATAATTAATATCAAACACCTTAAAAGACATTATATTTTTAACGGAAAGTTATTTCTCATTTCAAATGTTCATGTCCCATTGGGAAGTGTTAAATAACAATCGAGTCATAAACATAGACAATGAGCAAGGAAACAGACTATTAGGCCTATAAAAGGTTGTAGAAACATTCAAATTGTATTTTCTAACAATTTATAAAATATAAGAGATATTAGTCATATCATCAGTTTATCATGTAAATATGCTGGAACTTATTTTAACTTATAAACTTAAGTTTGAACCAATAATCACACCACAATGTAAAAAAGCTACCCTACAATCACTATCACCTTGTGACTTGTAAGTTGTTACAGAGAACTAAAATTACTCCAGAATGTTACTAACCTACTTAACTTAGACTATCAAAATTTATGTAAAACTACCATGCAAAGAAAGTAAGAATGCAAATATCAAGTGGAGTAGAATGAAGGGATAAAGAAGAGCAGAAATAGTGATATCACACAAACAAGGACTTCGTCCAAAATTCAAAATCACTTAGAGCTATAGCTTACCCAGACACCAAAATATCCAAAAGATCTTTGTTTTCTTCTAGGTACTCAGAAGCAACTATTGTTGCATTGACATATTGCCTTTGCAGATTTGCTACAACTTGAGTAGCATCTTTACGGGCCTACAAAAACTCTCAAATCCTTTTTTTAAAACAGTTAAAACAACGATAAAATATAGAAAGTAATACAGATAAAAATCATTCTTTTAGGAATTAGATTTACTGATATCTTTTGGAGTACAAGAAATGTAAAAAATCACAATCCTAAAGTAGTTGACACTAGTAAATTTTACGCCTGATAAAGAATTGGTTCATTCACTTACCTCCAGATTCAGCTTTGGCAGAGATAAAATTAGGAGCCGTAACGTATTCTCTTTAAACATCTCTCGAGTCAACTGCATACAAGCATCGGTTACTGGTTCTTGTTCAGCCTTGCCATAAAGAATATCTTTTAACTCGCGGATGAGTTTACTTAGTTCTGCCATCTGTAAGACGATACAATTAAATACGACTAACAATGAATATCTTGATTCACATTGTAATATCCTATATTTCATGAGATATCGGATCTTATTTCCAGTCTCACAGTTTACATAAAGAAACAGAAAGCAGAAACTTTAAATGTTGACTGCAACAAAGAGGAAAAAATTAATTTTGTCCGAGACACAATGAGGTGCACATAGGAAGCAAGCAATGAACAACCATGTCAAGATATGGTGAGGTGCACAAAAGTTACTAGAGACGAAAGTCTCTTGCATCCCACATGCACTTGAGATATTCTTGAACATACTAGCAAATTATAACATATCATTGTTCCAAAGGTTACGGGAGACAAAAGTCTAGTAACTAGAGACGAAAATCTCTAGTTATGGTGAGGTGCACAAGTTACTAGAGACGAAATCTCATGTATCTCACAAGGTGCCTGGCGATTTTCTTCTTTATCTGTCATCTGCAATCTTTCACGTGCACAGCAGCAAGCGTAGGCTGTGTTGCCGTAGCGCGCCCGGATGACTTGTACAAAGTCAGCAACCGTTTTGGGGCGCAAGGAAAAGCCTATGGACTGATATAATAACTGCAGGACAGAATCTGAACATTCCTTGGCTGGTGATAGGAGAAAGTGAGATTCAATACTGAAAAGGTTGGGGGAAGAGCACGTCTCAGTCATACAGATAAGACCATCTTTCCTTGGCTCTTATCAATTCCTGAAATGCTTCTGATTCACTCCCATTCTCAACCAATTGGTTGAGGAGTTCTCCAAGGGACTCCAGCGACGCAGAGGAAGAAATCCTTGCTCTTCGGGCTAAGATGTTGACTTTGCCGTGGAAAGAGTAGCTCGACTCACTTCGCTCTCGAACATGCTAGCAAATTATAAAATAAACAATGTTCGAAAAAATATCTATTCAAAATAAAACTAATTCTCATCTAATATTCGTACACTTAGTTTCATAACAGATTTCTGTTGTGCACAAATTTTTCATGTAAAAAAATGTCTCAAAACAGAATAGTTGACCAGCAAAACAATTGTCACCATCTAAACCTAACCCTCGTATTTAAGTCCAAAATAATAAAAATTTATTGATACACAGACAGGAAAGTAGGAGATAACAGGCCAGAAGACTGACTATCAACAAAGAACAAGGCAGCACCACACAAAATCAATCAATAACAAAATCCTATTGCATCAACGAAAAGGAAGAAATAGAAAGAAAGTTGTAGTGAACAAAATCATCCTTAAAGGTGCGTTTGTTGCGCGAATTATTTTTATTCCCGGACAAAAATGGTGTGAAACTTATTACCATGCTTTGTTTGAGTTACAATTACTGAATTACACTCAAAATTCCCGGGAATTTTGAGTGCCCAGGAGAACACTATTCCCATGAATCATGGAAGACCTTTTCCCTCCAAAATGGGTGGGTATATTACTTTTCCATGGTAATAAATGGGGTAGCTCAAATTCGGGTCCGAGTTCGGTTGAGCCCGGTTTCAACCCATGGTTATATTAGTTTTCCTTCTTTTCTTTTTCTTTTTCTTTTTATTTGTTTCTTTTTTTGTCCTTGTACTTATTATTTATCATTTATTTTCCATCTTTATAAGATTTTTGTTTTCTAAGTTTTTGTTTTTTTCGTTTTTAAATATTTTTTCCGTTTATTTTAAAGAAAAACTTTTTTTTTCTTTCTGCATTTTTATAAAAAAATATTATCTCTATTTTTCGTTTTTTTAAATGTTTTTTTGATTATTCCTTTTTTGTCTTTTTACACTTTTTCGTTTTTTAGAAGATTTCAATTGTTTTTCTTTTCCCTTTTCAAAAAAAATTTCCCCTTTTTGCCATTTTTTTCTTAATTTAAAAAAAAAAACTCTTTTATCGTTTAACAAAAATCGCTTTTTCTTTTATTGTTTTTCTTCTTTTTTAAGTTCTTTTTTTTAATAAATTCATTTTTTTTGTCCTATTAGCATCAGAATGTGTGTGGGTTAGGTTCAGTTAAGATAGGTCGAAAATTAATTTATAAGTAAAAAAATTATGATACAAATAGGATTTCAACCATGGAATACTAACATATCACATTAACCAACTACACTATAAAAAATTACAAACAAACAATGACAATTATTAAATATATTTAGTCATCAATCGAAAATGTTATATTTCTTATATGTACTATATATTCCAGAGAATATTTATATATTCACCAAACATGAGAATGTAATTTTCCCCTTAAATTTAATTCTAGGGAATCCCGAGAATATAGAATTCCCAGGTATATACTATTCCGCGTACCAAACACACCCTACCGTATTTGGAGACAAATCCATGAAATCCTATGTTTGGTTGGAGATGGATTTGGATATGGAAAGTATGACAAAATCCAAAACTTGGATTTGGTTTGATTTTGGAGGAAAAAATAATTATTCTTTAATAATTTCGTTAAAATATTTATTATTTAATAATTTTGTTAAAAATTAGTAAATTAAAAATTAGTTAACTTTAATAATTTCGTTAAAAATATTTATTCTTTAATAATTTCGTTAAAAATTAGTTAATTAATAAAAAATAACTATTGTATTAGTATTATTAATTAATAAAAAAATAGTATTATTAATTAAAAAAGTATTATTATAATATTAATTAATAACAGAAAATTTGTTGTAAAGTACTCAAGTTTATTTAAATTACGCTTAAGGTAACAAGCATCTAAAAATTATAAATAAAGGTATTTTCCGCCAGACGAACTGGCGGAAATTGGACATGTCCAATTTCCTCCAGACCGTCTGGCGGAAATCAAACATTTGTTTTTTTTTTACATACTTTGGTTTGGTTTGGTTCAATGATGTAGTTGGTTTGTTTGGGTTTTTATTTTTATTTTTTATTTTTATTGTTGTTTTGGTTTATGTGAAAAATATATCTACTTGTGTTTCTTTTTACATAATATTATATAGATAGAAATATATAATTTATTATCATGTACAAAAAATATGATATTATCTATAGGAAATATATATAACAAATAGATAATTTTATATATATAACAAAATATAATTTAAATATTAAAATTATATATATATTAAAAACAAAAAAATAAAAATCCAAACAAACCAACTATATTATTAAACAAAACCAAAGCAAAGTACGTAAAAAAAAAAAAAATCAAATGTTTGATTTCCGCCAGACGGTCTGATAGAAATTGGACATGTCCAATTTCCGTCAGTTCGTCTGACGGAAAATACATTTATTTATAATTTTAAGATAGTTGTTACCCTAGATGTAATTTAAATAAACTTGAGTACTTTACAGCAAATTTTCTGAATTAATAATCATATCCTATGTTTAGTATTATTAATTAAAAAATTAGTTAATTAGTTAATTTTGTTATAATTATATTAATAATTTATTAGTATTATTATAATATTAATTAATAATTTGTTAATAACTATTTTATTATAATCTTAATTAATAATATTTTAATCACAATTAGAATCATATTTTATAATAATTTAATTAATAATTTACTACTCATAATAATATTAATTTATAATTACTATTTTTAAAATATTTAATTTATAGTTAATTAATCGATAATTATTAATTATTAATCAATAATTATAATTTATAATTATTAATTGTTAATAAAAAATTATCAATTGTTAATTATTAATTATTAATCATTAATTATAATTTATAGTTATTAATTATTAATTATTAATCGTTAATTATTAATTATTAACCTTTAATTATTAATCGTTTTTTATTTAAAATTTAACTAAACATTAATTATTAATTTTATAATTAATAATAACTAATCGTCAATTATTAATTACTAATCGTTAATTATTAATTTTATAAATAATAATAACTATAATTAATCATAATTAATTAATAGCTTAATTAATGATCATGACTATAATTTAATTATTAATCATAAATCCAAATCCTTTGTTTGGTTGGAGTTGGATTTAGAGTTGGATTTGAATCTTGAAATCCATGATTTGGATTTGGAGGATTTCCAAATCCAAATAATGAAATCCGGACAAGCCCTAAGAAAATCGTGGAGGAATTAAAGTATTATTTATCTCACCAAATGAATAAGGTATTTAGTAGTCTATAAGCATGCAAAAATAGTCATTGAAAGAAGAATCAAATGAATCCAAAACCACTACCTAGTCTAGATCCGCTTAAAGAACATTCAAAATTACATATAGTAAACAACAAAGGAACAAAAATGCTCTTACAACAACTAGACAAGGAAAAATAGCACATTAAATCTCTATCATTCCTTGATTTGTACGCATTAGAATAATGCGGAAAAATCACAAGTCGATATCCGAAAGCTGCGTAAGAATCACTAGATTATACCTCAACCTGCACTTACATAACCAAAATATCTCAAATTTCAAAAGAAATACATTTTTAGATCTGTATAGTTTTGCTTCTATAAAAAATATATAAATAAAAAAAATAAAGGCTGGACTAAAAAGAACATAACAACAACATAAAAGAAAAAATATCTCAACTTTTTCATGTAGGACAAAAAATAACAAGTCAGAATCCATAAAATTCGAGTTTACAATTTTTTTTCATGTCACATAACAACAAAATAAAAGAAAAAAATTAAAAATCACAAAAAAAAAAACCAACTCAACGACCTACAGTCTCGATTCCCCCATACTAAGATTCAATCATTATGCATAAAGAGATCATGATACGCCTAAATATCAGAGAATAATTAAATAAAATGAATATCGACAACCTAGAAATCCAAATATATAGAATCATTATAATCCAAATCACAATCTAGAAAAGAAAAAAAAAATCATAAAAACGGACAAAATTAATTTTAAAAAATCACTTTAACGCAAAACACGATTAAGAAAAATTCAAGAAATCGCACAAAGTCTCGATTCCTCGTAGCACACCCTACCGTATTTGGATGTGGGATTTGAATTTTTATGGATTTGGAGACAAATCCATGAAATCCTATGTTTGGTTGGAGATGGATTTGGATATGGAAAGTATGACAAAATCCAAAACTTGGATTTGGTTTGATTTTGGAGGAAAAAATAATTATTCTTTAATAATTTCGTTAAAATATTTATTATTTAATAATTTTGTTAAAAATTAGTAAATTAAAAATTAGTTAACTTTAATAATTTCGTTAAAAATATTTATTCTTTAATAATTTCGTTAAAAATTAGTTAATTAATAAAAATAACTATTGTATTAGTATTATTAATTAATAAAAAAATAGTATTATTAATTAAAAAAGTATTATTATAATATTAATTAATAACAGAAAATTTGTTGTAAAGTACTCAAGTTTATTTAAATTACGCTTAAGGTAACAAGCATCTAAAAATTATAAATAAAGGTATTTTCCGCCAGACGAACTGGCGGAAATTGGACATGTCCAATTTCCTCCAGACCGTCTGGCGGAAATCAAACATTTGTTTTTTTTTTACATACTTTGGTTTGGTTTGGTTCAATGATGTAGTTGGTTTGTTTGGGTTTTTATTTTTATTTTTTATTTTTATTGTTGTTTTGGTTTATGTGAAAAATATATCTACTTGTGTTTCTTTTTACATAATATTATATAGATAGAAATATATAATTTATTATCATGTACAAAAAATATGATATTATCTATAGGAAATATATATAACAAATAGATAATTTTATATATATAACAAAATATAATTTAAATATTAAAATTATATATATATTAAAAACAAAAAAATAAAAATCCAAACAAACCAACTATATTATTAAACAAAACCAAAGCAAAGTACGTAAAAAAAAAAAAAATCAAATGTTTGATTTCCGCCAGACGGTCTGATAGAAATTGGACATGTCCAATTTCCGTCAGTTCGTCTGACGGAAAATACATTTATTTATAATTTTAAGATAGTTGTTACCCTAGATGTAATTTAAATAAACTTGAGTACTTTACAGCAAATTTTCTGAATTAATAATCATATCCTATGTTTAGTATTATTAATTAAAAAATTAGTTAATTAGTTAATTTTGTTATAATTATATTAATAATTTATTAGTATTATTATAATATTAATTAATAATTTGTTAATAACTATTTTATTATAATCTTAATTAATAATATTTTAATCACAATTAGAATCATATTTTATAATAATTTAATTAATAATTTACTACTCATAATAATATTAATTTATAATTACTATTTTTAAAATATTTAATTTATAGTTAATTAATCAATAATTATTAATTATTAATCAATAATTATAATTTATAATTATTAATTGTTAATAAAAAATTATCAATTGTTAATTATTAATTATTAATCATTAATTATAATTTATAGTTATTAATTATTAATTATTAATCGTTAATTATTAATTATTAACCTTTAATTATTAATCGTTTTTTATTTAAAATTTAACTAAACATTAATTATTAATTTTATAATTAATAATAACTAATCGTCAATTATTAATTACTAATCGTTAATTATTAATTTTATAAATAATAATAACTATAATTAATCATAATTAATTAATAGCTTAATTAATGATCATGACTATAATTTAATTATTAATCATAAATCCAAATCCTTTGTTTGGTTGGAGTTGGATTTAGAGTTGGATTTGAATCTTGAAATCCATGATTTGGATTTGGAGGATTTCCAAATCCAAATAATGAAATCCGGACAAGCCCTAAGAAAATCGTGGAGGAATTAAAGTATTATTTATCTCACCAAATGAATAAGGTATTTAGTAGTCTATAAGCATGCAAAAATAGTCATTGAAAGAAGAATCAAATGAATCCAAAACCACTACCTAGTCTAGATCCGCTTAAAGAACATTCAAAATTACATATAGTAAACAACAAAGGAACAAAAATGCTCTTACAACAACTAGACAAGGAAAAATAGCACATTAAATCTCTATCATTCCTTGATTTGTACGCATTAGAATAATGCGGAAAAATCACAAGTCGATATCCGAAAGCTGCGTAAGAATCACTAGATTATACCTCAACCTGCACTTACATAACCAAAATATCTCAAATTTCAAAAGAAATACATTTTTAGATCTGTATAGTTTTGCTTCTATAAAAAATATATAAATAAAAAAAATAAAGGCTGGACTAAAAAGAACATAACAACAACATAAAAGAAAAAATATCTCAACTTTTTCATGTAGGACAAAAAATAACAAGTCAGAATCCATAAAATTCGAGTTTACAATTTTTTTTCATGTCACATAACAACAAAATAAAAGAAAAAAATTAAAAATCACAAAAAAAAAAACCAACTCAACGACCTACAGTCTCGATTCCCCCATACTAAGATTCAATCATTATGCATAAAGAGATCATGATACGCCTAAATATCAGAGAATAATTAAATAAAATGAATATCGACAACCTAGAAATCCAAATATATAGAATCATTATAATCCAAATCACAATCTAGAAAAGAAAAAAAAAATCATAAAAACGGACAAAATTAATTTTAAAAAATCACTTTAACGCAAAACACGATTAAGAAAAATTCAAGAAATCGCACAAAGTCTCGATTCCTCGTAGACTGTTTAAACAATGCAATCGGATCAAGATCAAAAAAGGATTTAGATGAGAGACCTTCTCTTCACGCTTGGACTCCTTGAGAAAGGGGGAGGGGGAGGAGGACGACGACGACGGAGAGCCATTGCCGCCGGCGGCTATGGCGTCGAAGAGGATCAGGAGATCGCGCATCTGGCGGACGAGTTCGGCGGGGGTCTTCGGCTTGGACTTGAAGAGGCCCTTCATCGTTCCCCCGCCTCCTCCTCCTCCTCCTCCGCACCAGCAACGCAGTACTCGACTGAGAATCGTAGCCCTCTTCGTCTGCGATTCTCGGACGAGGGCTAGGGCTGACGCCGTCTCGGCTAGGGTTAGGGTTTCCCTACGAGAAGAGGAGGGGGGTGTCTCTATCTAGGGTTAGGGTTTCTCAGCCAAGAAAGCATTCTTAGGAGAAGAGGTGGACCGTGGAGATGGGAGGAATAGAAGCGCCGGAGTTTCGCCACATCTCAGAAAGGGACGGAAAAAAATACTAGAAGGAAAGAATTGTATTTGTGATACTATTAACATATTCTTTTATTTTTATCTTATATGTGTATTTAAATATACTATAAATTAGTTATTTAAATAACCATAAATTATTATTATTTTGCGATGCTTAATAATTAATTATTTAAGTAATATTTTTAAAATTATTGACTTTTCTAATAGGATTAGGATTACATTACGATTACATTACGTAAAAAAAAAAAAAAAAAAATTTATTTGATTATATTATAATTACATTATGATTATATTACAGTAAACTAAATGGGTTATGGGACAAGAAGGCTCCCCTTGACTCTCTTATTCGGAGTAATTATAATTATACATAAAATTCACTATTGATTTATAACATTTCATAAATTTTCTCTCCTTTCGTAGCTCCCAGAGGCTTCTTGAGACTCCGTGTAGCGCATAAAAACAATGTTCGAGGGTGGTGCATGGGTCCCAAATATTTTTGTTAGGGAGTTGGATCGGTTACGTAAGGGTGGTCCCAATTGCGAATCAGTCTTCGTATAGTATATTTTGGTGATGTATTTTAACCGTTAGCCTTCCTGAACGTTCCACATGGCCCACTTGACATCGAGACACGGGTGCGCTTGAACGTCATTTCAGTCTTACCCTTCAAAGCAAAGCAAAAGCAAGCACAGGGTGCATGACTATTAAATTAACAGCAGCTCTTTTTTGTGGACCGACAGGTGGATGTCCTCTACTTAAAAATAACATTTAGAAATGGAAAGTTGAATAGAGAACTGTCACGTCAATTCTTAAATAATGTACAATTTTTTTTGAAATTTTGATTAATTAACCCACTAAATAAATATAGGAAAATATTCCATCTACAGTTTACATAACACTCAGCCAAACCACCATGAAGATTTCAATATCCAGAAAAAAGAACAAGAAAAGCCAACATAATATAATATACGAAATTAAGCAAAATATGTCTTTATTGATGCACACACATATATATATGTTTACTCATCATATAGATTAATACTCATAATTAAGCACTAATTAAAGGGGTTTGAAGGAGGTGAGCTTCCTGGAGGAGAGCCAAGCCTTCTCCAGAACAACAGCCTCGTAGGTGCGAGCTCTCCCGCCGCGATCTTTAGCCTCGAGCACGAGCCTGTAGTTGACACCGGAGACGACCTGGCTCTCCGCCTTCACCACCCTCACGAACGAAAGCATGGAGGAGGAGGAGGAGGAGGCGCCTGCGGCCTGCAGCTTGTTGTGCTCCGACACCGCGAACTTCCCCAGATCCAGCACGTGCGGGTCGCTCGTGTCCCCGATGGGCTTCCACCCACCCAGACGGCCTCCTCCTCCCCCCAACGCGGCCTTCCTCGTACTGCCATCAGCAGCAGATAGAGCAGCAACGGAAAAGAGAGCAAGGAGCAGGAGGAGGAGGAAGAAAGAAGGGGTCTTGTTCTTCATTGTTGTTGCTGTTGATCGATATTCTTGATGGAGTTGGTTTGGACTAGTACGTATTTATAATGGGGTTGGTGGAATTGAGTGCGTGTGTGTGTGTGTGGAGTCATTGGAATTAGCTGTGGCGTCATGGAATTGGTTGGCTCTAGACGCGGAGAAATTAAGCCCAAAAAAAAAACCCTCATCCGTCCATTTCATTTGCATGGACCTACGACCATCACTTTCCTTACAGCGCAAGAACACCCAGCCTGACCCACAAATGCACGTGGGTGGGGGTCCAACTTTTCTGTGGAGCAGTTTTGTTTGGCACGAGTGGAGCAGGCCTCTCTCTCCCTCCTAATCTATACTATACCAACTCGGACCGCAGTTTTGTTTGGCACATGGTTTCTCGACGGACCGACTCGGACAGCAGTTGTTCTTGCTGACTGCAAATTCTTCGAGCTTGACCACAATGGTTGAAATTTAAAAATAAACATGAAGCGAGGTTAAAAGCAAAAAACTCAAACAAATATATATATATATATATATATATATATATATATAGAAGAGGGATCAACATCTCCTCACTTTTGCATCCCCCAAGCATTCCCACGATAACACCCATTGGATCTTGTTTTAAGTCATCTAATCTTAACCGTTGATTTTTTAATGGTTAAGATTAGATGACTTAAACAAGATCTAACGGATGTGCAAGAGGGGATGCTTAGGGGATGCAAAAGTGAGGGGATGTAGATCCCTCCTCATATATATATATATATATATATATATATATATATATATATATATATATATATATATACAAAACACAAAGATTTTTGAATCCTAGGGCTGACTGTGCCAAGATAAAGAGTGGTTGGGATTTAATCTTGGTGAATCAACGGTTGTGGATGAGCATTATTGAGAGTTGAGTTTTATGGGAAATCCAAAGAGTGAAATTTGCACTCATAATGGTTGTGGATGAGCATTATTGAGAGTGGGGTTTTATGGGTAATGAGCATTATTGAGAGTGAGATTTTATGGGGAATCCAAAGAGTGGAGTTTGCACTCATAATGGTTGTGGATGAGCATTATTGAAAGTGGAGTTTTATGGGGAATCCAAAAAAAATTCACATCCAGCAGTGGTTGGGATTTAATATTTTGATGGGGGCCTCATAATTATTATTGTTCGTTTAAAATTGGGAGTCCAAGATTTTGAGGGGGAATACCTTAAATGAACCATGCCCTATGGGCACGGATTATGACTAGTATATATATATGGTCGGGGATAACACGAACATGGCAAGTCTTGAACATCAAAAAAAAAAAAAAAAAAAATAAAAAAAATAAAAAAAAAAAAAATATATATATATATATATATATATATATATATATATATATATATATATATATATATATATATATGGTCGGGGATAACACGAACATGGCAAGTCTTGAACATCAATTACATTGTAGCAGACTTAAATCTACACAATGCAGACACATACATAGTCAGTTCATCTACCAATGTGGGATCAGGAGAATAACAAGATTATAGGACAGTTTTTAGAATTGGCAAAAGCATATTACAAGGACCATACAGAACAGCCTACTCGGCTACTCCATTGGAGTCATAACAAACTAACTACATTGGAGGATGGAAACTCACATATCTACAATACATTGACCATTTGACCCCATACAATGATCTGCATCATATATTCCAAAAATTGGTTCGCTCGCATCCAACCCAAATTATTAGTTAACCAGCTTAGTCTTTCCTCTTTGGACTGACCATTTTCCAATCTCAGTTGCATCACGAGAAATCCATCCATTACATGACAGGAGAACCACTCTGGATAAATGCACAAGACATCCCTCTTTATAAGTACTACTATGGATAAATCCATTACACAAAGAAACAAAGAGAAGAAACACTAACGTGGGAGTGACAAGTGATGATCCTATTATCCCCCAAATCTCCAGAGTCCTCCTGCAAGAGATTCAGACAGGTGAAAAAGAAGGTGATAGGGAGAGTTAGATCATGTCTGTAAGCCAATGGATACAAGAGGTGGCTACACCCTGAAGATCTCGTACGGTACATTCTTTCTTCACCTGTCCAGTGTCATTTTCATAGCGTGCACAACAGCAGCAGCAGCCCGAGGAGGCAGCTCGATGATAGGGAGCGTTGGATCATATCTGTAAGCCCATGGATACAAGAGCCAACAACATGAATCCTCCAAAAGAAACCTAAAGAAACAGATATTGTTGATACTTCTCTTCGCCTGTGATTCTGTGAAGACAACTAATTAATAATTGTTGGAATTTTTAGACACAATTCCTAACGTATGCAATAAGAAGAAATAAAATTAAGAACATAAATTAAGAGTTTAGGATTCGAGACACGTTACAACGCTGACCTTAGAATAAAATTTCGCCCCCACAATCGTGCAGAGGGTTCCAGACGATCTATCCCCGACATACAACGAATCCTTCGATCCATAGCACCGTGCACCCGGTAGTGAATCCCTCGATCGATTACAGCCTTGTCCAGAGAAGAGTTGGACGGAGGAGAGGAGAAATGTTTGGTTGCGATCTTTCTCTTCTGCGCGAACAGAGTTTCAAACGAGAGAGAGAAAAGATTTTTCGTATCTCTGCAACAGATCAACTGATTTATTTTTTAAAACCAAATCTATCTGCACGTGGCCAAAATTATCTCCGCGATCCACAAATCCTGTAACGGGATTACGTGGTAACAGGTCTGCGGAAGACCAGGCAACCGAACCAAATAATAAATCAAATAAAAATTAAAATGAGATAGACAATTACCTTTATACCCTTGGTCCGGTCCGCGGCGCGCAAAGTGCTAAGTGCGCGACAAATAAACGCACACTAAATCGCGCACCCGCTCGCGGGTTGGATGGGATATAGCTCATTCCCTACAAAATTTACTTACCCACTAAGGAGGGAAAGTCTTATATGGAAATGAGAACTTTTTCTCCTTTCCAATGTGGGACTAAAAAAGAAGATGCATTTTTGAATCATATTGGTGTTGCTTCACAAGCAACAAAATCCAACAAAAAACCAACAATCCCCCACATGATTCAAAAAAGGACAAAAAAGGATATAGATCGATAGAACGATAGGAAAGAGAATAAGATATGGGCAGTAACACTGTGTATCAGAGGAAGGTGTCTTCCGGACTTGAACCTTCCCTTAGTGTGTACATTTCATCTATACAGACCCAAAGTGACGTAAGTCTTGAACTTAGGATCTTATTTGTACAGACTCAACATTCGCACAAACACATTGCAGGCAATTGATCGTATCAACAGTTGTGCACTTTTCAGCCATGTGCTAATCTCGGTTTTTTGAGAGCTCTACAGCCCGAGTTCCCATAAAAAGCGGCCCCACTTTCACTCCCAAATAGGTTAATTTTTTTGGGTATTCTGCAATTTATATACCCTGCTTTACAAGTCACAGATTCATTAAGATTTTATAATCAACCTCATTTTTATTGCATATCAACAATATATAATAGAGGAATGGTTCATTACAATTACATTCATATAGTGCTTTCCAGTCACACATCAATTTTGTTGTTACCCATTGAACCTTTTCTTAGTGCTACCAATCGAAGGTTGGATTGCCTTTGAGGTGACTCAATCTATGGGCTTCAACCCCATTCCTCTTGTCGTCTCCAACACTAGTCTCCTCGAGAGACCTTTAGTTAGAGGATCCGCTAGATTGTTCTTTGATCTGACAAAGTCAATTGCAATTACTCCACTGGACCACAATTGCTTCACCCGATTGTACCTCAAACGTATATGTCTAGATTTTCTATTATAGCTTGTCCTTTGAGCCTTTGCTATTGCAGCCTGGCTGTCACAGTGTACAGGGATAGCAGGAACTGGTTTGCTCCACAGAGGAATATCTGTTACCAGATTCCTGAGCCAGTCTGCTTCCTCACTGATGAGGTCAAGAGCTATGAACTCTGCCTCCATAGTCGATCTAGATATACAGGTCTGCCTGGTAGAGTTCCAAGCGACAGCAGCTCCTCCCAATGTAAATATATATCCACTTGTGGCTTTGGTCTCATCTGTATCTGAGATCCAGTTTGCATCAGTGTACCCTTCCAATACAGATGAGTATCCTCCATAGAATAATCTATAGGATAACGTGTCCTTCAGATATCTCATTACCCTTTCTAAGGCAGTCCAGTGTGAACTATTCGGATTGCTTGTGTACCAACTAAGTTTTCCTACTGCGTAAAAAATATCATGTCTGGTACGGTTAGCAATATAGTTCAAACATCCAATTTGCTGAGAATACTTCAGTTGAGCCACACTGTCTCCTTTGTTCTTCTTCAACCTGATACTTGCATCATATGGAGTGCTTACAGGTTTAGAATCAAAATGGTTAAATCTTTTCAGGACCTTTTCTATATAGTGAGTTTGGGAGATACCAATTCCCTCATAAGTGCGACTTAATTTAAGTCGTAAAATCACATCAGCAGGTCATAAATCTTTCATATCAAAAGTTTGAGACAGAAAACTTTTGATATCATAAATAATATCCATGTCAGTGCCAAAAATAAGAAGAACATCAACGTATAAGCACAGTATTACGCATTAGTTTCCAACAGTTTTGCTATATACGCATTTATCAGAATCATTAATAGCAAAACCATAAGACAGAATTACCTTATCAAATTTATCATGACATTGCTTTGGCGCTTGTTTCAGCCCATAAGAGATTTAATCAATTTGCATACCTTGTGTTCTTGTCCTGGAACAACAAACCCTTCAGGTTGTTCCATGTAAATCTCTTCCTGTAAATCTCCATTCAAAAAGTCAGTTTTTACATCCATTTGATGAATAAACAGATTATGAACAGATGCAATAGCAATTAACATTCTAATTGTGACAATTCTAGTAACTGGAGAGTAGGTGTCAAAAAAGTCTACTCCTTCCCTTTGTTTGAACCATTTTGCTACTAATCTAGCTTTGAACTTCTCGATAGACCCATCAGGTCTTAGCTTCTTTCTGAAGATCCATTTGCAACCAATTGGTTTGCAACCTATACGAAGGTTAACCAAATCTCAGGTTCTATTTGACATAATATAATCTATTTCACTATTAATGGCCTCTTTCCAAAATAGTGAATCTACAGAAGATATGGCCCCTTGATAAGATATAGGGTCCTCTTCAACAAGGTAAGTGAAAAAACATTCTCCAAGGTTTGGTTCTCTTCTGGTTCTTTTACTCCTAGGTTCTACTAGGGTCTCTACGTGAGAACTAGATGTTGCAATAGGAACTTGTGTAGATATAAAAGATCTAGGGGTTCTATTTTTCAACGGAAAAACATTTTCGAAAAATAATAGCATCCCTAGATTCCATAACAGTGTTTGCATCAATACCATTAACCTCACTCTTAATAACAAGAAATTTATAAGCAATACTGTTTTGAGCATAACCAAAAAATACACAATCTACGGTCTTGGGTCCCAATTTCCTTTTTTTAGTAGGAGGGACAGAGACTTTTGCAAGACACCCCCACACTTTGAAATATTTCAAAGATGGTTTTCTGTCCTTCCATAATTCGTAAGGGGTTTTATCAGTCTTTTTAAAAGGAACTTTATTTAGAATATAGCATGCAGAAAGTAAGGATTCTCCCCACAAATTATCAGATAAACCAGAGCTACCTAACATAGCATTAATCATATCAACGAAAGTCCTATTTTTTCTTTCTGCTACCCCATTCTGTTGAGGAGCATAAGGGACAGTTACTTCATGTATTATTCCATGCATTTCACAAAAGAAATCAAAATCAGCAGAGGTGTATTCACCCCCACGATCAGACCTAAGAATTTTTATTTTCTTTTCAAGCTGATTTTCAACTTCAGCTTTAAAAGAAACAAACTTACTAAGAGCCTCATCTTTTGTTCTAAACAAATAAACATAGCAGTATTTGGAATAATCATCTATAAAAGTTATGAAGTAACGCTTACCACTACGAGTGAGGACACCGTTTAATTCACAGATGTCGCTGTGAATAAGCTCCAAAAGCTGAGAATTCATTTCAACTGAATGAAAGAACTTTCTAGGCTGTTTGGCTTGAGTACAAACCTCACATTTTTCATTAATGCTCATATCAATCTTGGGAATCAATTGCAAATTAGATATTCTCTTTACATAATTAAAATTAACATGTCCCAAGCGACTATGCCAAACATCATAGCTATCAACATTAGAAGATATAGCATTTGAAACAGAAACATAAATAGAATCGATATTATTTAAAGTAGAATTCAAATTACTACAAGGCATGTCAACAGAAAGTTTAAATAGACCCCCACAAACATAGCATTTTCCAATAAAATTCCCGTTTAGGAAGATTACAACTCGATCAGACTCAAAAACTAGTTTGTAGCCATGTTTATTTAACAAATATCCAGAAATTAAATTTTTGTTCACGTCTGGTACGTGTTGCACATTATGCAAAGGGAGGATCTTGTCCCAAGACATCTTGAGATTCACTCTTCCGTTTTCAAACACTCTGGCAGCACTCGAGTTTTCCATAGCTACCGATTCGCCTTCCTCAACCTGTCGGTAGGAGGAAAATGAATCAATATTATGACATACATGGACATTTGCCCTTGTATCAACCCACCAATCAGTAGGCTGATATGAGGTATCAAAACCAGAACATACCGCTACAAACCTCTGATCATCGGTACCGATCGATTCGGTCCCGACTATGACTATGTGAGCCTGAGGAACAACAGGAGCGTCAGCAGCAGGAGTTCGACAATCAGGATTCTAGAATCCCTGACCCTTATTCATGTGGCGACATTGCCTAGCAAAGTGGCCAGGCATACCACAGTTGTAGCATTCCCGCTTTGGCCTGTTGTCTTTCCCAATAACAGGTTTTGGTTTCAGAAATTGTTTCTTTATAGGGTTCCTTCTGGTGATTATTCCTCTGTTGAAAGGGTTGGCCCTTAGGCTTTCCCTTGGATTCAGCAATGTGTAACTTAGCCTCGAATTCACTACTCAAATGTTCCTTGTCCCTAGTTCTACTCTCTTCCTCAATGCGGAGAGAGACAAACAATTCATCTAAGGTCATGGGCTCCTTATTGTGTTTCAACTTTAAGCCAAAGGCTTTCCAGGACGGAGGCAATTTATTTATAAATGCAACAATCAAAAATTTATCAGCTAGTGGCATGTCTTTCTGAGACATCTCGTGAATAATGGTCTGCAGGGTGTTAGTCTGTTCAACAACAGACTTCTCATCAACCATCTTAAACTCTAAGAACATGTCTACAATGTAGACTTCAGAACATGCTCCTTCATTGGAGTATTTCTTATCAAGGGCTTCCCTAAGTTCTCTAGAAGTGGTAGTCGTGCAGTAGATATCATACTGCATGTCAGACAGACAACTAAGAATTTTTCCGTGACAAATAAAGTCTGTCTCATTGTACGATTCTAATTCGAAGGTCCTGGCAGGTTCGTGTAAACCAGCAGTATTTCTGGTTCTTTGAGAACCTTAGACAATTTCAGACAGGTCAACCAGTAGGTCATCCTGTGCTGCCACCGTTTGAAATTCTGACAATCAAACTTCTCCGGTTTGGAGGAGTTGTAAATGTTGGTCGAGAATTCCTCTACTGTGGAATTCATAGTGCGTGCGTAGGAATAAAACAAACAGAAGTTAAACAGAACCTAAGAAATTATATTCTAAGATTGTTGAAATTCTAGACAGAATTTCTAACGCATGCAATCAGAAGAAGTAAAATTAAGAACATGAATTAAGAGTTTAGGATTCGAGGCACGTTACAACGCTGTCCTTATAATAGAATTTCGCCCCCACAATCGTGCAGCGGGTTCCAAGCGATCTATCCCTGAGATACGACGAATCCTTCGATCCACAGCACCGTGCACCCGGTAATGAATCCCTCGATCGATCATAGCCTTGCCCAGAGAAGGAGTAGGACGGAGGAGAGGAGAAAGGTTCTGATTGCGATCTTTCTCTTCTGCACGAACAGAATTTCGAACGAGAGAGAGAGAAGATTTTTTGTATCTCTGCAACAGATCAACTGATTTGATTTTTAAAATCAAATCTCTCTGTACGTGGCTAGAATTATCTCCGCGATCCACAAATCCCGTAACAGGATTACGTGGTAACAGGTCTGCGGAAGACCAAGCAATCGAACCAAAAAATAAATCAAATAAAAATAAGATAGACAATTACCTTTATACCCTTGGTCCGGTCCGCGGCGCGAGTGCTAAGTGCGCGACAAATAAACGCGTCAAAAACGCACACTAAATCGCGCACCCGCTCGCGGGTTTGATGGGATGTAGCCCATCCCCTACAAAATTCACTTACCCACTAAGGAGGGAAAAGTCTTATATGGAAAGGAGAACTTTTCCTCCTTTCCAATGTGGGACTAAAAAAAAGGATGCCTTTTTGAATCATATTGGTGTTGCTTCACAAGCAACAAAACCCAACAAAAAACCAACACCAACAACATGCATCCTTCAAAGATACCTAAAGAAACAGATATTGTTGATACTTCTCTTCGCCTGTGATTCTGTGAAGACAACTAACCAAAGAGTAACGAGAGAGGAGGCAGAAAACTGGACTTCCGAGAGTTTTTTTGGACATTACCTAAAAGATTATGACCATCATATTTACATTTTCCGAAACTGTATAAAAACCTTGGGCCAGAAAAGTGTATAAATACAAGGAACGCGAAGCCTGAAAACTCTTTTCTACAAAGTGTATGGTACAAAATTCTTAGAGCAATACTTAATTCAGTCCCTTGTCCCTCAATCGTTTTCCAACTAAATGAAGAATTTTCCAAGTCCTCACTTGTGCCATGTTTGGAAAGTGTACCATGGTTTCATCAAATATTTGCCACCTAACTGTGTCTCAAATACTATAAAACGTACTCAAATAACTGTAAAAAGCGAGCCATAATTAACCTGAAATTGCTTTTGTTGGACCTCTATATTAACTGTTTTACTAGGCTTTACATGGACCTGATGTTAGTTGATATATTAAGCTTTTCATGGTTTGCAGTAGATAGCACATAATTGTTTATTTCAAGTAGCAAATTTCTCGAACTGGTGTCTATTCAGTGTTTTTGTTAGATTGTTGCTTGTACTCTTTCCTAAAAAAATTACATTTCTTTTACTATTTTCTGTTTGATTCTTTTGTTTATAATTGGTGGTTGTTTTGAGGACATACCCGCCAAGTATAAAGCTAAGAAATTTTGGAAGAACAAAAATAAGGTTGTCGTTCAGGAGGCAAAGTAAAAAAACAACACAACTACTATGTGAAATTTTGTAAACATATGCTTACATTTAAGTAAAACCTTAACAGCAGCAACAAAACCCTTATCACAAATTTGGGTACGTTATATAACTTTTCTTCCATTTAACTCTCTTATGACTTATGAGAGATGTCCTCTGTAACATTAGCCAAAACCATATCCTTCTTATGGTCACGATCCAAGTTTGTTTAGGTCTATCCCTAGTTGTAGCAGCTCATTCAACCAACATCTTGTTGTTCCTCCTATTTGATGCATCTATTGGTCTACGCAACGTATGCCCAAACCTCGTAAGACCATTCTCTCATATTATCATAATAAATTGGTGCCACCTCCAAGTCCAACCTCTCACGGACACACTCATTTCTAATCCTATCTTAGACAACATAAGAATTGCCCAAATATTTATCTTTTTGGCCCATGCTTGTACCAGGCCTGAATTATCGACGTGCTCCTAGCTCGCCACCAGGTTTAGGTCCCAAGTTTGACAGCATTTGAAAAAACACTAACCATTTTCAAGTATCCTTACCCCGAGGAACAAACTTAGGCCTCGTTTGGTTCACGGAAAGGAAATGAATTCCCTTGTATTTTCCATGGGAATGGGAAAGTAGGATTCTTGTCACATTTCCTTTCAGTTGTTTGGTAAAACAAGAAAACTATCTAGGAAAGGAAAGCAAAATATAACAATGTTCCAATAATATCCTTACCTTTTAAAATAAAAATAATATTATAAAAAATAACATTAATGGTAAAATAAGCAATGACACATGGTTACTTTTGTCATAACTTTTGTAATAAATGTTGGGAAAGGAGGATGAAAAATCAATCCCATGGGTATTGAGTCGAACCATATTCCCAAGGTCCCACCAATTTTTTCCCTTGTCAGAAAATTGATTCCCAAGTTTGTGGCTACCAAACAAAGGAAAGAAACAACTTTCCATTCTTGGTTCCTTAAATCCGTGAACCAAACGAGGCCTTAGGGTAACTCCAAGATCCTAAAAGATCGACATGGGAAAATCACGATTTGGGGATAGTAAGCACAAAAAGAGAGACACTACATGAGATCATTACAACTCTTCCTCCTAAGAGAGAATCTTTTCAACATGGTCACGTATGATGACTTGGGACCTTTTATAGCTATTACGAGCCCAAACCATTGCCACTATTATCATAGTCCTCATCACCATCTCTTTCCATCGATATGGGGTCAGTCCGATCAGCTATGAAATACAATTCTAAATTTAGCCCTCCTACAACTCCTACACAGAAGCTCAAACAGTGAACTATAATTGATTGAAGTCATCATAGCCAACCAAGAAATACCCGGGAGGAACAGACTCCTCAAGATATTCATAAAGAGAGGAAATGATCTTCTAATATTTTACATGCTTTGTAGTATTCATGTCGAGCATACTTCAAGTCTTCAATAAAGGAAAAGAAAAAAGAAAAAAAAGTGCATTCCTACAAGTTGATATTTACATAGTTTTTTACTCTCATAGTCTACACAGTGCATACATCATTTATCGGATTATGGAAGTTATTTGATAAAATTGCATATGTAGCCTATTGTTAGATGCTTGCAGTTTACTAATTTTGTTGGAAGGGACAAGTACATTATGCCATGAATCATTGAATTAGTCGTTTAATATGGTCATGGATCTTGTTGTTGCATATCATTATATTTACACGTGGAACCCAGTTTTCTGAGCTTACTCTCGAGTTATGGGGTTTCTGATGAGTGAATGCTGAGATGTAGTTAGTACTTAGTAGTAATAGTTGCAAGGAATCTATGGGTGTATAAATAGATCTGAATGTCAGTCAAATATATGCTTCAAGCAAATCAAACAATTGAATGGAAGAAAGTATCATCTTTGTAGTCACCAGTAGTAGTATATCTGTAGCAAGAGTGATTGTACTAAGGCAGGAAAGAGCACTATAAAATGGTCGCAATAAGTTAATAAGAACAAGGTACAATAGAATTCCCCATTGCTCATATAAACCAGCACTTAGTGTGCGGTGTGGATAAGGATATGAACACTATACTGCTATGATGTAGTGTGGCAAATACAATTAGGGAACAAGATTAAGAGAAATTAGCAAGAGATGTATACAGGTGTAGATGCAGTCCATGCCTAAGTTGGCAGACAGAGCAAAAGAAGGAAACATTGCACAGCACAACAACAGTTCTATCACACATAAAGAAGACTCCCAGCGTTAAGAAGATTCCTCAAGAACCCCTACTAAACTACAAACTTTATTACAAAGAGATACAAGCATTTCAGAATAGAATGCTCAGTTACCTTTGGCAAACTAAGATACACTCACAATACAATTGTAGTACTTTTAGCTTTACTAAGAACGGGAACCTAGACATAATTGGACATTTTTAAAGAAAGCCTGCTGTAAACACGAGCTCTTACCTCTGAGCAAACTATTACCATGATGACTAATCTTGTATCGTATAGAAATCATCATTTTAACAAGTCAAACTATTCCATGGTAAGAATTAACTACCAAATTTCTGCATCAACTCGAAAAACAGCATCCTTTTTGTAGTGTCTAAAGCAATTATATTTTTTTAAAATACCACAAGAGTTTGATGTCGCCAACATCCTTTACCATCTCGCCAACATCCTTTACCATCTAACAAATATTTGGGTCTGATGGTATATGGTCGAATAATTTGAAAATAAGGTTCAAATAGACTAGTAACAGATTTACATAAAAACAGTAGTTTGTGCCCTAGTTGCTCGAGTAAAGCGAGAAGGAAATATCTGCAGTGAAACAGGCAGCAATGCTATCAAACGTTAAGATGTAAGTGAACTCTCAGCATTTCTGAGATATCTTGAGCATCACCACTGAACTATAAATTGGATTAACAGGCAGATGAACTCATTTAAGTATAAAAGCTTAATTGCCTTCCCTACAGTCTACAGAGACGTCATAAAACAGTTTTAGTCAAATACTTCAAGTATTATTTAGGGAGAAACAGATGGAGATTTCTATGGGAAACTCGCACTAACTTGAGTTTTTAAGTCTTCATTGCTATCATGTCAACTATTTCACATGAAGAACAAGCTACTAATCACTTACATTATATATATTAGATTCGATGAGAAAAAGCAACGATAGCAATAAAAACATTTGTAAACAATGACAAGCATTCATCTATCCAAAACATCTATGCTATGTTAGTAGGTGATAATAAAACAAAAATTACAATATGAGCTTTTGTTCTCCATAGAAGGATCATCGAAAACAAACCTGACTTCACTCCGGCTTTTTCTCCTGCTGCTGCGGCCAATCGAGAAATCTGTGCCCTTGAAGCGATGGCGGCAGGTAAGTCTGCGAACAAGCAGACTCCGGGTGATCCGGCGGGTACAAATACCCCTCCCCATACCCAAACTCCTTCATCAGCTTGGTCGGCGCATTCCTCAGGTGCAACGGTACCCCCTCGTTCCCTCCGACCGACTCCTTCACCACGCTCTTCGCCTTCCCCAGCGCCTTGTACACCGCCACCGACTTCGGTGCCAGGGCCAAATACGCTACGCACTGCGCCAGATTCACGTCACACTCCGGCATGCCTAGAAAATGGCAGGCCTGGTAACACGCCACGGCTTGTCCCATGGCGGCTGGGTCCGCCAGCCCTACATCCTCGCTGGCGAACCTTACCAGCCTACGTGCAATGTAGAGCGGCTTCTCTCCTCCTTCGAGCATCCTCGCCAGCCAGTAAATGGCCGCATCGGGGTCGCTCCCGCGCATCGACTTGTGCAGCGCGCTGATCAGGTTGTAGTGCTCCTCGCCGTCGCGGTCGTACGCCAGATGCTTGCACTGCATCGCCTCCTTCACCTCCGCAACGCCGAGCGCAACAGCGCCACCGTCTTTGCCGCCGCCACTTCTCCTGTTCGCGGCCAACGTCGCCGCGGCTTCCAAAGCGTTGAGCGCCACTCGGGCGTCGCCGTCGCAGTGGACGGACAGGAATTCGGCGGCGTCCTCGTCGACGGAAACGGGCACCTGGGTGGTGAGCTGCAGGCCTCTTTCGGCGTCCTCTACGGATTTTTGGATGAGCGATTTGATGTGGTGGGGCTGGAGGGGGGAGAGGGAGAGCACGCGGGAGCGGGAGAGGAGAGGGGTGGTGAGGTGGAAGGAGGGGTTCTCGGTGGTGGCGCCGACGAAGATGATCGTGCCGTCCTCCATGGCGGGGAGGAAGGAGTCGAGTTGGGACTTGGAGAAGCGGTGGACCTCGTCGACGAAGAGGACGGTGCGGTGGAGGGAGCGGGACCTGCGGGCGGCGTCGATGGCGTCGCGGACGTCCTTGACGGAGGCGGTGACGGCGGAGAGGGAGACGAAGCGGTGGGGTGGGGAGGAGGGGAGGGAGAGGGAGAGGGCGCGGGCGAGGGAGGTCTTGCCGGAGCCGGGCGGGCCCCAGAGGAGGAGGGAGGGGAGGCGGGACATGGAGAGGGAAGAGGAGAGGAGGGAGGTGGGGTGGAGGAGGTGGTCCTGGCCGAGGATCTCCTGGAGGGAGGAGGGGCGCATGCGGTCGGAGAGGGGGGAGAGGCGGGCGGAGGCGGCGGCGGGTTTCGCGCGCTTCGGGGGAGGTTGCTGCTGTTGGGGAGGAGAGGGTTTGGGCTTGTTGGGGAGGAAGAAGCGGTCGAGGCTGCGTTGGACGGTTGGTGAGGATTGGGAGGAGGAGGTGGTGGTGGTGGTGGTGGAGTGGGAGAGGATCCAGTCGGCGGCTTCTTGGAGGGTGGAGTTGCGGCCGGTGGCGGCGAGGGCTTGGGAAGCGAGCTCCTCGGAGAAGCCCATGCTGATGAGTTCTTCCATGGCTTTGCTTCTGATGATGGAAAATTGTTTATGGCGGGAAGGGAACAGACAGGTGTTTGACGAAATGTTTAGGCTTTTTCTAAGGGCACCGCACATTTTACTGGGGGCGTCATTTTACTAGGGGACAGTCCAAGTTTGAGGAACTTTTACTGGAGACGTTCCGAAAATTGCTTGGGGCTATCCCAAACTTAGGGTTTTTCTCTCCTCTTTCCTCCTCCTTCCTCCAGCCGCCGCCTCCTTCCTCCTCCTCCGCCTCCAGCCACCGCCTCCAGCCATCGCCTCCCTCCTGGAGATGGGCAAAGAAGTGAACTGAGCACTTTTCCGAGGAAGCCATGGCCGCCATCAACCACCCACCGCCCCTGGTCCGCGATCCAGAGGGAGCTGCTCGAGCTCGTCCTCGACCGCATGTGCTTCGGAGACCACGTCCGCTTCGGCGCCGTCTGCAGGTCCTGGGGATCGCTTGCTGCCGGCAGCCCCCACTCCCGGGCGCTCCGCTCTCCGTGGTTTGTGTTCCTCCGGTCCCCGTCGACCGGAACCTTCGAGTTCTTTAGCCCGGTCGAGGGACGGTCCCGCCGCATCCTCCTCCCTTCGTCTGACGAATGCCGCTTTTCCGGGTCCTCCATGGGCTGGCTGGTCCTGACCCACCGCGTCCACGGCAACCGCCTCCTGAACCCGTCCACAGCATCATCTCTAAGTACTGCCAACTTGCTGGCAGTCCTAGGACTGCCATCCTGCTGGCAGTCCTATGACTGATTGCTGGAAATAAATTGGGCTAGTCCTAAGTAAAAAAATTTGATGGCAAACTTGTAATTTTTTTAAAAAATTTTGGGATACCCCCAAGTAAATGGTGTGGTGCCCTTAGAATTAGCCAATGTTTATGATGGAATTGTGGGCTTGCGTATGCAGACTTCGACTAGTAAACCAAACTAAATATTGTATTGATCACGGTTTATTTTAGGCTCATCTAGTTATATAATGGTCTGGTTAGCCTGATTGACATAATTTTGGGCTAGATATGATTTCTTCAGCCCATGATAAATATGCATATTGGTTGGAAAAACCCACAAAGGGATTTTTAAGAACAATTGAAATTGCAATGTTAACTTCCACAAGGTTGTGATTTATCACGATTTTATTTTAGTCACATTTATTAGCACGATTCTCCAAATTATATATATATATATATATATATATATATATATATATATATATATATATATATATATATAATTTGATCCCTTATCAATTTAGATTTATCTCCGGTATCAGACATTATTTTCATAACAATTATACTCTTAAGTCAAATTTTTAAATAGAACGTTTTAATTTTGCTTAATTATTTAGATAGTACAATACACTTAATTTTAAATGCGTGGCCCCCTAATAGTTAAATAATTTCAACACTGGAACGTTACAACGTGCATATATACTAGTAATACGAATAACACTATTAGTGAAAAATGTTACCGTATGTATTAGTATTACTACTAATAACATTGTTACCATATATATCCTATATTATTATTATTATTATTATTATTATTATTATAATAGTGGTCTAAGGCCTTGTCCATGGTATTGTTTTTTTTCTTTTTATTTTGAGAGAGATTATCCGGGTGGGATCCGGATCCGACTCCGTCTAAGGCTCCGTCCATGGTCCTAGGCCTGAGTCGGATCCAACTCCGACTCGGATCTTTGACTGGATACAAACTCGGTCGATATGTGGATACAAAAAACAATTAATACTAATTGGTTATTGAGTAAAAAAACAAATTAATTATCTTATTCTCTTTCCGAAGATTAAAAAAAAATACCAACACTCGAATGAAGTTGAGCTCGTAGGAACATCCATTTATGAGCTATTGGAAAAAATGGGACAAAGTTGGAACAGAATTGGAACAGAATAAATGGAACATCAGATCTGTTCCCGATTATTGGAAAAAAACTTTGATAGAAATGGAGGTATCAAAATTTTAATACCTCCATTATATGACAAGCGGAACCCTCTCTCACTTCGTAAAATGTGTGGACATAAAGTTTAAAGATAGACCCACTTGTCATATAAAAAAGATATTAAAATTTTGATACTCCATCTGTATCAAAGTTTTACTCCCGATCGTTTGTGACATTTGAAAACTATTGTAAATTATATTTGAGGACCGCTATAGATGGTTGGTTGGCAAAACTTTTTGAGTTTCAACACACTAATTAAAGGCTTCAGAGAGCATTCTTGTACTGAAAGTAAGAAAATATCTTAGAATTATATAAGAAGGCCAAGTGAGTCTGTCTTAATGAGAAAAAATGGGAGAGCTCGTAGGATATTTCGTAAGAAATAATTTTGCACTACAGTATCCAAAGACGGAACTATGATTCTAGTTTATTCCGAATTGAACTTAAAACGTCTAAAATTTTTTTTTAACAAATGAATGTTGTGTCAAAATCGTCATATCCTTATCTCATCGTGTCCATATCGACCGTGTTTGGTTAGTGTAGAAATCGTGTCCAACATAGTAACAAATAAAAGTCTAAAAAAAATAGTTTACCCACTATTTTGGACATAAATCCGAATACTAAGAACTTATTGTATCCTCTTTCATCATTAACACAGAATACACAATGTGGCAGAAGCTCGTAAGCGTATGGGGTTTTGTAGGGAACTAGGGATGAGCATTATTCGATTTTGGACCGAAAATCGAACCGTACAGAACCGAATAAGAAATTCGGTTCAGTTTAAAAATAATTCGGTTCAATTTCGGTTTTCAAAATACAAAATTTTTTATTCGGTTTCGGATTTCGGTTTCGGTCCAAAACCGAAAATCGAATAAGAATTATACAATTATATAAATACCCTCAATTTAAAAATGTCTATATTTTGAAACTAACAATTCCATGTATGTGTTTTGAACTACAACTTTGATAATTTAACAACTATTCAACTTTTTTTGTAACTTTAAAATTCAACAAATGTGTGAATAAAAATTATAATTTTTAATATAATTTAACCATGATCTGAACTTTGGGTCCGACCCATTAATTTCAACCAAACAAACCGAATAAACCGAATTCATTATTCGGTTCGGTTTCGATTTTGGCTAATTCGGTACGGTTTCGGTTTTGAATTTTTAGAATTTCAGTTTACTCGGTTTTGGCTAATTCTCGGTTGAAACCAAATAAACCGAACGCTCACCCCTAAGATTTTAGACGGCGAGGAAAGTGTCGGTGATGGGACTTAACGCTGTTGTTGTAGCTCCTCCTTTAGTTGTCGTTGCAGTCCGACGACGATGGCGCGGTGCTCGATAGTGGGATTATGGGAAAGGTACAGTTTGATGGAACTGGGGATTCCCAGGACCCTTCCTTTGGTGTGCGTATTGATCGATAGAAAGTTAAACAGATCTAATACGTGTTCTAATCCTTCATAGGCGAAAACTAGGGTTCACGAATTATACCTGCGGCGGAAAGGAGACAAGTAATTCCTGGCAATCTCGAGCGGACGACCCCAAGATCTTCTGCATGTATTCCTTTCTCGAGTTGGACGTCGTGTGGGCGACGATCTCCCAACCTTTTCTTCTCCTTGGCAGCCCTCTCTTTCTCTCCTTACGTGAATCACAAATTTAGATAAAGTTTCAGATTTCTGATTAGTAATCTGGCGGCCAGAGAATAGAGGATATATATAGGCTACGGCAGGGACCATGAGGAGAAATTAGGGTTAGGCCTCCTAACGGATCTGGATATCCCGTGTTCAGTCCGAACACACAATCCAGGTCCATTAACAATAGCTCGGTCCACTAATGAGCTATTGTTGCACTACCTCCCTAATCCCAAATTATGTTTGTGGGCTCCTTTTATTATATGCTCGTTTGGCTCCCCATGTTAAGATATCGTATGTCCGTCGATCAAATTAAGTTACTGACAACTATATTGATTCGACATCTTTTATCCTTAAGTAGTACCGCTCAACTTTATTTGTCATGTCGGATATAATCCACCTGCATGGTTTACATGACAATCCTTATGAGCTCCTTAAGAGGACATCATCAACCCGATGTATCGGGACATGAATTCTATTTATAATCAACAGCCCATCATACATACAATGTTATTACCCAATTCATAGAGGTTGTTGATCCATAATGAATCTCACTCTTTTATGAGTCAAAGTAATGCACACTGCATATACATGTCCGTTATTATATCCGGATTAAGAGCACAAGCATCCATAATAACAGAGGTGTTTGTTCTCTTATGTAGTTAGTACAAAGAGAATAACCTCAAGTGGTCATGTTCAATACACACAAAGTGTACTAGTGTAAACCTATAGTCAAGATAGACTAATACCAGATTACACTACAACCTTTCCAATAGATTGTCCAAGTCCATCTAGGTTGTGAACTATTTATATACTCCATAGGAAACTGATAATATGATCTTCTGTGTGACACCACACACCATATTATCTATAATATAGAATATCAGACATTTGCATTAACACTTGCAACAAACACAATATGCAAACATTTGCCCATATGATTCTCATTCAAAATTTAAGGAAATAAGGTTACTACAAAAGTGATGCTTTTAGAATATAACCCTAACAATCTCCCACTTATACTCAAAGCATTGCTTTTCAGTATACTGTTACAAATCTCCCACTTATACTTAAAGCCATGCTGCTACACATCTGACTCCCATTCCCTCAACATGACTATCAAAAGCCTTAGCTGGTAAGCTCTTTATAAAGGGATCAGCTAGGTTGTCGGCTGATGCTATCTTGATCACATCAACTTTTTCTTTCTTTACGAAATCTTGTATCAGGTGGTACTTGCGCTCAATGTGTTTTCCAGTCTTATGGGCTCGTGGTTCCTTCGAGTTTGCAACTGCACCACTATTATCACAATAAAGGGTAATAGACTTAGGCAAACTAGGTACCACATCCAAGTCCAACAGAAAGTTTCTGAGCCAAACCGCTTCTTTGGCTGCCTTAGAGGCTGCCACATTGTCACGACCCGCACCCGCTATAAGGGCACGTGCACGTGACAACGCCCAGCCCTCACCGTAAAAACGGCGTGGAATGCTGTAGGTTTTCTACTCTAAACAGTTTATATATATATCAAAACCTGTCGAGAATATGGTCAACTCCGAACGGAGGACAAGCAATGAATATATATGAGTATTCAATCATAACTCTAAGATAACAAAGTAAAGACTGAAAGATAAAGACAACAAGACGATAATAAAATAATAACCTGTCAAGTCCAACACAAGAATATATACAAGTCCAAGTCTCTAATACAATCCATAAAAATAACAGTCTCAAAAGTAGCTGGAGACAAAGTCCAGTACAAAAGACCTACTCTAACTAAGCAAGTGGTAAGGTCTCGTCAGGCGGAGCTAAGCCCTGCTGGACCGAAGTCTCCAAGTCTACGCCCACTACGTCATCCGGATCGTAGTAGGTACAATAATCCCCCTCGTCAACATCTGTAATATTTGTCAACATATCCTGTCAGGATGGAACGAGTACAATCTACTAACAACAGTTCACAAGATATGACAAAAGCTATAAGACTGTAAATAGAGAGTATATACATAAAAATTATGGAATGTACATGTGAGTATCATGGCAAGGTAAGCTGTAAAACTAAAGCTAGAACAAGGCAAGTAAACTGATCATGGCATGTACAAGAATCAAGAATCATATATCTAGGTGTGTGAATACTAGTTTTAACATGTGGCCGGCTTGGGTCTGCACAAGGTCTACTGGCCTGGTTAATCATACGTGGAGTGTATGATTAACACTCACAAGGTCTACAAGAATAACAAGGTGGATAATGACCACATGTCTACACTAGTGCTCCCCGTCCCCGACTGGTAGGGTGGATCCAAGCAAGACACGTTACGACACGAGATTCTACGATAAGGGAGCAAGTCTTCTCGAGAATCGGTGTCCATATACTGCACAAGAACTACAAGGGAGCTTGCACAAGATATACCAAGATAACGAGGAATAACATCTCATGTCGGGATCCATGAATACCAATCCGTGTGACCAATGTGTCGAGAACAAGCATATCTACACTAATTACATGAATTATAACAATCATCGTAAATTGGAAAAGTGTCAGAGAATGTACTCGCCTGTAATATGGTATGATATGTCAACTGGATCCAACGCAGCGTCTCGAGGACCTATAGAGAACAAGACGTATCAATACGATGTTTAGGAAGTAAAGTCAAATCAATTTAAACCCTATTTAAGTCATTCTAGGTCAAGACACGTCAAACTAGACTGTACTAGGTCAACTTAAGTCATATTAGGTCTAGCTAGGTCATACTGGGTCAATACAAGTCAAACAGAATTAATCTAGGTCGATTTGAGTCAACGGTTGACTTACAGTTAACTTTTGGTCAACTGGTCAACTCTGGTCAACTTCGGTCAACTCTGGTCAACCCTAGGTCAATCCTAGGTCAATTCTAGGTCAATGGTGACTAATAGTTGACTTTTGGTCAACTTTCCAAGTTTAATGGAATTTGGGACTAAATTGGGTAAAGTGTTGACCAATAGTTGACTTTTGGCCTAAAAAGTCAACCGTGGTCAACCAAGGTCAAGACTAGGTCTAGGCGACTATTTCTAACTATTACCAACCTCTACAACCCATATCCAAGTCCATCTTGGACTTCGAAACTCAAATCTTGGCCGTAGGCCAATTTCCTAATTTACCTTTTCTAAGGTAAATTTCTAGCCTAGGTGGAAATCTAGTTAGCCTACCTATGCTTGGTATTTTGACCCGTGCTCCCTAGGGTAGTAAGATACTAGCCTATACATATATTACCTACCAAGATACCTAGGTAAAGTAGACGTCTAGTCCATCTTACGGTCTATTGCCGGTATCTTGAATATTTCAAGATACGCAATGGTACGGCGCGATACCGGCGCCCTACAACCCCGATTTTCACTCGGGAGCCTACCCGTAAAATCTAATTCATATAATCTAGGTCCACGCCAAGTTTCGTCGCGATCCGATACTCGGAGCTCAAATTCTCCTTCTAACTCGATTTCCTCTAAAATCCCCTTTTAGTTCTTACTCTAAATCTTCTTCTTAACTCTTCTTCTAACTCCTTCTTCTAACTTCTTCTTCCTATTCCTCCTCTAATTCTTCTTCTAACTCTTATTTCCTTTCTCTTACTCTAATTCCCTTCCCCTCTAATTCTAATTCCTTTCCTTCTAATCTTCCCTCTTAACTTCATTTCAATCTCCTTCTAACTTCTATCTAATTCTCCTTTCTAAACTTCTATCTAACCACCTAACTACCTATATATATAACATATATATATATATACCTATATATATATGGGGTCTAAATAGGTCTAAATGGCTAGAAAGGGGGGGTTAGCCACTGCAGCTGCTGCCATTGCAGCTGCTGCTGCTGTGGCCTTGCTGCCACTGCTACTGCTGTGCATACTGCTGCAGCTGCTGCCAATGCTGCTGCTAGCTGCTGCTGCAGTTGCTTCTCCTTTTCTTCTTCTCCTCTTCCTCCCTCTCATCTAACTCTCTCTCTCTCTCTCTCTCTATATATATATATATATATATATATATATATATATATATATATATATATATATATATACTCTAACACACACACATCTATCTATATATATATAAATACACTCACACACATATATCTACATATATATAAATACACACACACACACACATCTCTACATATATATGAATACACCCACACACACATATAGATATATATATAAATATAAACACACACACACAAAACTCACACACTCACAAACACACACTCTCTCACCACCATCTCATGACAACCACTACCACCACTCTCATTCCTCTACACTCACACACACAAATATACCTATAATTATATATACACACACACACACACACATATATATATATATATATATATATATATATATATATATATATATATATATATATATATATATATATATATCTACATACCACTCAAACACACACACCACCCTCTTACACTCTCTCACACACACACACACAAGCACACACACACACTCCCTACCACTCTCACACACCACCACCATTCCTCATGACACCAAATACATATCAATATACATATATACATACACATATATATATTTACATATATATGAATATACTACTCTAGTTAGAAAACCCCCAAATAAATTCTCTAACCTAGATTTTTAGGAAACCTAATAAATTCTAGGGGCAAAGTGTGGAGAATTCTCTCCTCTATCATTATTGTGATGGCAATAAATGCAAAAGAGTAATAAATAGGGGATTAATTACATACCTAAATTGGTTTTCTTGAAGGAAAGAAAGGAGCTTAGAAAGAAAATAGATTTTGAAAGAGAGAGTTTGCTTAGGGGAGAAGAAAGAGGGGGAGGGGCTCTCCTATATGTGGCCGGCCAAGTGGGGGGGGGGGGGGGGGTATTGGGTTTGGGTGGGATCCAATAGCCCTCCAAACCCATTAGACTTAGGTTTAATTGGTTCGGGTTTGGTTCGGTTCGTTTCGGTCTAATTTAATCAACTAATTAAGCTCTAAAATGACTAATTAAGCCATGGAAATAGGGTTTATGGTTTCTAGCCTAATTAGGATGGTATGTGGGCCAAGTCCAGCTAGTATGTGGGTCCCACTAGGGTCCAGGCTACCCGGGTCTCCAACTTGAGTCCGAATTGGATAAAATCTAAACCAAACCAAATAAATTCCAAAAAATCACATAAAATAAATAAAAATTCATAAAAATTCATAAAAATTATAAAACTTGAAAAATAACGAAAATACCCCTAATTCGAAAACTGGGAGTGACAAATCTACCCTCCTTAAAAAAATTTCGTCCTCGAAATTGAATGAGAACTAACACAGCAATCATGAATAGAACAAGGAAAGAAAAAGATAGAATTTTACCTCAAGACTCGAAGAGATATGGGAATTGCTCCCGCATGTCGTCCTCCCTCTCCCAGGTGGACTCACCTGGAGAGTGGTGTCTCCATGCAATGCGAACCAAGGGAACGACCTGGTTCCGGAGCACCTTCTCTCTTCGGTCCAAGATCTCAACCGGCTTCTCTGGATAGCTGAGGGTCGGTCCCACTTCGATCTCTGAGTGGTCTAAGACGTGACTGGGATCTGCCACGTACCGTCTCAGCTACGACACGTGGAACACACAGTGCACTCCCTCTAGTGCGGACGGTAACTCCAGTCGGTAAGCCACTGCACCGACCCTGCCCAAGATACGGAATGGTCCGATGTATCGTGGGCTAAGCTTCCCGCCGCCACCAAAATGAATCGTGCCACGCGTCAGAGAAATCCGCAGAAATACAAGATCACCAACCTAGAACAAAACACAAGACTTAGAGCTTGATCTAAAACAATCACAATCCGACTCAAATGCTAGAAAAATCTAAACTATACCTCAAACTCCAACGGCCTCCGGTGGCTATCGGCCCAATGCCGCTGCCTATCCTGTGCCACCCGAAGTCTATCTCTGATACCCTGACCTTCTCTGCAGCATCCACCACCATCTCAGGGCCAAGCAAAATCCTCTCGCCGACATCATTCCAAGACAAGGGAGTACGACACCTCCGTCCGTATAGAGCCTCGAAAGGTGACATCTCTATACTGGCTTGGTAGCTGTTGTTGTAAGCAAACTCTACCAAATGAAGGTGGTCCTCCCAAGATCTCCCGAAGTCCAAGACACAGGTACGCAGCATATCCTCGAGGGTCTGAATCGTCCTCTCCGACTGCCCGTCTGTCTGGGGGTGGTATGCGGTACTGAACTTGAGCGATGTGCCCAAGCTAAGCTGCAAACTCCGCCAGAAGTGGGAAGTGAATCGGCTGTCCCGATCCGAGACTATACTCATTGGAATCCCGTGTAATCGAACTATCTGTCGCACGTACATCTCGGCCAACCTCTCCGTCGACAAACCCACTTTGAAAGGCAAAAAGTGGGCCGATTTGGTCAATCGATCAACAATGACCCAAATTGTATCCTTCCCTCCTGGCGTGCGCGGAAGCCCAGATACAAAGTCCATAGTGATATGCTCCCACTTCCACTCAGGAATGGGTAGTGGCTGGAGCAATCCATCGGGTCTCTGCCTCCCGGCCTTCACCTACTGGCACACCAAGCATCTCAAAATGAACTGAGCCACCTCACGTTTCATGCCATACCACCAAACATGCTGTCTCAAGTCTCTATACATCTTGTTGGCTCCTGGATGCATAGAGTACTGAGAACGGTGCGCCTCCTGAAGAACCTTCTCCCGAAGTCCTCCGCTCGGCACGCACAATCTGGTACCATACCTCAACGACCCATCCCCTGCTATAGAGAACTCATCCAACAGTCCGGTCTGGACCTGCTCCCTGATGACCCTCAGAGCCTCATCCTCAAACTGAGCTGTCCTGTCCCTGTCCATCAGCTCTGACTGCACCTACAGACCCAACATCTGCGCCTCGAACCCAGGAACTATCACCTCTATGCCCAAGCTCTCCAGATCTGCCAGAAGGTGACGATCCATCGTCAAACACATGGCCACGGGATACCTGCTCAGAGCATCCGCGACCACGTTGGCCTTCCCCGGATGGTACTGTAAGGATATATCAAAATCCTTCATCAGCTCTAACCATCGCCTCTGCCTCATATTCAGCTCATTCTGGGTAAACACGTACTTCAAGCTCTTGTGGTCAGTATAGATCTCCACACGCTCTCCGTACAGGTAGTGTTTCCACAGCTTCAAAGTAAAGATGATCACTGCCAGCTCCAGATCGTGGGTAGGGTAATTCCTCTCATGAGGACGTAACTGCCTAGATGCATAGGCAATTACCTTTCCGTGCTGCTGAAGCACACAACCCAAATCCCGTCCTGAAGCATCACTGTAGATCGTATAACCACCAGATCCAGATGGCAACGTCAAGATAGGAGCTGTAGTCAACCTCGCCTTCAGCTCCTCGAAGGCGGCCTGGCACTCATCGGACCAAACAAACTCCTCGTCCTTCCTGGTAAGGCGGGTCATCGGCTGGACAATCCTGGAAAAGTCCTACACGAACCTCCGATAATAACCTGCCAGACCCAGAAAAGTCCGAACCTCTGCTACTGAGCTCGGCGTAGACCAGGACTCCATCGCAGAAATCTTCTTCGGATCCACCGAAATCCCCTCGCCAGAGACAACATGGCCTAGGAACTCCACGCGATCCAAGAAGAACTCGCACTTGGACAGCTTCCCATACAGCTGCTCCCTCCTGAGAGTGTCCAACACAATCCTCAGGTGCTTCTCGTGCTCCTCTGGTGTCTTCGAATAGATGAGGATGTCATCTATGAAGACCACCACGAACTTGTCAAGGTACTGATGAAATACCTTGTTCATCAAGTTCATGAATACCGCCGGGACGTTAGTCAACCCAAACGGCATGACGGTATACTCATACTGGCCATAGCAAGTCCGAAAGGCAGTCTTCGGAATGTCATCCCGCTTCACCTTCAGCTGATGGTACCCGGTGCGCAAGTCGATCTTCGAGAACACTCTCGCCCCGCTCAACTGGTCGAACAAGTCATCAATCCTTGGCAAAAAATACTTATTCTTGATGGTAAGGTTGTTGAGCGCCCTGTAATCAATACACAGACGTACCGTACCATCCTTCTTGGGGACGAAAAGAACTGACACGCCCCAAGGTGAAGAGCTAGATCGAATAAAGCCCTTGTCCTCCAGCTCGTTGACCTGCTTTTTCAGCTCCGCTAACTCACTGTTGTTGATTCTATAGAGTGCTGGGAGATAGACTCAGCGCCCGGCACTAGGTCTATAGAAAACTCAACATTACGATCAGGTGGCATCCCTGGCAGCTCCTCGGGAAAGACATCCAAGAACTCGGCAATGAGTGGATGTGGCAACACCGGCTCCGCCAACAATGCTCCGCAGAAACCATCTCCCTGCTCCACTGCACCCCTGGTGAACTCATACTCCGGCTCTCCCGGCGGCCTAAACAGAATCCTGCCCCCTCTGCAGTCGATGCTAGCGTGGTGCATGCTCAACCAATCCATACCGAGTACCACATCGTAACTCGGAAGTGGCATTACGAGCAAACACGCACTCAGCTCCCGACCTCTCAAAAAAACTCTCCGCCCCTTGCAAACATTATTAACTAGAATGATGCCATTTCCAGTCATAATCTTGCAAGTTCAACCAAGATACTCAGCAATAATATTGTGCCTAAGAGCAAAAGAAACAGACACAAAACTGTGCGTAGTACCAGAATCAAACAAGGCTAAAGCTGGAAAAGAATCGAGCAGAATAGAACCTGCAACAACATCCGTAATAGGCTCCATCTCCTCAGCTGCAAGAGCAAAGGCTCTACCCTGACCACCCCGCTGCTGGTGGTGCTGAACAAACCGCTGCTGCTGGGTCGGAAGTGGACCCCTCTGCTGCATTGTAGGTACTCTCGCCGGTGCCCCCTGAGCTGGTACCGCTCCACGGACTACTCTGTGAGGGTTCGCAGGACAATCCCTTAACTGATGTCCAGCCTCCCCGCAGTAGAGGCACAAGCTAAGCCTCTTCCGGCAAACCTCCCAGACGTGACCGGGCTTCTTGCAGAAGTGGCAAGGAGCCCCATGCTGTGCCTGCCCCGGCTGAGTGTGCTGCACCTGCTGCTGAACCGGTGCTCTGGCCTGCACCTGCGGCTGGTGATGCTGGAAAAAATGATGCTGAAGCTGAGGGCGCTTAGCAGCCCCTGCGCTGCTAGTAGCCCCCGAGAAAAGATCACGCTCCCTCTTGGGCTTCAAGCCCCACTCCCGCTCTACCTTGCGGGCCTCCGCGTAGATCTGGGTATAAATCTCATAGAAGGAGGGAATGAGGATCTTGATATCCCAAGTGAGCCCCTCCCTGAAACGGCTCACCCTGATCTCCGGGTCTCGAACCATGTACTCTGCGTATCGGCTCAGACGGCCGAACTTCGCTGCGTACTCCTCCACAGATAGACTGCCCTGTTGCAGATCCTGGAACTGTCGTACCAGGTCAATCTTGTCCGTGGGAGAAAAGAACTTCTCCTTGAAGATGAGCTTGAACTCTGCCCAAGTACGGCCCTCTCCAGCTAGAGCTGGCTCGTTTCTGAACCAGGTGCGTACAATGTCTAGCAACTGCAAACCTACCGCCTCGACCTTCAGGTCGTCTGCCAGGCGGGAGGCCCTCATCTGCCGCTCGATATCCTCGAGCCAATCATCTGCATAGACCACACCCTCGGTCCCGCTAAAGTCACCGGGCCCGAGCTTCTTGAAGTCCTGGATATCTCCGTACCTCGGTCGCATCCCCGGATGAGGAGCCCTCTGCTCCACGGCTGCAAGGGCCAACTGATGGGCATCCTCCATGCCCTAACGTATCGCATCTGTCTGTCACGACCCGTACCCGCTATAAGGGCACGTGTACGTGACAACGCTGAGCCCTCACCGTAAAAACGGCGTGGAACGCTGTAGGTTTTCTACTCTAAACAGTTTATATATATATATCAAAAACTTGTCGAGAATATGGTCAACTCCGAACGGAGGACAAGCAATAAATATATATGAGTACTCAATCACAACTCTAAGATGATAAAGTAAAGACTGAAAGATAAAGACAACAAGACGATAATAAAATAATAACCTGTCAAGTCCAACACAAGAATATATACAAGTCCAAGTCTCTAATACAATCCATAGTAATAACAGTCTCAAAAGTAGCTGGAGACAAGGTCCAGTACAAAATACCTACTCTAACTAAGCAAGTGGTAAGGTCTCGTCAGGCGGAGCTAAGCCCTGCTGGATCAAAGTCTCCAAGTCTAGGCCCACTACGTCATCCGGACCGTAGTAGGTACAGTAATCTCCCTCATTAGCATCTGTAATATTTGTCAACATATCCTGTCAGGATGGAACGAATACAATCTACTAACAACAGTTCACAAGATATGACAAAAGCTATAAGACAGTAAATAGAGAGTATATACAAGGAAATCATGGAATGTACATGTGAGTATCATGGCAAGGTAAGCTGTAAATCTAGAGCTAGAACAAGGCAAGTAAACTGATCATGGCATGTACAAGAATCAAGAATCATATATCTAGGTGTGTGAATACTAGCTACAACATATGGCCGGATTGGGTCTGCACAAGGTTATGATCTAGCCAATCATACGTGTGGTGTAGGATTGGCATTCACAAGGTTCACAATATATACAAGGCGGGTATTGACCACACATCTACACTAGTACTCCCCGTCCCCCGACTGGTAGAGTGGATCCAAGCAAGACACGTTACGATACGGAATTCTACGAGAAGGGAGCAAATCTTCTCGAGAATCGGTGTCCATATACTGCACAAGAACTACAAAAGAGCTTGCACAAGATATACCAAGATAACGAGGAATAACATCTCATATCGAGATCCATGAATACCAATCCGTGTGACCAATGTGTCGAGAACAAGCATATCTACACTAATTACATGAATTATAACAATCATCGTAAATTGGAAAAGTATCAGAGAATGTACTCGCCTGTAATATGGTATGATATGTCAACTGGAGCAAATACAGCGTCTCGAGGACCTATAGAGAATAAGACGTATCAATACTATGTTTAGGAATTAAAGTCAAATCAATATTAAACCCTATTAAGTCATTCTAGGTCAAGACACGTCAAACTAGACTGTACGAGGTCAACCTAAGTCATATTAGGTCTAACCAGGTCAAACTGGGTCAATGCAAGTCAAACAGAATTAATCTAGGTCGATTTGAGTCAACAGTTGACTTACAGTTGACTTTTGGTCAACTGGTCAACTCTGGTCAACTCTGGTCAACCCTAGGTCAATCCTAGGTCAATGGTGACTAATAGTTGACTTTTGGTCAACTACACAAGTCTAATGGAATTTAGGACTAAATTGGATAAAGTGTTGACCCATAGTTGACTTTTGGTCCAAAAAGTCAACCGTGATCAACCGGGGTCAAGACTAGGTCTAGGCGACTATTTCTAATCATTACCAACCTCTACAACCCATATCTGTGAAACCCATAGTTTGTAATTAATTATTAAATGGTGTTTTATTATTATTATTATTGGTAAAATTATTATTATTATTATTATTATTATTATTATTATTATTAAATATTTTGGAGTGCAAACGATTTCGAAAATAATGAATTAACATGGCTTTTGGATTTCAGACCCAGACCCGAGTCCGAACCCAGACCCAGGCCTGAGCCCAATCCTTTTTCCTATTACCAAATCTGATTTATTTTGGTTCTAATAAATTTTTAAAAAAATATATACATATAATACACATGTTGGCTGGTCCCGTAGGACTAGCACCTCACATACACGAATTGGTAACCGTTCCTCTTTACTCTCCTCTCAAATCCCTCTCTTCCACACACGTCTCCACAGACCCCCAACGTTCACTCACGAGCCCTTTATTACTCAACCCCTCGTTTCACATTCTCAACTCCTCCTTAATTCTCTCTCCCCACTCTCCTCTTTACCACACACGTTCACAACCACCCTTCCTTATTAATTTCCTTCTCCCCATAGAACACTCATCTCCCCTTCACTACTTCTCACAACTACTTCCCTCCTCATTTTCTCTCAGTGGAACAACTTCCCTCCACCTACCCCTACCCGAGCCCTAGTCTCCGGCCGACCATCGGAGCCCCTTGGCCGACCACACCACCCCGCCAGAGACCCTCGGCCGCCCACGCCGACTTTCGCCGGCGACCTGCCCCCTCGCGCGTCCGCCCGCGAGCTTCTCCGCCAACTCCGGCGACCCGCTCCCCCTGTCCCTCGCGGCCAAGCCGCCCTAGCCCCGACCGGCGCGCCCCTCCGGCGACCCTGTCGGCCGCCCGCAGCCCTTCGCGCGGTGTTCTCCGACCGCCGACCCGCTGTCTCGCCGGCGCCCCGCCGACATCCCCTGTCGTCGGCTCTCCCCGGCCGTTTCCCCCGACGCCGAGCTTCCCTTGGCGTTACTGCCGGTCAATGCTGCCCCTGGCCGCGCCCGTTCTTCGTCGCAGCGCCCTGGTCAGTTCCCTTTGGCGAGATTTCCCTGCTGTTTCCCCCTGTCGTTCCCTATATTCTGAATTCTTCGGCGTTCGTCGTCGTCGACGCTGGTTCCAGCGCTGATTTCGGGGATTTGTTGCTGTTCTGGACTATTTTTCTTTCTATTTATTCATCTGAGAGCTCTAGCCGAGCAATCCGAGGTATAACCCCCTGTCCCGCTATTTTTTGTCGATGATGAAATGGTCCCCGATTTTCTTTAGGAATTCGGTTTTAGCGACGTCGTAATTTCCGGGACTTTCGGAAAAGTCCTGTGAGTTATTCCCGAAATATTTCGGGAATGGATTTGTGGTATGTTTTAGTTCTCCGGATTTTTTCGGGAACGTTCTGTGATTTGTAGATTTGGAATCGGACTTCCGAAATTATTTCGGGTCGTCCCGATTATTCTGTGGATTGGCTGTGGATGTTTTATATATATAAAATGCGGGTTTTTTCCTGGTTTGGGACTTGCAGGAATTATCGGCGCCATTTTCTCAGTTTTTGGGTTGACCAAAAACAGAGGAGATGCTGCCCGATTTTTCCGTAAATCCTGAATTTATTTTCAAAATGAATTTAAAATGATTTTCGGAATTTATTCGATATTTGATTTTTGGGTGACGACCGTATTGGTCAATGGACCCGGCTAAGTGCAAAAGATACCGGCCCCGCCCGGACGTTGAGACAATTAGCCAAGATGAGGATCGGACCATTATCTGAGACTTACTATTTATCTTTATTTTTATTATTTATTTTCTGTTTTTTATTTAATTTCTATTTCAGTTTAGGACTAACGGCAGTTTATCTTATTTCAATTTATGTAAATAAATTGTAATGGACATAAGCCCAGCTGGCTGGTCTGTAACTGTAATAGCATAGGTTTTTCTGTCATTTTCTGGTTTTTCGTGTTTTATTATTTAACGACTAAAATGATTAAAAAGTATCTTCGTATAAAAATTAATTAATATTTCTCACCTAAAATTGACAAGTTTATTATTAAATAAAAATCACGTATTTCTCACTAAATAAGAAAAAATTAGCTTTATATTTATATTTATAAAAATTGCCAAGTTTTCATAAATAATCTGGCAGCGACGTTGCTTTCCCGAATTCAAAGTTAAAACGACGTTTTCCCTCGTAATAAATCAACGCACTTAATAACCGTATTTTTCTGTGTTTAGTTAATTAAATAACTAAAATTGGACTAGGACGCAAATAGAGATTACAACTAGCATAGCTAAGTTGGTTAACCTGAAAGCTGAGTTTATTTCTCGAATGTAGGATTTCGAGGAAGAGTCTGAACTTCCATCCCGACGTATCAACCTTTCTAGTCCAGTCAAACCTGAGGCAAGTACATTTTGTGTTAGTTTACAATTATTTAGTAATCATTTTAATGCAAGTTTAAACCACGATGCAACACGGAACTCTCTCTGAGAGCACTGACTGTAACTACTGTAATTATTGGGGACTGGGGGAGTAGTGTAATGAGTATGACCACATCCAAAACTGTATACTGACTGTGTTAGCTTACCCCTCACACACACGGGGATAAGCCATATCGTATCAATATGATACAACTGTACAACCCAAGCCGGTCATATTCATTGTCTATTCACATCACAGAAACTGTAACTGTTTTAAAACTGTAACTGCTTAGTTGATTTTCAAAACTGTTTAAAAGTGCATGATTCTATTATTAAATTAATTGTCAAGATTAGCATAAATTGTACTTTGCTCCCTCCTGACTGGAGACCCAACATTTTAGGTATCACTGATGAGGCTTTGTTCCGTAATATTTCCCGAGGTTCCAACTAGAGGACGATGATCTCGAGACTGATGAGCTGGTTGCCTAGATTTTTTCTTCTTCTTTTATAATTCATGAATGTTTGTGGAAATAATGTATCTCAGATGTATCTTTCTTTTTATTGTAAATTTTTTTTAAACTATTCGAATTATTAAAGTTGTGGCAATTAGACTGTGTTATTTTATTTACCTGCATGAGTGATACAGCTTACTGCCGCTGTCTCAACAACGGTGCAGGCTGAGCATGATCTGATTCGTCCCAAGTAATTGGGACCGGGTCGTGACAATATCCAAGTCCATCTTGGACTTCGAAACTCAAATCTTGGCCGTAGGCCAATTTCCTAATTTACCTTTTCTAAGGTAAATTTCTAGCCTAGGTGGAAACCTAGTTAGCCTACCTACGCTTGGTATTTTGATCCAAGCTCCCTAGGGTAGTAAGGTACTAGCCTATACATATATTTCCTACCAAGATACCTAGGTAAAGTGGACGTCTAGCCCATCTTATGGCCTATTGCCGGTATCTTAAATTTCTCACGATACGCAATGGTACGGCGCGATACCGGCGCCCTACAACCCCGATTTCCACTCGGGATCCTACCCGCAAAATCTAATTCATATAATCTAGGTCAACGCCAAGTTTCATCTCATTCCGACACTCCGAGCTCCGTTTCACCCACTAACTCGATCCCCTCTATTTTCTATTTCTTACTTTTCTTCCTATTCTTCTTCTTCTATTTCCTCCTCTTCAAATCCCCTTCTCTAATTTCTATTCTCCTAATTCATCTTCTTCTAACTCTTCCTCTCATTCCTAATCCCCTTTTCTCTCATTCTTTCCTATTCTAAATTTCCTCCTAACTTCTTCTTACTCTTCTTTCTAATTTCTTCTTCCTATTCTTCTTCTAACTTCTTCTAAACTCCTTCTAAACTTCTTCTAACTTCTTCCATTTCTTCTTATCATTTCCTTAATCTTCTTATCCTAATTCTAACTATCTACCTATATATATATATATATATATATACATCTATGGGGGTTAAGGGGGGTGTAAAATGGGGCTTAAAAAGGCAAATGGGGGGGGGGGGGGTAAGCTGCTGCTGCCATGCAACTGCTGCTGCTGCAGCCTGCTATTGCTGCTGCTGCTGCATTGTTCTGCTGCTGCTGCAGCTGCACTCTCTTCTTCTTCTTCTCCTCTTCCTCCCTCTCATCTATCTCTATATATATATATATCTATATATATATATATATATGTATCTATCCACCTATATATATATATATATATATATATATATATATATATATATATATATATATATACTCTAACACACACACATCTATCTATATATATATATATAAATACACTCACACACATATATCTACATATATATAAATACACACACACATCTCTACATATATATAAATACACCCACACACACTTATAGATATATATATATATATAAATATAGACACACACACAAACACTCACACATTCACAAACACACTCTCACCACCAACTCATGACAACCACCACCACCACTCTCATCCCTCTACACTCACACACACACACAAATATATATATATATATATATATATATATATATATATATATATATATATATATATATATATATATATATATATATAATACATGCACATATATATACATATATACATATCTACTTATAAATACCACTCTATATATAAAAACCCCTAAAAATCTCTAACCTAGATTTCTAGGGAATCCTACAAAATTTGTGGGCAAAGTGTGGAGAATTCTCTCCTCTATCATTATTGTGAAAGCAATAAATGGAAAAGAGTAATAAATAGAGAATAAAGAACAAACCTAAATTGGTTTTCTTGAAGGAAAGAAAGGAGCTTGGGAAGAAGAAAGAGTTTAGAGAGAGAGAGAGAGAGTGAGGTTTCTTAATGATGAAGCAAGGGGGGCTCCTACTCATGGCCGGCCATGGCTTAATGGGTTTGGGTTGGGGATCCACTAAGCCCCCAACCCATTAGACTTGGTTTAGGTTCAAATTGAATTCGGTTTGGTTCGGTTTGTTTCTAATGAACTAATTAAGTCTCTAAATGACTGATTAAGCCATGGAAGTTGGGTTTATGATTTCTAACCTAATTAGGATGGTATGTGGGCCAAGTCCAGCTAGTATGTGGGTCCCACTAGGGTCCAGGCTACCCGGGTCTCCAACTTG